>PVLD010001530.1:0-197600 GCA_004027595.1 Dinomys branickii
AAGAGTGGAGGTTGGTGCAGCGTGGAGCAGGGCTGGCTCTGCAGCAGGTCCCACTGGCCAGGGCCTTCACACAGACCTTACTGAGTGAGAACCAGCTGGACCCCGCTGGCCTTTGGGGGCCCCTGCTGGGGTGGCCCCATCTGGAAAGCCTGCCTTTGTCTACTGGCTGGTGACAAATGCAGGTTCTGAGAAGCAGTTTAGGGTCCCCTAGCTGCCACCGCATTCTCCAGAGTGAGTAGGTTTTCCAGCGTATTCCAGGTGAGAAGAGGAGAAGCTGGGATTAGAAGGAAGTGGAAAGACTGGAGCGGGTTGGAGCAGGTTGGGCAACAACAAACAAGACCTAAAGCCAGCCCCAGGCAGCCTTCCCGGGAGCTGCCATACACACGATGGCTTCTGGAGGTGTGCGGAGGGACAGTGTGTGGAGGACCGCGGCACTGGGATCCGGCCCAGGCCTCTCCGCAGGCTCTGGAGAGAGGGGCTCCTGCGGGTGCGCCCGGCACCTCTCACGTCAACAGTCTTCTCCCAGCCTCACCGCCCAGGCGCGGTCCCTGCTCTTGATCAGCTGGAGCATCGCTGTGTACCTGGACCCCCTTTGTCATTTCATCCGTCCAGGCCACAGTCCTAGACTATTTCAGCCTTGGCTGAGCGAGAACTGTCTATGTGACAACTCAAGGGAGGGGAGGTGTCAACCTGCCTCAGCTGAAAGCAAAAGGAGGGGGTGCAGTATCTCTGGTAACTACCTGCAGGAAGTTCCAGGTAGAGCTGGTGTGGGGAGCCCTGGCAGGCGAGGACAGATAGTTCCACAGGGCATGTAGGCATATGCGTGGAGTCACAGCTACTTAGGAGGCTGAGGCAGGAGAATCCCTTTAACACAAGCCTGCCTGAACAATGCAGGGAGACCCTATCTAAAAAAACTAAGCCAAACCGAACCCCAAAATTGAAGATATTGGAGGAGAAGGAGCGAGAGGAGGGCAGGAAAAAGAGAAAGAAACAAGGTATAAAGGATGACAGGGATATTTTGTTCTAGGATTGACTGGCTTGGGTAGAGCAAAGGATTTTTATGAAGAAATGATTGGAAGTTTATGCAGAATCAACAGATTGGTTAAAGCTGATGAGTACCTAATGTTTCCCACAGGCAAAACAGAGCCAGTGAAAAATTTGAACAGGTAAAAATCTAAAACTGAATAGTGTTCATGTCCCATGTGCTCACTGCTGCCCTGGTGGTGGACACTGTTGACCACACACAACACAGCAGTCATCCCTCACTTCTTTCTTGTAGAAGAACTTCAATTCTGTGCAGGACCTGATCCCCATCCCCCACAGCCATGCACACAGCTCAGGCTGGTTCTGTCTTGCCAATGATTGGTCCTAGGTTTAGTATGTGACCCAGTCCTGGCCAATGAGAGTGAAGGGAAGCCCACTGGGGCACCCTGAGAAACTCATAAAAGCCTAACAGTCTTCCTTCTTATGGTGGACAGTGTCATGTCTGGAGGTGGCCATTTTGCTGTTGGTTTGGGGGCGTGGTTAGCAATGAAGAGGGTACAGTAGAAAGAGATGAGGACTTGACAGCTGGAGTGTGTCTCAGTGGTGGGGCACTTGTCTAGCATCTGGGTGGCTCTAGGTTCCATGTCTAGTTCCATTAAAAAAAAACAGCTACCGACAACCTGATTTTCTGTGCTGTTAAGCCACTGAATCAGCCACCCGACACCTGCCGTTCCTGTTGCATGACATAGGACATTTTTGTGTTGGTCAATCTAGTTTGAGTCAGAGTTTTGTGTCACTGGAGCATCCTCCTTGCTTCCTAGCAGCTCTAGAATGTTTTCTTCCCCTAGGAGGCCCACTCTCCTGTGAGCTCACTGGAAACTGGTTCCACGGCCCTTCCATCTCTCCATTCCGTCTGCCACTTCCTGTTCTTACTGCCCTATGTCAGCTCAGAGTCCTGGGCAGAGAAGGTGGCCCTCGCTCCTCTCCCGCCAGCCCCCTCCAGCCCTCTCCCCACCCCCCAGCAGCGCCCTCCCCTGTGAAACCCCCGCCATGGCTCAGCCCCGCTCTGCTTTTGCTGTCCCTACCCCAAGTTAGGGTAATGCACTGCTGAGTGGGTGTGTCGGATGCTTTCCCTGGGACTGTCCTGGGAAAACTGGGATGGCCAGGCAACGTTACTCGGCAGATGAGGCCGCTGGTAGGAAGCACCTATAATGACCACTGGTCATTGCCAACATGTGTCCTCCAATTTCCACCTGACTTTACTCTGCTTGCTAAATGTCATGTTAGCCAGATGTGGTAGTGCAAGCCTACAATCCCAGCACTGGGGAGTCTGAAGCAGGAGGAGTTCGAGGCCAGCCTGGGCTACAAAGTGAGCTTAAGCCCAGCCTAAACTGCATAGCGAGACCCCGTCTCAAAAAAGGACAAAAATTTAAAAAATAAATGCCACGTTAGTTTCATCTTTCTAAAGTCTCAATGCCCCCACCCCCCACGCCACATCTCCTGCAAAAGGGAGTGTGAAGGGCATTCGCATGACCGAAGTCTAGTGGGAGGTTTCAGAGCCCCCTTGGATGAAGGGATTTCCCAAGGATGGGTCCTCCTACTCTTTGGCCTAAGGTGAGGCAGGATCCACCCTCCAAGAATAGATGTTAGGTGAGGAACCCAGGGCCAGTTTCTCTCTCAGCCTCCTGTTCCTCAGCCAGTTGCCCCTGTCGGCCAGGAGGGGTCAGTAGTGAGCGGAAGGTATTCCTGTGGGATGAGGCTGGTGAGCTGGCTGCTGGGCTTGGTATCCAGTTCCCTGGGCAGATGTCCGAAGAAAACACTCTAGTCGCACAATTGGTCTTTCATTAGCATCTTTTCTGGCAGTCTGGGGGGAGAATTTAGGACTGAAAGGACTGGAAATAAATTCATCTTACTCTTCTTTTTTTTTTGGCTTCTCCTGCTCCTGCTTCTTGGGGAGAGAAAGGGACAGGGTGTCTTGGGGAAGCAGGACTGCAGGCTTGGGGCGCTCCTTCTCGCCCAGTCCCCAGCCACAGACCCTGGGGAGGATTGTCATGTTAATTACTCCCTGGGTGACTGGCCTGGCAAGCCCCGCCCCAGGGTGACTCACCCTTTTCCTGCACTGACCCGGCAGCGCTGGGGCTCACTCGAGGCCCCTGAGGAACCCGTGCAGCCTGCTGGGCACACCCTGGAAGTGGCACGTGCCCTGGTAATTCTTGGGCTGGTGCACGGCGCACTCGGGTGTGTGGCCCAGCCTGGACTCAGAACCTCCCTGCGCTGTGACTGGACATCTCCCAGCCCACAGCTGGAGAGAAACAGACACGTGGAATGCGGAGTGTGGGCGCAGCAGTGCGGCCACGCACGTCCCAGGGAGGCACGTGGCAAAGGGGCCTGTGCAGGCAGTCAGCTGGGCAGCTCTGCTCAGGCTTCCAAGGATTCAATTTGCCAGACATTCTGGGGCCAGTTTCAGATTAATGACATCAGTTTCCGTAGGTGTGGTGACACACACCTGCAATCTTTATACTCAGGAGGCTGAAGCAGGAGGACCTTGAGTTTGAGGCTAGTTTGGGCTGTACAACAAGACCCTGTCTCAAACTGAGCAGGGTGGCACACGCTTGTAATCCCAGATCTGGGAGGCTGAGGCAGGAAGATCATTGCAAGTTTGCAATCAGCCTGGGCTACAAAGTCAGCTCAAGGCCAACCTGAACTGTATAGGGAGACCCTGTCTCAAAAAGACCAAAAACAAAAACAAAAACAAAAACACCTTATCTCAAAACACTAAACAATTAAAATAAATAAATAATTTTATATCTTATTATCTTAAGTTTTAAAGCTTTAGAGTTAAAGAAACCTTAGAGGGCACCATAGTTCAAGGCCCTCATTTTAATCAAGAGACCTACAGAGGGAGGTGACTTCAGGAGGGCTATGCTGTTGCTGCTATCTAATAAGGACTAGCGCCTGGCACCCCAGTCCCTGGCTCTCTCTGTACCTAGCCTTCCTGGCCAGGCGGGTTCTAGAAACACAGTGTGGTGTCCTAAGGAGCTGGTATTGGTGTTAGGGAACCATCCCTCAGAGGAATAGCCTCTCCCTTGGGTGAGGTTGTTTCATTTCTGAGACAGGGTTTTGCTATGTAGCCCAGACTGACTTTGAACTCATCATTCTCCTGCCTCAGATCTACTCAGGGCTGGGATTAAAGGTGTGTGCCATCATGCTGACTCTAGAGGAAGAACTTTAGGTAGAAAAACTGGGAGTAGGCCGGGTGTGGTGGCACACATCTATAACCCCAGCACTCTGGGGAGGTAGGAGGGTCGTTGTGAGTTTGAGACCAGCCTGGGCTACAAAGTGAGCTCAAGGTCGGCCTGAACTGCATAGTAAGACCCTGTTGCAAAAAAAACAAAAACCCAAAAAAACAAAAAAAAAAAACTGGGAGTGATAGCACATGTCTGTAATCCCTGCATTCTTTGACGCTGAGGCAGGAGTGTCACAAGTTTGAACCTAGCCTGGGCAATTTAAAAGACTTACTGAGATCCTACCTCAAACTCAAAATGTGGTAGTAGGGGAGCAGAACTTGGAATGTAGCTCAGTGCAAAGGCCCTGGGTTCAAACTCTATTACTGAAAAAAGTGTTTTAATGGAAAACTATGTATCATCTGTAGCATAGATCTTCAAAGTCATGAAAGTCTGGTCCTGTTTGTTTCTCTTTTTTCTTTTTTCTTTCTTTCTTTCTTTCTTTCTTTCTTTCTTCCTTCCTTCCTTCCTTCTCTCTCTCTCTCTCTCTCTCTCTCTCTCTCTCTCTCTCTCTCTCTCTCTCTCTCTCTCTCCCTCTCTCCCTCTCTCCCTTTCTCCCTTTCTCCCTTTCTCCTCTCTCTCACTTTCTTTTTTGAGTTGGGGCTTTGCTGTGTTGCCAAGACCAGCCTCTAATTCCTAGGCTCAAGCAATCCTCCTGCCTCAGTCTCCCAAGCAGCTGGGATTATAAGTACAAAGCACTGTTCCTTCCTGTTCAGCTCTTTTTAAAAGTTCTTTTGCAACTGTAAATTGTAGCAAATCGTTAATGACATCAATTCTGTACTGTCTAGTACAAAGCTAACTTCTCCAGCCTACTCACATGAGAGTGGGGAGGGGGAGTCCCTTTTGTCTTTATTTATGATTCACTGCAACATTCCTTTATTTTATATCAATTTGTGTGGCTTTTTCCTTCGAGCCAGTTATAAGGTCTCTCTGTCTTCCATCACATCACCTGAGCACCATAAATTTTTGATACACGTTCTTCCCCAGACACGGAAGTTGTGACTACCTTTCAGTGCTGTCATACCTTGTCCGCTGGGCCTGTCGCCATGCTGCGGGGTGTGGTGAGAGAACGGGGTGGATCCGTCTCCACACACCAACCACAGGGCTCCCGGCTGGGCTTTGTGTGGACCCAGGGGTGGCAGTGAGGGAGACTGGCCCTGGGGTCTTTTGTCTCTGGGGTCTGAGGCAAAGATTGATTGGCTTGAGGGTAGTTTTAGAGGTGTCTCCAATGAATCCTGGCTGTTTAGGAGACTTTGGGTGATTGTTCTGGAAAAGGGAAGTGGGTTGGGGTGGCTCTGACCTTTAAGAAAGAGAGGGGGCTGTGCTCCGGGCCGCCCTGCCCATGAGCTCTGGGCTCTGTCTTTCTGCTGTTAAACAGCTGCTTGCGTAAAACTCACTGCACTTTTTTCTTTCTTCATTAGTATTCATTAGTTATTTTTTAAACATTTAATGGCAAGAACTCATTCTAAGAAGCTCGAGTTCTCACACTGAGGTGTGAATTTGCATCCAGTAACTCAGAGCTTGCCTGCTCTACTACTTAATGTAGAGATATGTTGGTTGGCACAAGGCTTTTGGTGCCAAAACGTCGTTCATTTCTGAAGCCTTCTAGCCAAGCTCAGTGAAAAACACAGCCATAAATACTCATTCCAATGACTCCCCAGACCATAGTCACAAAGCTTTTACACTGCATTTACTTGGGCTCTGCAGCCAAAATCTTCTGGCTCATATTTCCCGGGGTAGTTGAGAAAGTCCGTGTCTCCAATGTGTACTACATCTTGCCTCGCCACGTACCCACTTCCTGGCACTCCTGGGAGAGTGGTCTGTGTGTCTAGATGCCGGGTGGAAGCTGTGGTCCTGACTTATGTAGGCAATTTCCTGCCACCATAAACCTCTGGCTCCCTGCTTACCGCATGGCGATGTTCTGGCCAGAGGCCTTGAAACTGAAGCCTAAGACTTTTGGCCTTTACCATGGGAGGCCCTGGCTGCTAGAATCCAGCTATCCAGGCAGAGTTGCTGGTGACCCAGCTGATGGGTGATGACCTGCAGGTGGATCTTCAGAATGGAACTGTACAGCAAGAGTAGGGAGGGAGGTCTTGGGAGGAGATAGGGCCCTTTTCTCCATCCCACGAATTGCTCTAGACTCCCTCTGGCTCACTTACACCACAGAAGCTGGTCTTGCTTTCAAAGGTATCTTGGTTACTTTCTCACTGCTGGGACAAAACACTTACAAGTTAAAGGAGAAAAGATTTATTTTCACTCACAGTTTGTAAAGGGTTCAGTCCCTCATTGGCTGGCTCCAAGGCAGGGTGGGCTGGCAGAGGAGCACGGCAGAAGAGCAGCAGTCCGTGGCAGGGCAGGCAGGAAGCAGTGCCATCAAAAGGGGAGGAGGGATATATACCTTCCAGGCCATGCCCACAGGGACCCGCCTTTTCTCACCGGGCTTCACCTCCCATCATCACATCCAGCTGTAAACCCATCAAAAAACTAATCTAGTTGATGCCATGATCCAATATCACACACCCAGGGTTCAGTCACCTCCCCAAAGCCCCACCTATGAGTGCACAGTGTTTTAGGGGACATCTCGCAATAATAAAAGGCCAGGCACTGCTTGGTCACTGGCCGCTAGGAGGAACTTCCCTCTGTTTCTCAGTATTGGCCTTGTGCTAGAACCAACTTTGGAATTTTAGAAATAAAGATGCCTGAGTCCCATCCCAGACCATTTCAGCGTGCATGTCCTTGGGCTAACCTTGGCCACTGGGGCTTTTACTTGAGGTGTACCTTAGATGGAGCAACTGTACCCATCATAATTACACCACCTGGAGAATTCTCTCACAGGCATCGACTCAGGGAGCTCAAGATGTGGAATGCCTTCAGCCCCTCTCAAGGCTCTCCTCCCCCCTTTTCTGTGTAGGGGCACATGTGTGACAGTCTTCTGTCACTATGAATAAATGCCAGAGGGAACAATTTAAAGAAAGAAGGATTTATTTTAGCTCACAATTTCAGAGGACTCAGTCCATGGTCTGTGGGTTCCACTGCCGTGGGCCCAAGGTGAGGTGGAACATCATGGTGGAAGCATGTGGTGGGGCAAAACTGCTCACTTCACCACAACCAGGCAGCGGAGAAAGGAAGAGCTGGGGGGTGGAGGGGAAGGGGCTGGGGACAAGATACAGTCAAGATCATGCCCCAGCCTAGCTCCTCCCACCAGGCCCTGCCTTCTGTAGCCTGCTCTGTAGGAACACCTCAATGGGTTAGTCCACTGCTGGGTTGAGTGTCCTCAAAACCTAGTCTCTTCTCTGTGCCCCACCTCTGAACACTGTTGCACAGGAGCTGTCCTGGTTACTTTTCTCTCGTTACTGAGACAAAATACCCTACGCCTGGAATTAAGGAAGGAAAGGTTTATTTAGCTCTCAGTTTGTGGAGGTTTCAGTCTATAATCAGCTGGCTCCAAGGCAGGGTGGCCGGGCACAGGGGTAACACTTCAAAGAGGCACAAGACAGCAAAAGCAGCAAGAGCAAAAAGGGGAGAGTTGGTAGCAAGCAGCCTCTTTCCCTCCCTCACATTGTATACAAACTATCTGCCCCTGCGGGGGTATAGCACTCACACCCATGATGCCAGCATTGGACCATGACTGAATCATGAACTCTACAATCCCATCCCATAACTGCTTGAGGTTTTGGGGGGACATCCAGACACAAAGCAAAACAGCAGCCAAGCCCTCCGTGTATGTATGAGCCATCGGGGCACTTCAATTACTGACCTGAGGTTCTCTGGCTACCCAGTTAGACTGACAGAAGACAGAGCCGCAAGAGAGACTGATGCATGTCTCTTGGTGTGTGCATCCCACTTTTGCACAAGGGAGTAAACCAAGGGGGTAGTGGGTCCTGGTGTTATGTGGCACCTTCACAGAAGGACAATACATCTGTAGAGCAAAGGAAAGGGACTTTGACCTCCTAGGGCAGTGACTTGTGGGAGGAGAGGCATTTGGAGCGGCTCTGAAGGAGGCTGAGAGGTGGAGAGTGAGGTTTGCTGTGAAGTTCGTCTTGTGTCCCTGAGCTCTCCAGGGACCAGCTTCTCCCTCCTGGTAGAGACAGGAGGATGGACATCCTTACAGATGGTTGTCCTGCTTTAGGCAAACAGTGGGAGGGCAGAAGGCTTTTCCTTTCTTCCCTTTTTTCTTCTCTTGAGGAACTGGGATTGAATCTAGGGTCTTCACAGTGCACTACATCCTCACCTTCCCTTTTAAAAATGTTTTGGGACAGAGTGTCCCTAAATTGCCCAGACCAGGCTGGAAGATGTGGTTCTCCTGCCTCAGCCTTCCAAGAGTGCTGGGATTGGAGGCGTGCATCGCTGCACCTGGCCAAAAGCTTTTCTTGCATCTGCTTTTCTCATGCCAAAGCCTACAGTTCAAAATAATCGTTATGCCAAGTGTCATAATCTGGAGGGCAGACTCTGACCCCACTGTATTAACATTAAGACTCATCAGATCAGGGATGGGGGCAGTTAGCACCTTTTCTTTGAATTTTCCCAGTCTTCCCACTTGCAAAAAACTGATATCAACACTTACTGTCCTTCTTTTGGGTCCTGTCACATGGCCTGAGGGGACAGGAAATGTCAGACTCCAGGGCGACTCTCCTTCCATGTTCTCATCTAGAATAAACTGTTTGAGGGTAAGAGAGTGATGGATTTGGAAGGATGAAATTCATTTTTTTTTCTTAATTTAACAAGGAATACTCCCACAGTAAAAAGGGAATCTTTGTTTCATTTACTTTTTCTATTCAGGAGCCTCAGCTGTGCCTAACACAAGAAAAGTCCCATACTGGCTTCCTGACATCCTTTGTGTGCCCGTGTACAGTGTGCAGTTAATCGCCAAAGAATAAAACTTACTGTTCAGCGTTTTTTTGCAATACTGGGGATGGAACTCAGAGACCCTGCACCACTGATCTACATCCCTAGTCTCTTTGCCCCCAGTTTTTAGGAGATTGGGTCTTGCCAAGCTGCCAGGGCCGACTTTGGGGTCCTTTTGCTTTATCGCATGAGTAGATGGGATTACAGACAGGTGCCCTCATGCCCTGCTCGTTTGACCATCTTTGAGGTACAGTTCAGCGGCATTAGTACCGTCACTTTGTTGGGGGTCCATCACCAGCGTCCACCCTCAGGACTTTTTCATCTTCCCAAACTACAACTCTGTGCCCCAGGGTCATAGTTGGAGGTTTGCAAAGGCAACAGTACAGTAGAGGGCTCGTATTTTATAAGATTATTTATAATAGTGACTCAAGGAATCATATACAAAAAGAGAGTGCAGGAAATCTGTCTCACACGAAAGACCAAAAAGAGCCTGGATCGCACAGTAATGTCCTGCATGCGTCCAACTGGAGGCCTAGAGCCCATGGCAATGTCTCATGCAGGGCTGTTTCATGGAGGGCCCAAAGTCAGTGGTGGAAGCTAGAAAGTCTGTGCCAGCGGGATGAAGGATCTGTGCTAGAAGGCCGAGGGATCTGAACTAGAGCCAAGAAGCAACACTTAAAGTAAGAGCCAGAGCTCTCCTGAAAAGCACCACAGCCGTTCTCAGCAGCAGTGAGGTCCTGAGCTCCTCTGGTGATGAGAACAGCTGAGTTCCCATCAGGAAAGCCAATGGGACAAGTTTCTCCAGGAGACTGAGCACTGCACTGTCTTCCCCTCTGGAGCCAGGCAGCAAGGACCAGAGCTCAGCAAAGCGAGGACCAGAGTTCCCCCAGAGTGAACTGAAGCCATTCTCAGCAAGACAAGGTCCTGAGCTCCTTGGACAATGCAAACAACTAAGTTCATCAGGAAAGCCAGCATGACAAGGTCCTACAGCAGAATAACCCAAGAGAACCAGCAGCTCCCTAACAGCTTCCAGCAGTTTCCCAACAGCTTCTAAACTTCTTTCTCTCCGGTTCTGCCTCATATGCTGTTGGTGGCAATCCTCAGTGGGCCTCCCACACCCAGCACCACACTGGTTCAGTTCAGCTGGGTGATACAAGCTGACCACCAGTTGTCAATCTACCACACCAAGAAAAAATGACTTTCCGTTCTTCCTTCTGGCTCCTGCCAATCACCATTCACATTCAGTCTCTGAATTTGACTATGCATTGTTTATTCTTTTGTGTCTGGTATAGGGGAGAGAAAACTTTCTCTCTGAAGATTCCATAATTGAATCTAAAAATATACAGAAGGAGGATTAACAGAGAAAAATTCTTTTAGGCACATGCAAATCCACAAGAGTCCTGCAAAACACAGGGTTGAAATGGGGCCAGATGATTGAAGCTTTTATATCATTCTCAGCTACCAAAGGGAATAGGGGCTCAGGCCTTGGGGAGTAGGCTGAGAGCAGCCATGGGTTAGGGAGATATTGTTGGAGAATAAATGTCTTGTTATGCAGAGAAATCTCTCAGGTGATATTTGCTGTCCATGGGAAGGTGAGAGTCTGCAACTGAGTCCATTTGGGCCTGGGGTGCCTTTAGATTCTTCTGGGGTCCAGTTAATCTTCCCTGTCTGATGAGGTTCCTAGGATAGGGACTCATGACAATTACAACTGAGTATCCTTTTGTATTACTGAGGATTGAACCCAAGGAACTACATCCCCAGCACTGTATTTATTTTGAAACAGTGTCTTGCTAAGTTGCCCAGATTGGGCTCAAACTTATGCTTCTTCTGTCTCAGCCTCCCAGTGTGCTGGGATCATAGACAGGTGACACCACACCCAAGTTGAGCCCCCTTTTGGAGGATCTATCTTTAGACAGATACGGGAAATTCAGAGAGCCCTTCTTTGTGCCTGGAAATAAGCAGGGAAAGGGGACAGGAGGGTTGGAGAAGGTCAGAGAGATTTGGGTTCTGAAGCTGCTTCTGAGCCCTCCCAATTTCCTTTATTTCAGAGTAATCAGCATGCCAAAGCACCGCAATCTGGCGCATTGTGGGCTGTCTTGGTTACTTTTCTGTCATTGCTGAGACAAAACAACTGACACTCAATATTAAGGAAGGAAAGGTTTGTTTAGCTCACAGTCTGTGGAGGTTTCAGTCCATGCTTGGCTGGCTCCAAGGCAGGGTGGCACAAGGTACAGGGCAACAGTTCATAGCAGTGCAAGATAGCAACAGCAGCAACAGCAAAAGGGAGGAGCTTCAGGAACAGCCTCTTTCCCTCCCTTACATTGTGTGGAAACTGCCCGTCCCAGGGCAGGTGTGGCACTCACATCCCTAACTCCAACATCTGACAGTAACTCAGTCATAAACTCTAGAAGCCCACCCATGACTACATGAGGCTTTGTGGGGACACACAGACACAGTATCACACGGGCACAGCACAATTTGCTCCTGCACTCAGCCCTTGATGGATAGTGAGGTTATTTCCACTGTCTGACTACTGTGCACAGTGCTGCTGTGAACATCAATATACAGATTGCCCAGCGCCCACATTTTCGGATTCCCCTCTGCCAATTCTAACGTGCAGCGGGGCTGAGACCGTCTGGTCTGGAACTTCATGCCCCTGTCCCTGTTCTCGAGGCCAAGTTTCCCTGAAAGGCAGCTGAGGAGGCCATGAGGTGACAGAATCAGGCAGTCCTCATGCCACCAGCACTCCTAATTGTCATTCCAGGCCATTTTCCTGGAGGTGGGCTCCTGTCGGTGGGCTCCTGTCGGTGTCTGTCATTCTTTCTAAGCAGCTGCCTCAGGCCGGGGATACAGCTCAGGGGCATAAGAGCCTGCCTGGCAAGTCTAAGGTCCTGAGTTGGATTCCTGGTACCAAAAACAAAACAAAACAAACACTGAAGACTAAGCAGCTGCCTCAGTGGTCCTGAGCTCCACCCAGGAGGCTCATGGAGACCAGCAGCATAACAAGAGTGGTGGACGAAACTTTGTCAGTCACAGGAGCTCTTGTGGCTCCCTTTTCCCAGGGCAAGGAGTGCCTCCTAACCTTTTCACATTTATATGTCCAAGGCAGCCACTCCAGGTTCTCTCATGGAGCAATGAACATCTACCCCAAGATACTCGACTGACTCAACCAAGCCCTGGAAGCTGTGGGCACCTTCCCCACTGAGCAAAGATCAGCTTTGCTACAGCAGGCTTCCCAAACGTTCACGGGCCTGTGGGTGACAGGGTCCAGGTTGGCGTGCAACCTGAACCCTGCTCAGAGTGGCATGGCAGAAGGGCCACCTGCCACGTGGTCTTAGGAGAGGTCTTTTTACCCCATTGTGAGGGGCCAGGCATGGCCCTCTGGGTAGTGCAGATTCCAGGGATGACTACTCCATGGCTGGTGTCTCCATGGCTGGCAGCCCATGTTCCCAGGGTCAAAGCGCTGGGTGGAGAATTGGCTTCATCAAAGACTTTGGCAGGAGCGGCAGTGCCAGCACTTGCCTTGGCTTCCAGAGTCAATGCCTCTGTGTGCTCACATGTACCACTGAGCCTCCTAAAATCAGGGAGAGGGGGCCAAGGCTCAGGGTCCTGCCAGTGGGGAGCTTAAGCCAGGGGAGTGTGGGTTTTTACTGCTGATGGAATCCTGTTCAAGCTCCCAGGGTAAAGAGGCTTTAGAAAAATTCTGATTCTTGGAAAATCTGCAAATTGCCAGTGAAATTAGTGAGATGGATTCTTAGAGAAGTTTCACATGTATCCATTTCCCAGAGCTACAGCCAGTTTAATTCTGGATTCACACCCATTTCCATCTCCTCTGGGGGTGCTGCTGTGGAATGAGGGGTCAGACTTCTGGAAGCAGGGAGGACCCCAGTGGACTGGGATCCCTGGAACAAAGAGCTAGAATTGTCAATAATGTTTAGCCTTCTTGTTTTCATAAGGCAGTGCTCATCCTGGGGGCAGAAACCAATAAGACAGCAAAACAGCCAGAAATTACATTGTCCTGTTGGTCAGAACCCTGGGGCATCCACCTTCCCCAGAGTTCGTCAGAGTTAAGGTGTTCTTTAACAGTGGCTGTTCACCAGGTACCGGGAGTGGCTGCCTTCTCCTCAGCAGAGCAGGGCCTGGCCCTCTGAAGAGGAGGCTGGAACGGGGCCCAGGCATCCCTAACCTTGAACAAAGACCCGGTATTAGAGACCCACACACTCACTTCATCTTCCCCAAGCAGGGCTTTGCTGCCAGCAAGCTTGATGTAAGTCTCACTCTTGCCCCCAGGGAGACCAAAAGGTGTGAGTCCCTAACAGCTGGCAGGGAACAGAGTCTGGCCCTTGAGGAATCAGTGTCCCAGATGAAGCAGGAGCAGAGGATGCAGAGTTCTGCAGATTGGAAGAAGTCATCCTCATGCTGTGGGATGTGGTCCATTAAGGCTGCCTTGTCGTTGCTATACAACTTCGGTATTATTACAAAGAGCAGAAAGTAACATAAGATGTCACTAGGGTTACATGTGTGCCATACACTTTAGATGCAATTGTCATTTAGTTAATATGACAATACAAAGAGGTAAGGGCTATTACTGTCTTCATTTTACAGAGAGAGGCGCAAATATTTTAATTGACTTTGTCCCATGCCCTATGCCAAGTTTTGTCTAAGTTCTCAAGTGATGGAGAGGCTGGGCCTTCATGTTGTGAGTCTTCATCTCTCCATGACAGCGTCTGCGATGACACTGCAGAGTCCAGCTTGACGTTCCAGTGGGTCTCTGCCTGCCAGTCCTCCTCTGCCCTGTATTTTACAGCCGTTACTCTCTCTGCTTCCCCAAAGCCACTGTGAGAACCTGGCTCATTTGAAGACAGCTCCTCTGTAGCAGAAGATGCCTCCCCATGCCCAGCCAGTATACTTCAGTTTGTTAGTTGTCCAGGTAACGGTTCCAGTTCCAGTTCCTGTTACTTTTGTTTCTTAGAAAGGGCTGGCCGCTGTGAGGCACATTGTAAGAATCAGTCCCCAGGTGACAAGCCATTCTGCCTCTGTGCTTCCTGCTTGCTTATCCCACGTAAGCCCTAGACCACCAGATCCTAGTATTGTGGGAATGATCCCGATCCATGTCCGTAAAATAAATCTGCCACCAGATCCTACTATTGTGGGAATGATCCCGATCCATGTCCGTAAAATAAATCTGCCTCCAAATCCTGGGTGGCGTTGTGGTGTTTCTGCTTGCTGCTGCACCTCCACTGGGAGTGGGGGGGACTGAGCCTTCGGCTCCCCAGCATCG
Organism: Dinomys branickii; assembly: GCA_004027595.1. Lineage (NCBI taxonomy): Eukaryota > Metazoa > Chordata > Mammalia > Rodentia > Dinomyidae > Dinomys > Dinomys branickii. The sequence goes on from PVLD010001530.1 coordinate 14,395, forward strand.
TACCCCCTCCCTGGCCTTTCTCAGGGGGGCTGCGGCTCCCTGCCTCCCCTCTGTTCTCTCCTCCCTTCCAGCATCTTGATAACCCTGGAGATAAGGCCCTCTCGTTCTTGTTTTTTTGTTTCTTGGGACTCCCATATTTATGGCACAAACTCCATACCTTCAGCTATTTCAGGCTTAACTGAACTGCAGTTCAAAAGGCCTCAATCTTAGCTGCTCCTAAATTGTCTCCCAGCTTTTGGGCTCTGTCGCTCATCCCCTGAGGCAATAAGTGCTGTAAACCCGGGAGGGAGGGCTGAATAAAGAAGGGCAGGTGGCTGGGAAATAAATACAGGGGTTTTTAAAAAAGAGGTAACATTTCTTGAAACATTTTGATTGCAATTTCATGTTATACTCCGTGAGTACCCTACGATACAGGTGCTATAACTAAAAGGAAGGCGCTAAGCTCCTTTCTAAAGGTACTTTGCCAGGACTTTTGTTTTTGGTATTGAGGATTGAACCCAGGGCCTGGCAAAAAGTTATGATCAGGGTTACTTAAAAGACATTCACTCTTACTTCACTTAGATGTCACCTCAGAGTTGTGGGTAGAGAATCTTGTCAAATGTCTTAATCAAAGGCACACTTGAAATTTGCAAGTAAGCCTATCATTTGGAAACAGATAAAGCAAAAGATTTGAGAACTAGCCTCTTAATTAATTTAAACTCCCTCTTGGAATCTCTTCTAATAATTAGCTTATCAAAAAAATCCTTTTGCTTACCTACAGCGTGAATGTAAACTTTGCTTAATCATTCAATAATATTGATTGAAACCATTCTGGAGCCCGGGTCTAAAGAGTAATTAGGTTTTGAACACTCCAATTTGTAGCATTCATGTTTGAGGTGTGTTCTTCCTGCAACTTGAGAATCCTTTTCTAAACTCTAGCAGGGGAGGTGCTTTATTCAGTGAACACTTGCTGGGCATTGGCTGGGTTACAGCATTGTGTGGGCACCAAGGGAATAGGAGGCGCTGGCCCGGAGAGGAGATGGAGGACCCTCTCAGAGGAGAGGAAAGAGGGAAAGCCAGAAAAGAGGTGCTTACAGTGAAAAGTTTAGAGAAGCGCCTGGCGCAGAGCAGGTACTAAGTGTTGGAGGTGTGAATGAAAGCTGTGTTGGGGAAGAATTGCAGATGAACTGATGGGTCAACAGGAGAAAAAGGTGTTTGTTTGAGAGAAGGGGAAATGATAAGAAACCTCCAGAAAGGGCTATAGGGTTTGTGTGCTGCAGACACAGACACTGCTATACGATTTTAACAAAAGACAGTGTATTTGTGGAGGAGCAATAAGACAAGGAAAAGTGTGAGCTTCTGGGGTAACACTTCGCAAGAAGGTAGATATGTGGATGGGAGAACCGCCCAGAGGGTTATTTATTTTGTGGTGCTAGAATAGAACCCAGGTCTCTCCTGTGCTAGGCAAAGGCTCTACCAGCAGGCTATACCTTCAGCTTGGGAGGGTTGCAGTACTTAGGAAGATTTGTGCAAGCCCCTTTTGGTGTTGGCTTTTTGTGTCCTTTATACTCATAAAAATTTTCTGGGAGAAAGGATTTATGGTAGTTTTCATTTCTTAGAAGTTTCTGCCCTTAGTCAGATAAGAGAAGCTCTGAGAAAGCTTAACTTTCTGTGTCTGTTGATTCTCAAGGGCTTTCTGCTCGGAATAATCCCTGTGCTAACATGCCAGATTTGGGAGCAGCATGTCCTAATCGTCTTCAGCTGCAATGGGTACTAACGCAAGGAGAACCTTTTTCCAATACCCCTTGGGAGGAAAAACTCAATTTTTTTCAATATAAGGATTAAACCCAGGGCCTTTACATTGAAGCATATACCCAGCCCTTTTAAAAATAAATTTATTCATTTATTGAGACAGCATCTCGCTAGGTTGCTAAATTGCCCAGGTTGGGTTTAAACTTACGATCCTCCTGCCTCAGGCTTCTATAGTGCAGGTATTATAGGCGTGCACCACGATGTCTGGCTTCCGGTTTCCATGGGATGCTGTCCCCATGACCTGCCTTGACCAAACTTTGATGTCCCAGGTTGAGTGGGCTTCTCAGTACCCCCCACTAAGTTTTTTCTTCCCTTAGTTTCATAGTGTACAGCAGAAAGATTTCTAGTAGCATGGCAGTGGCAGAGATGAACCAAACATGATGAGTCTTTGGACTATGGGTTACTATGGGGACGGTAGCCAGGGAAGAGTACAAGAGGCAAGAGAACATGGCTAGGGCTATTGTTCTCTTTTCTCCCCACCCTTCCCCTCCCCTCCCCTCCCCGCCCACCCTCTCTCCTTTCTTCTCCTTTCCTTTCCTCTCCTCTCCCTGCCTCTCTCCTCCTCTCCCTTTTCCTTCTCTCAGTATTGGAGATCAAACCCTGGGACACTGCCACTGAGGTACACCTCTAGCCCTTTTTATTTTATTTGGAGACAGAGTCACGCTAAGTTACCCAGGCTAGCCTTGAACTTGCCATTGTCCTGCCTCAGCCTCTTGAGTAGCTGAGATTACAGACATGAACCATGGCTCCCAACTGAGGTTCCTGTTTATAAAATGAACCATGGCAAGTATCATAGTTGAAGTCCACAGATCTTTACCAGGATTTCAAATAGCATGTATCAGAGAGCCTTTAGAGAACTCCTCACTTAGGTATACAGGGATAGGCTTACCCAAGGCCCATCATTTTAGGCTGGTAGAACCAGCTGCCTAAGAAGGGCTACTTGCACTGCAGGTACTGGGCTCAGTGGTTCCGAGATGCTAACAGCTTCCTGTGAGTAATGAGACAACTCCACCCTTCTGTATCACATTATCTAAGTGGTGTCGATGCTTCACTCAACTGCCTGTCCGAACACCAGAATCAATAACGGCCATTTTCCAGTGGTTGAGCAAGTTCATAATTAAGCCTCAAGGAGACTGTAAAGGCCAAACTGGATTCAAATCCAGGCTGCACCTTTTGCTAGGTGTCCCAGTTAAAGATGACCACAAATTCTTTTCTCCGCTTTCTCTCCCTGAGAGATAGAGTCTCTTTCTCCTCCCCTTTGACTGGGGTGGGACCTGTGACTTGCTTTGACCCACAGGGTACAGTACCAGTGTTGCTGGGCCTAAAGAAGACCTGGACTTCTGCCTGGTTCTCTGAGGGTGCTTCTCCCTGGGCACTCTGTCTTGGAACATAGCTGGCAGCTAGACAGGGTACACGTTAACACGAAGGTCCCAGTTCAGCGCTGGCTAACAAAGTTGTGCCTGGACGTCCAGCTCAGTAGAGCTTTCCATGACAACAACCACAGCTGACACCTAACTGTGACCCTGTGAGAGACTCACGTGTGAGCTCCCAGGGAGCTCCGCCACCCCACAGCATCAGGGCGGTAAGGAGAAAGTGCTTGCTGTTCTAAGTCACTATGCACTGGAGTGCGCACAGTGTATGGCCTCAGGTGAGGCACTTGACCACTCTGAGTTTTAGTTCCTCCCATAGAATCAGTAAAAGGGCATAATTTTGATGTGACTATGGTTGTGATGCAGGCCCACAGTGCATGCCAGGTTCCTTCCTGCTCCTGCTCTGAAAGCTGGACAGCCCAGTGGGAGGGAGTCTTGGCTGAAGCTCTGAACTCCCTTGGCAAACACTCAGCTTCCTCAAAGGAACAGCTACAATCAGATTTGAATATAGAGCTGGAGAGCATTTGAGTTTTCTTTCTGGGGCAATCTGTGACCTTCTTAGGAAAAACAACACTACTTTCTATCGAGAAAATTGTATTTTTTTCTCTTCAATTAAAAGGGTAGAGTCTTTTCTTTTTTTCTTTTTTTTTTTTTAACAAGGACTATGCTTGCTTACACTAAGGAGTGGCAGCCTGAAATGAAACCACTTCTCTGTGTTCACAGCCAGCAGGTTTCCTTCAACACCTAGCCCAGTGAACAGCCAACTTCACTGAACAGGCGGGCTTCACTGAACAGATGAGCAACGGTGGCTGAAACCAGAGGAGGAGGGAGGCCTGAAACAATTGATAAACAAGAGACTAGAGCAGGGGAATGGTGGTATGTGCCTGGAATCCGTGTGCTGGGGCTGAGGCAGGAGGACCCCAAGGTCCAAGTCAACCTGGGCTATAGGGCGAGGTCCTGTCTCAGAAACTAAAACTAAGCTACCGGTAGGCTGAGGTCAATATAAAGGAGGAGTAAATGAAGCAGACTGGGGAGTGTTGAAATGAAGTCCCTTTGGTCCTGAGCAGGTAGGTGAGGAGCCAGGGCGAACCCTGCTGAGAAAGGGACTGGGAAGCCCTTGGGTTGCCTGGTTTTTTTTCTGCTTTGGTGGTGCTACTGGAGATTGAACCTGGGGTAATTTACGCCTGAGCTATGTCTCCAGTCTTTTTTATTTCCTATTTTGAGACATGGTCTCACTAAGATGCCCAGGCCGGCCTGGGATTTGCTGTCCTCCTGCCTCAGCCTCTCAAGCAGGTAGGATTACAGGCATGTGCCCCCACTCCCAGCTGGTTTATGGTTTTTATTTTTATTTTATTTATTTATTTTTGGTTTATGGTTTTTAAAATTCAGAATTATTTTCACACAAGGAACAATGTTTCCAACACTCAGTGATGGAAACAGAATATTAACCATACCCCCAAAGCCCTGTGCTGTTATTTTATACACTTATAACAAAATGTATTTTAATCAGTATGTAACATACTACCCAGACTATTCTGCCTCTTGTTTTTTCCACATTTATGTCAGTGATCTTTGTTTTAGTGTGTAGCTAGTATTCCATTGTCTGAAGGTAACACAGCGTACTAAATTTTATTCAAAGACAAACAGGTTGTGTCCAACATTTTTGGAACCCGTGTGTGTGTGTGTGTGTGTGTGTGTGTGTATGTGTGTATATGTGTGTGTATTTATTTTCTCCTCAAGTTTTGTTGACCTTTAGTTCCAGTGGCAGCTAGGCACTGCTGTCTGGAGCTCCCTTTAAAATACCCCCCATTCTTAGTTCTGAAATGTGTTGGGTGTGGGGGCACCTGGAGTGCTTGCCTCCTGTTAGGACTTAGTTGTTCCATGTTTGCACATGTAACCAGGAAGTAGAAATAATGTCCTGACACCCCCACTTCCTTTCTAGGCGAATCAACGTCCAGCAAATGAATCCAACCACTTTCACCCACCCGCTTCCTTTAGTCAGCTGTGTATTCAGCATTGTCCTGGCTAAAATTGCAGATTTTGGAAGCCAGACCCCAAGAGCCCTTCCAAACAGGGCCAGTTGGAGGAAATCTTGGGGAGCTGACAGAGCCATGGCTTCCCTTTCTGCGTGCTTTTCCTCTGCCTTCAGGCTCTTCTCATCCTTACTGCCCCCAGTTCTAATCTCTTGTGTCTCCCTCCTGTGGACTCAGCTCTCGAATCATGGAAACACAGAGTTCAAGCTAGTGCCTACTTCTTTCTCCTAGTGGCTTTTGCCCTTTCAATGTCATACCCACCATAATGACAGAACAGAAGACTTTGTCTCCTAAAGACTGGGATTCCCTGACAGCAGGAGCGGTTGTACATTGGGGGTTGGGCAGCCTCTTCCTTCACAGGTGGAACCGTGTCATCTTTCCCTGGCCCTCAGAAGCCAGGTTAAAGGGGCAGGTCTGGCCAGCTTGGGACCTTGAGGAGGGGATGCATCAGACAGCAAATCCCACCAGCTTGTGGCAAGAGGTGCGGAGGCCGAGATGCAGAAGCGCGTCTTCTGCAGGCAGGGACACTGGTGGGGAGCTGGGGCAGCCCTGATCCCATGTTGGGAAGTACCTAGGTGTAGTAAGCACCAGGAGGCAAGTGTCACTGCATCACTTCTTAGAACTGGAAAGCACTCCTTCTGTGGCCCTCAGAGAAAGGGTTATCAGTAACCCTCTCAGAAGGTTGCTATAAAAGTTAGAGCTGATACAGAGCCATGATAAGTGCTCCATACATGTCAATACTAATTACTACGAGGTGGCCTAGTGGCCCCGGACTGCCACTGCTCCACTCTTCCGGTTCTGGTTCCTTTCTTCCTGACTGGGTCAGAGAGGACAGCCCAGGCTCCTCTGCCTCAGCGTTCCTTGTCCCGGTCCGGTGGAGTCCAGGCGAGAGGGCTCCTCAGACCAGTGTCACATCACAAAAGGTGCTGACGGGAAAATCAGGATCCTGCAGTGGCATCTGACTATAACCCTACCTACTTGGGAGGCTGAGGCCAGAGGATGGCAAGTTTGAGGCCAGCTTGGCAACTTACGGAGACCTTGTCTCACACTAAAAAACTAAAATGGGTTGGGGATGTAGCTCCGTGGTAGAGGGCCCTGGGTTTGATCCCCAGTACAGAAAAACAAAGTGGCAAAGCAACTTCCCTTTGCTTTGCTCCCAGCTCTGAGAGTCAGGAATGCGGGCTGGCTCAGCTGGGAGGTTCTGCTCTGCCTGTGGGCTGTTGTCATTTACTCAACTGCATTTGACCAGTGGCCCAGCTGGACTGGAAGGACCAGAAAGGCTTCACACACATGTCTGGCAGCTTGGCCCCCTCCACGTGGCTAGCTGGGGCTTCGTCACATCGGGGGAAGTCGGCACTGTGGAATCCCTGACGGCAACTGACTTCTAAGAGGGATGAGTTTAGAGGCTGCTGTCCTCTCAATGCCCAGCCTTGGATATGACCCAGCGTAACTCAGCCCCGTTCTGTTGATCTGTGTTAGTTTTCCACTGCATCTGCAATAAATCACGAAATGCACTGGCTTGAAACAACACAAATGCGTTGTATCGAAGCGTAAAGTGGACTAAAATCAAGATTCAGGCAGAGCTCTATCACTTTCCAGGATTTTATAGGAGAATCTGTAATTTTATCTCTTTTTTCTTAAACTCTTTTTCGCAGTTGTTGTGTTTTGCTTTTTGAGACACAGCCTTGCTGAACTGCCCAGGTTGCACTCAAACCTGTTCTCCCACTGCCTTCGCCTCCTGAGAACTGGGGTTACAGGCGGCCGCCTCTGCCCCGCTGTCTTGGCTTTCTTCCCCTAGCGTTGCCTGCCTTGCTCAGTCTGTGTCCCCGCTCTCACCCTCAGAGCTAACAAGGTCCGGTTCTAGTCTTTCTCATCGTGCCTCACCGCATTCTGGCTCTCCGGTTTCCCTCTTTCTTCTTCTTTTTAGATTGAACCCAGGGAGCACTGAGCTACATTCCCCATTTGATTTTTGGTTTTTTTTTTTTTTTGAGACAGTGTCTTAGTAAGTTGCCCAGGCTTTCTTTAAATTTGCAACCCTCCTGCCTCAGCCTCCAGAATACCTGGGATTAAAGGTATGCACCCGGCTTCCTCTTTCACTTCTGTGATTACATGGGGCTCACCCGGATCATCCATGCTGCTCTCCTCAGCTGCGGTGAGCAGATAGCAAGTTTAGTGCCATCTGCAATCCTCACTCCCCTCTGCCATGCGACATCATGCATCCACCTGTTCTGGGGATTGGAAAGGGCACATCTTTCAGGGCCTGTATTTACTACCACATGACCAAAACTAGCAACTGGGACCTCTCCTCCAAGCTGAAGCGGAAGGGAATGGACTGCTGTTTGAGGAAGAGCAAAGCTCTTGGGTCTCTCTGTGGTCACCACAGCATCCATTAACTCATGCAATTGCTGATGAGGTTGTACGGGCATTGTCCATATTCTGAAGGAGGAAGCGGAGTGCAGAGTGGTTAAGAGCCTGGCTGTGGTCGGCCACCCAGAAAGCAGGGGAGCTGGGTTTCAAGCCCAGGCAGTTTGGCAGCCAGAGTGCTTGTGCCCGGTGCACAGCAATGTTTGTTTTCTCTTTCCCCACCGATCTCTAGTTTTTCAGCTCTGTTTCACTCTGCGTAAATGAGGAGGTTGGGTGATACCCGTTGAAGTGTGTGTAAATTCAGTTGGTTTTCTAGCTGTCCTGTCCCATTGTTAAAGTCTTCTCCTGACTTCTCCCTACTTGGGCTCTGACCCATCCCTGTGATTGCTACCCAACTGCTACATTCTTTGGCCTTCTTGACTCAAGCCCATTTCTGGCTGTTAGTCCTTATTCTTTGGAGTTGTGCACAAAGGAAATGGAGCAAGCATCATCCAAAATCAGCACCTCGTTAAAATATATTTGCATGTGGGTGGATTGTGAAATCAAATAGGCTCTGTGTGTGTGTGTGTGTGTGTGTGTGTGTGTGTGTGTATGTAGTGCTGGGTACTGAACCCAGGGCTCCGCATGTGCTAAGCATGCATCCTACTACTGAACCACCCTCGAGCCTTGAAACAGGTTTAAATAATTCTTCTATCCATTTATTTAATAACAGTGGACACTGTTTCATGCACCAGAGTCTAATCATGGCTGCCAGGTTAGCCTGAAAAAGAATCAGTTGGTATGGGCTGAGCTCTGCTCTTCTCAGGCTAGGACCAGTGAGGGCACCCGGTGTCAAGGCATCTTGTAAACAGAGTAATATCTTTGCATTCATTCACTGGAGCAACAAATATATATTGAGCACCTGTTATTTGCCAGTCACTGTGCAAAGGACAAAGCCAGTACATTACGTGGACCCTGCCCTTAAAAATCCTATAGTTATGAGCTGGTTGCAGTGTTTACTCAGGAGGCTGAGGCAGAAAGACCACTTGAGTCCAGAAATTCCTGGCCGGTCTGGGAAGCACAGTGGGACTTGGTTACTAAAAATAGTAATGCTGCTGCGGCTAATAAACAGCTCATAGTGTATAGTAGTTATTGTCCACACTGTATACCCAAGCATGTAAAATCTATATTTGCTTATAAGGCAAGGCTTTTTTCCCCAAAAAAAGTTATTGTTCACAAAAAAGGGAGGATACTTGAGTCATTGCAATGTCTGTCATGCTACACCAATGACTTCTAAATTACTTTATATTTAACAACCATGGTACAGTTTGAGGAAGACATTAGCCTAAAATCACCCCAATTAACGCTAGTTTCAGATGTGGAGGGAGATCATGGACTCAGTACCGGAGGGAGGGAGGGAGGGAACCTAATGCAGATTTGTTAAGTTATTCCTGGAGGTGTGACTTCGCATTTGCATTGCTGAAAGTTGCTCTAAGCAAGCCTTTACGATTACTTTAAAAAGCAGCAAGAAGCCTGGTTAGTTGGGGAGACCAGTGAAAACCAACTGACTAATGCTTCACGAATGGGTGCTTTGTGGTTTGGGATCAAATTTCCAATGACAAGATTGTACCCAGAGTCCAAGGGGATCCAGGTAGAAGTGAGAATGCCCCAAAGATGACTCTGACGATGACCAGGACACTGATGGCCAAGAGGCACATGAGAAATTTGAACAGATTTGTTTTATGGAGTTTGAGAGTGGAAAAAGCAGTATTTATAAGTTAATTAACTATACTGTATAAATGCATGTATACCTGTTAAAACATGTATATATAACTGAGTTTCTGGAGTCATTACAATCTCATCTCTGTCACCAAAAGTTGTGTATGCCGGAGTTGACCAAATACTGTGGGATGATTTTACCCATTGGGAAATGGAGGACTACGTTGTTCTTGGTGCTGACTTCTATTTGTGCCTATGTGGCACTTTGAGCCAACGTTATACAAGTAGGAGGGGGCAAGCAAGGTCCCCCTACGACCACGGTTTTCTTAATTCCTCCTAGGACCAAATTTCAAAAAATCTCACCCAGCGGGTCTGTGCCCATTGTGTATTTCATTTCAGCTCAGAGCATGTATTGAGCTGCTAATATAATAGAGGAATTGTTTTTCAAGTCTGTGAGTCACGTTTAGTGCTGAACTAAGAGAGCTTTAAATGAGAGTTAAGGGGAAAGAGTGGTTTTGACTAAGAGCAAGAGTGGATTTGGATTTTGTGGGACAGTCTCCCTGTTATACTTGAATCTTCCCATCACTCTGCTTAGTTTTTGAGAAGGATTTCAAATGCCTGAAACCTCAGTCCTTAATATGACGGCTACAGGGAGTAGCTAAACATGCAGTTCCCTTCTGTTGGCTTTAAAATGATGAATAAACAAACAAACATATGAATTTTGTACATGCGCATGTATTATCTTTAATCAAAAAAGTCAGGAAAATTCATTTTCACAAGTATAACAACTACTAGGCTATAGATTTCAATTTCACTTGCATATTTGCATGGGGTTCACCTCATAGTCAGTGTCCCAGGTGCTGTGGATCAAACATGGCTTGAGTGTGTCTCCCAAAGTTTCAGAAGTTGTTAGTGTTGATGTTGAGTGGTGAGAATTTTTTTTTTTTTTGGTGGTACTGGAATTAAACCCTAGGCCTCTGTCCTGAGCTACATCCTATATTTCCAGCCCATAACTTTTTTTTTTTTTCTAATTTTGAGACACAGTCTTGCTAAGTCTGTGCTGGAACTTCTGATCCTCCCTCTTCAGCCTCCCACAGTGCTGGGTTACAGGCACACACCTCCACCTGGGGTTGAGCTATGGAGTACACAGAGGTAGGGCCTAGTGGACTGGAATTAGGCCATAGCATTTCACCCTCAATAAGGGATTAATGCTGGTCTTTCAGAGTGGCTGGGTATTGCAAGGGAGTTGGCTTCTCTCCTCCAACAATGGGTGATTTTAAAAGAGCAAGCCGAACCCTTCCTGAGCCTCCTGCTTCCTGGCTCACCACGCAATCTCTGCCTTCTGCAGCACTCCTGCCACAGTGCCCTGAGCCATAGTGCGGTTTGGCCAGAAGTCTCTCAGCAGGGCCAATTAAAAGCAGCTGCCGTGATTTGGATTTCTAAAACCAGGAGATAAATAAATTTCTTTTCTTTATAAAATACTCAACCTTCAATGTTTTGCTACAGCACCAGAGAATGGACTAAAACACAGGCCACGAGAACCAAAGCATCTACCCACGAGTAATACAAGGCCTTCTCTCCCAGGCTCTGCCTGCTACTCCGCACCACACTCCCCAGAAGGCCCAGAGGGCTAGGCGTGAAAGAGAAGAACAGAAAGATGCTGTGATCTTTAATTTCTTGTGTCAGCTTGACGGGATCTGGATGCCTAGATATTTGAGCAACCATTATTTCCCGAAGTGTTTATGGGTGTTTCCGGATGAGATTAGCATGTGACTCTTAGGACTCAGTTAAAAGATGCCCCCCTCTGTCTGAGTAGGCATAGTCCATTGTGTCGAGGGCCTAAATAGAATAAAAGGTAGAGAGAGCATTCATCCCACACACGTCTTTTTGTTTTGGCTGACTGAGCCAGGACATTGGTCTTCTCCCGTGCTCAGGCTGAGACTGACACCATCAGTTCACTCTCCTGGTTTTCAGGCCTGTGGACTCAGATTGAATTTGGAACTTCTCAACCTCCACAACCATGTGAGCCAATTCCTCATAATTAATCCCCATACACACACACACACACACACACACACACACACACACACACACATGCGCGCGCACATGCCTCTATGTAATCTATATACACATTACATGCACCTGATACATATATAGCCTACACACAGGTGTTACATTCTAAGTGTATAACATATTGGTTCTGATTCTCTGGAGGGCCCTGACAGATGTCAAAAGCAGCTCGAGCTGTGCGTTTTTGGTGGTGTATACAGTATTTTCCTGGCTTCTCCTGAGATTCCCCTTTTAATGCCACATTCTTGCAGATGCATCAGGAGACTGAAAGTTGTTTGAAATAAAAATAGGAGACCCTGCATGCCTCGGAGGAAGCCACACAGCATCTCTGAGCTAGGATTTGCTCATCTGTAAAACAGGTAGGTGAGGCTGAGCATGGTGGAGCACGCATGTAATTCCAGCACCTGAGAGGCTGAGGCAGGAGGATCACTGTGAGTTCGAAGCCAACCATGTGCTACAGAGTGAGTTCAAGGCCAGCCTGAACTGCATAGCAAAATCCTGTCTCAAAAAAGAGAAAACAAAAACAAAAACAAGAAACCAGCCAAACAAACAAACAAAAAAAACAAGTAGCTGGATGCAAAAGAAAAAAAAAAAAGGACAGACCACAGCCTAGAGAGACACACAGGACTGTACCCAAATTCGGGATGCTTACTTGTAGACAAGAAGTTGAGCCTTAGTTTATTCATTTGAAAGCAGGAGATAATGGCTCCATCTTGGAGTTGCTATAATTTTATTGTGAAGACTAAATATAATGCATATTTTAAAATATGTGTAGGGATAGTCTATATACTAAACAAATGGCATGCTGGGGAGGAAGGAGTCTGTGATTCACGCTGGGCCTTGGGGATCTGTTCGAAAGAGGAGGCCCTGAGTGGGCATGCTGGGAAGGTGTTGGTTGAGTTGTCTTCAAGGGGATCCACTTGCCAGGGCAGCTGACCACAGGTCGGGGGAAGAGGGCGTGTGTGGGGGGATACTCTAGTCATGAAGCCAGGAATCTCAAGGGGGTCTAAGTGGTGAGCTGCAGGGGCCCAGCCCTTGCTAAGGAACGGGTTGTGTGTGTGTGTGTGTGTGTGTGTGTGTGTGTGTGTAACTTCTCACACCTCAACCTTAAAAGAATGTAACAAAGCATGAGGAATCACCTGCGCCACTGCCCAGCGGCTTTGTACAATGGCTCAAGTCAGGTAGATAGTCTCTGCTTTTACCCTTCTTTCCTTTCCAGACCCAGTGCTGGAGGAGCCAAAGGCTGGAGAAGGAGCAGAGTAGGGGGGCTAGGAGTGCAGCTGTGTGGTAGGGCATGTGCTCGGCACGTGTGAGGCTCTGGTTCAACCCTGGCACAGAAAGAAAAGAGTGTGGAAAAGAAAGTGAGAAATAGAGGATTTCTATATCTGGAAAAGTGAGAATAAACTTTAAACTGGGTGAAGAAGAGTGAGGGTTTAGTTGAAGCGAGGCTGGTAGGAGAATCTTGGTTAATTCCTGGGTGAGGCTGCAAAAGCTTCAGAGCTGCCCTTCGTGTCAGAGGTGGGGACCCAGCATAGCAGGTGGAGAAAACCAAAGCTCTATTTAGATTTAAGCTCAGCTCCAAGAATCCAGGCATTGGCCTGGGTAGTTGGCAAGACTGCCTCTAGCCTCGACTTCTCCAGGTTCCTTCCTTCAGGGCACAGGACAGCGAGAAGCTGCCCACAGCAATTATCTGCCTCTCTAGACTGCCATGACCCTTATGTCTCTTCAGCTAAAATGAATGTCCTGACGCCAGGGACTGTGTTTCTTCTCATCCTTGACTCTCAGCACAAAGGCTGTTAAATGTTTAGTGTATGAAGGTGCAGCTCAGTGGTGAAATACAGGCATAACATGCACGAAGCCCTGGGATCATCCCCCAGCAACAAGAGAAAGAAAGAAAGAAAGAAAGAAAGAATTGAAGAGGATGAGAGGCCCAAGGCATTAGAGCCAGAGTGCAGAGAAAGTGGCGAGGGAGGAGGAGGGCAGAAATTGGAGACACAGATGCAGAAACCAAGCTCCATGCTCCTCTTGTCCCCTTATAGCTGAAACAGTCACAGCCTCCATGTATCAGATCTTAGGAATGAAGAAGACCATGCGCTTCCATCATGATTGCTCCAAAACCACACTTCTCTGACCTTTAAAATTTCAATTTGGGACCTAACAGTATTGCAGTAAAAGCCTGGTTTTCTGGCTTTTTATTAACTGGAAATATCTAGTTTACTGCACATCTACTTCCCATGAGGGTAACTTTTGTTGCTAGTGATGGCCCAAACCCACAGCACCGAAGATTCAGCAGCAGGGAAGCCCCACGTCATCTCAGGAGTCTAAGTCCCACAGCAACCTGAACCAAGTGAGAAAAGCAGACTATAGCGCAGAAAATCTTTCCATGGCTGCTCCTTATCACCCAAATAACTGATTAAGCTGAACATCTCATTCCCCAACCAAGCCAGACAAGAAATATTTATCATATTTAGGGGTCAGTCTCAATTATAAGTGATGTAGAAATGGAGAGAGAATATTTCAGCCCTCCATTGCTCAAGTAAGCTTTCATGCCAAGAAAAACCTGTCCAAGGCAGATTGCAGATGAGCGATGCTCACCGTGAAACATGGTGATGAACCTACACGAAAACATATGCCGCTTCTCCGTGTACATTTACAGATGGATGTCTCAGGAACTCAAGAAAGTGCCCTGCATAACAACTCCCCCACAGCTTCTTCTTTTTTTTTTTTTTTTTTTTTTTCCGGGACCGGGGATCGAACTCAGGGCCGTAGTGCTTAGCGGCAAGCACTTAGCCCACTGAGCTGTACCTCCAGCCCCCCCACAGCTTCTTGGCAGTTCACCATCAGAGCACACCGAGGAGACTGAATTATTTGATTCCAAATGTGTAGAAACACATTGTTCTCAGAGGACTGTGCTCATGTCTGAGTGTCAGCATGTCTGATCACTGGGGGTTGTCCTTGTCATGCAGTGAATGTTGGTATATCTTTCTAGACATGACAGAGATACTAAATCCAGGGCTAAAGTGCACCTAGTTTATTGGAATAATGTTCTCAGGTCTGCAGGAAGTTGAATGTTCATGGTAACCTGATGTGTAGAAACATCAATGTTAGGAGCAGGATCGGGCAGGGTAAAGAGAAGGGTTAGGAAAAAATAAAACCAGCAACCCAGGGAGGTCATCTTAGAAAATTAGGAAATCCAGATCTTTTCTTTCATAAGCCACAAATCTTTCCGGGACTCCATCTGGCTTTCATTTCTAACCCCTTGTCTTCTAACAGACAATAAAGATAATTTAAAAAATAAATGTATGCCCCCCAGAAAGAGAAAACAAGGGGTCCTCTCTCCCCCTTTTGCAGCCTGGTAGCAGACGTTTCTTTTGAACTATTAAAAATGATTCGGGCTACCTTTTCTCTAAAAACACACGAAGCTGATGCATAACTCTTTTCCAAATAATTAATCTTTCCAGTGGAATCTTTCAAAGCCCCACATTTCCTGTTATTTTATACAGCTGCAATTTGTAACTGGAGCTCCTGCCCAGTGTTCCACAGGCAAAATGCCAAATCCACTACATTTCACCTACAGAAGTGCCCCACGCAAATAATCCTTAACCACAAGTTAAACAGTTAGGTCTTGTTCTAGCCGAAAAGAAAAGCTAAAGGAACAAAAGACTTTTCACATACCTCTGTGTTAAAATTTTAGTGGATGCTCACAATATTTTATTTTCCAGCATCAACATTTGGAAGTATCACCGTTATGCCACAATAAAGGATTTTTCAAAAACGGGTTGGCTCTTGTGCTAAGCTAATATTTGTGAGTCATAAAAATGACAGCCTTTTAAGTTATCTGGAAGCCAAAAGCTGTGGTGTTTGTTTCAGACCCTCCTCATTCACTTCCTTGTCCATAGGTTGCAAGACCAAAGCCGAGATGGGCTAGAGATAAGGTGGGGCAGAAATTGAGGGGTTAGACTGTGAGCGCCTTCCTTCTCTTTCCTCATTTTCCCTCTTCCTTCACCTCCTTATCTCTCCTCCAAGGTGTTCATGGGCTGAAGTTTCAGTTGGGAATTTCTGTTTCAAATCCTCTTCACTCGCCTCACACACCTCGCTAACCCCACCTCACATTTCTACACATGACCTGCCTCCTCATGTTCAAAACTGGCTGCCACTGAACCAGACCTCAGCTTCCTCTCCAGCCCCACCTTCCTGGCGCCATCCCCACTTCCTGTCCTCCCATCCCTTGGTGGATGCTTCCTGCCCCGAGGTCAGGTCCTGCACCTGTGCTCTGGATCGCAGCCCCTCCTGCTCTTCCGGAGACTGTCTGTGTCTCCTCTTCCCTGCACATGCGACCCTTCCCGGACACCTGAACGCTTTCTGACACCTCCCCAACCCGGAGCTGTTATTCTTTCTTTTCGCTTTCCTGGCAAGATTTTGAACGGGTTGTCAATGCTCCTCTTTCCTGCCTGTCAGCTCCCCTCCCTCCTCAGCCTCATCTCTTGGGATGGGGTCTACACGAACACGCGTGTGCACACGCACACACACACACACACACACACACACACACACGCACACGCGTGTGGTCTCTCTGGGTCTGCTTTCTCCCAAGGCCTTCTTCCCTGGGCTTTGAAGAGCCAAACCTTTTCTTGCTTTCCTCCTACCTCTGCCTGTATCCTTTGCAGGCCGGCCTGTCTCCACAGAGCCATTAAATGCTTAAGGTCTTTAAGCTTCCTTTTCTCACTCTTGGATCCCTGTCACCCACAGCCGCTGCTCCAATAACCAGACTCATGTGTGTGGTTGTCTACTTGGAATCTCTAGGTAGGTTTCTCAGAGGCAAAAGTTCAAACCCCAAATCAGGAACTTTCCTTCCAAACTAAGTTTTCTTCCTCACATTCCTACCTGGCTTTGTGCCCACCAGGCAGGCACTTGTGCCACTGGGCTATGTCCTCAGCCCCTAAATTTTCTTAGATGCACTTGTTTTCTCGAGGTCCACATCTACCCTACCCACCCACCCTACTGTCTTCTAGATGACTGCAATAGTTCCCCAATTTATCTCCCTATGTCTATTCTTGTTTTTGTTTTTTATGTTTGTGGGTTGTTGTTTTTTTTTGAGACAAAATCTTGCTATATAGTTCACAGTAGCTGACTATGCTGCCCAGGCTGGCCTTGAACTCATGGCAATCATCCTGCCTCAGCCTCCTGAGTGCTGGGATTACAGGTGTGCACCACCACAGTCAGTCTCTCTACATCTTTTCTAAACTCCCCCTAAGCTGCTCTTCACAATGTAGCCAGGTCACGTAACTCTCTTGCATGGAATCTTTCAATGGTGTATTAGGCCCAGACCCTGTGTCTTGACTGTGTCCTTCCTCTCTTGCCTGCTGCTACACTGGCACTTTTCTCTCTAGGATCAAATGTGATGCCCTCTGTGGGCCTGGCCACTGTGGGCCTGGCTGCTCCCCGCTACCAAGCACACAGGTGTTAGCTGCTGCAGTGAAGCATGAGCTAGGTGTTGTGCAAGATGGGAGGAGAGCCTGCAGACAGTCCTCCCTCCTCTCTCCCTGCTTAGAACTGCTCTGAGACGCAGTTTCCCTGCTCACCTTTCTGGAGAAGTCCTGTTTGCTGAACAAACATGCCCGGTAACTGACCAGCTGTGCCTCTTCGCAGCTGCACCTCATTGTGACGCAGTCGCCAGAGGGGTAATGCACGCACTGCGTTGCCACACATCTGTCTTCGCCTCATGTCTGTCTTTGCCTCCCCTCCTTTTCCTCCTCACTCTCACTGTCCTGGACTTTTACCTCCCAGGAATGCTGCTGCTTTGGTTTTCCACTCTTTAAGATAAAGGCAAAATATCTATGCAAGGCTCTGCAAGAACCAGTTCGTGTCTACCTGCTGGCCTCTCTCTCCTCTTGCCACTTTCCTGTCTAACTGCATCTGCAGTGGAGAGCTTTTAGTTCACAAGTCTTCACGTACTAAAAGTTTATTGGGAAAACCCTTCCTTTCCATCACCTGCTGCCTTCACCTGGCTAATTCCTTTCCCACCCCACGTCAGTTTTGAGGTTACTTCCTTCGGAAACCTTAGAGGCTCTCTCCCTGCTCGCTCCTATCTAAGTCTCCTATGTTACCTTTGTTGAGACTCTCACGGATCTGACTTACGATTGGATAATATCCCCTTCCACACTGACTGCGAACTCTGTGGCAGCAGCAGTAACACCTGCTCTCACTGTTTTAGCATCCCTGGCACCTCCCCTGGAGCCCAACACACCCCAAGCTCACACTGAGTAAGTGCACCAGTGAGATCCAGTATCTTGGCCGTGAAGTAAGATCAGAGAGGTCACGAGATTGATTCAACATCAGATTGCTGGCTAGTAAGTGGCGGGGCCCATGGCACCTTCCGTCTTCTTTTTAAAGTTAAAATCATCCTTCTCCATTCTGAAAAGACAAATAACAGACAGAGCAATGAAACAGAACAGATACTCTGGAAACAGACTGCATCAACTGCTTCCGCACGTGAGAAGCACTCAGCCTCATTCATAATATAAGAAACGCACATGTAAAATACCAAGAGGCATTTTTTTTATCTTTCCAATTGGCAAAATTCACAGAATTAGGTAATTTCTTGTCTCCATAAAACACTCAGCAGGGAAGTGCCAGATTTACGTGAACGCACAAACATTTATGGAGTATGCCAGTTGTCTCCCTTTGTGGAGGCAGTTTGGTAATAGCTCTTTGATTACAGTAAGTACCCGCTCACCAAAACACACTTTCTCCGTGATTCAACCCAGCAGTTCAGCTTTCAGGCGTTTATTCAGTCATACATTTGTCCAGGTGGGAAACACTGAGGATACAAAGTCATTCATTACAGCGTTATTTGAAATAGCAAAAGATTTATTGCACAGCACTTAGGAACTGGTTAAGCAAATTATTATATTTTCATAGGATGGAATATTTTGTAGTTATTTAAAAAGACCGAGGCAATTTTAACCTTTTGAATTTCATATTCCATAGCTCTACGTATTGCATATTCCTATATTGGTATAGAATCCTCTTCAAGACATATTGTTAAGTATAAACAAAACTATAAAACAAGTTATACATTTGTTTTACGATATGCCACCATTTTGGTTAAAAATGAACAAAAACTACAAATAAAACCAACTGGATTGTAAACTAAACTCAGTGAGGACAATGCCCTCATGTAATTTGTCTTTGTTATATTGCACAGCAAATATTTTCATTAATGTTAACAAATATACTTCGATTAATGAGTATTTGTTGGTTACGTTGCATAGGAAGTAATGTCCTAAGTGATAAAGGAAAGAGGAACAAAGGAAAAACAGACAGGTAGTCACTGTTTACATGTGTTAACAAGTAAGGTAAATATTGTCAAAGGAGAAAGTGAAATCTGACAGTCGATAGGATGATTTTAGGTCTTTTTTTTTTTTATTACTTTCTGTAAGTTAGCCATCCCATGAGAATCAAAGAACTGTGTGCTTTTGATTGTATCAATTCCTTTCTGCCTCAGCTTGAAAAGGAAAGTTACCCTAGAAAACTCTGCCTGCCAAAAGCTCACTCAGATCCAGTCTCTGTTATTTTATTTCCTCACTACCAGATTAACCCAGTTTCTTACTCTTACACAGCATCAGGAAAATCAAATGCAAAGATGCTTATGTATTGGCAGAACAATTTGTTCATGCTAAAGAAAACAGGTATAATTTGATTAAAGCCAGGGTTTCATATTGCTGCCTGCATGTTCCTTTGGAAGATGTATGGCTTTATGGCTTAGACCTGGGAAGTAATAACTGTGAAATCTGGCTGTTGCCAAAGTAAATATCTGCCTGTTTTCCTGTCAAAATGCTCAGTGTGTGAGCACGCTATGCCTCAGTAGGGACGTCGCTGCTACAGAAGCACTTACGCTATTTCTTCCTTGATTTGAAGGCTCTGTTTTTACTGGATAATATTGAGATGTTTTCTAGTGTAACAAAAGCTCAAAATAGTTATAACATTGAGAAGCTATTGTTTACTTATCCTGGAATCACTATGTTAAAGACAGTGAAAGGCCCATCAAAGAGTGGGCAATGGGCTCTTTGAAGGACCAGGCTTGACCCTTTGGCTTCATCTCAGATAGATAGATGATAGAGAGATAGAGAGTCTTGGTTACTTTTCTCACTGCTGAAACAAAATACTTGACACTCAGAGTTAAATCGGAAAGGCAAGGTGTATTTAGCTCACAGTTTTTAGAGGTTTCAGTCCATAGTTGGCTGGTTCCAAGGCAGAGTGGCACATGGCGGAGGGACATGGCAGAGGGGAATAGGTCATAGTACCCACAAGGTAGCAAAAGCAATAATAGACCTTAACAGCATCATCCTTCCCCTTTTATATGGTTTCTGGGCTTCCAGAATTAGGGCTGTGCCAAACCAGTCACTGGCCTGATTTAGTATTCACACACCCTAATCCCAGCATCACATACTCCAGATGCTGCCATCTCTGCAAAGCCCCACCTATGACCACACAAAGCTTTGGGGGGACATGTAGACTTAAACCATAAGACATAGGTAGATAGATAGTGAGACAGATGGATGGAAAGACAGACAGATACAGAGAGACTACCTAAGGAGAGGTACGGAATAGAGTAGTGGTGGGGAATCGTGCGTGTTACTTCTTCTTTTAAGACAAAAGATGTTAACGAATGAGTTTTTTCTGAACTAAAACCTCAGAATTCAGAGTTAATTGCAGTGTGGGCACTTTCTGATAAATAAGTAGGTTTGAGTTTGCAGTTTGGGCATTTGTCTGTAAAGGTTTGCCATCCCTGGAGTACAGACTGCGTTTCCTCACCTCTCTTGCAGCTAGATGTGGCTGATCATTGGTATGTAAGCAGTATTGTTATATAGATCATCCAAGGACTTGAAAAAATTGAGTTTGCTTGGGTGAACCTCCTTTTTATCCTTTGGGGTTTGATGGCCTGTGCTAGAATGCTGGACTAACAGAGATGAAAAAGACATAGTCCCTATCCTCAAGGCATTTACCATGTATAATCACACTTCAGAGATGCAGAACTGCCAGAAGAGGGAGCGAACTCTGAGTAAAGAAAACTTGAAAGCCTTTACAAAGTGGAAACTATCTAGGGTGGCCTTTAAAAAGTGAATTATAAGAGTAAAAGTTATACTTATTAAGGGCTTACTATGTTCACAGGTGTTATTTCATTTATTTTATGTGATAATCCTGTGAGGTAGATAACATCGTTAAGCCATTTTACACATAAAGGGGTGGAAAAGTTAAATGATTTCCTTGACATTAGAAAGCAAGGCAGTGGCCAGAGCCAAGATCTGAGGCTTGGTGTATCTGACCTCCCTAAGTCCCCAGGGCTGCAGACCTGTGACTGAGATACAGAGATGGAAAGACCAAGCACCCCCCTTCTGCTTTGATAACGTGGTCCAGCAGCGATCAGTGCAGGCAATTCAAGCCAAAACGGTGGTCTGCTACAATTTAGGCAGTATTTTCTAGTCTGTTCTCATATTTTTCAGAACAGTAACATTTTGATATGTTTAGGAAAGGAAATGAAAGATCTATATACACAGTAATATATAAAGATCCAGAGAAGATTTTTTTTTTAAAAGCTTAATTTAATTTCATTAGACCCAGAGCTTCTTTGGAGAATATAAAAACTTACATAATAACTTACGGCACTCCACAACCACCACGATTCCATTTTATTTGTTTCACCAAGGCATATTTTTTTCCTTTTCCCCTGAAGTGTTTTAAAGGAAATCCAGACAGCATGTTGTGCTATTCTTATATGCTTTAGTAAATGTTATCAAAAAGGGAAGATTTTCTTATATAAGGTACCACTATCATCTCTATCATGATTAAATAATTCCTTAATATGACTTAATATCTAATTTATAGTCCATGTCCCTGATTATCTAGAAAGTTAGAGGCCCTTTTAAAAAATACAGACCTTTAGAACTCTTTCCTTATTATGTTGATTTAGTTTAACTACCTGATGACAATACAAAGCCAGCACAGATTAGAAAAACATTCAATAATCGATAACTCTTTTCCAGGGAACAGTTAAATAATTAAAGCTCCCTCCTAATAATTCAAGTTGAAAATTATAGAAGAGTACACACCATCCATCTTCATCCTCAAAATCTCTTCTGACTAATGAAGAGACTAGTAACTGAATTGCAACACTTTTTATTTACTTATTTAAATTTCTACACAGAAGCATAGTAGAACTCTTTTAGCATCCCAGGGACACATGTTCTAAGAAACATAGAAACCTTGATTTGGAGAAAACCAGTTGAAAGAGCGCTTCACTTTTTGTGGGTGCTTTAATAATATTTGGTAGCTATAACTCTGGACTCTTATTATGTAAGTTTTTCAGTTTTTAAAAGGAAGGGCTGAGTAATCACCTTTAGTTATGATTTCTGTACATCTGTCAAATTAACACACACATATACACACACACACACAACACACACCCCACTGTGAAACTTTAGAGAAGTGTAGTTGTAAAGTTAGAATCAGGTCAAAACCATCTGAGGCAAGTGACTAGATTACTATCTGATCTGTGTGAAGGGTATTAATCTAAAAGGAATATTTGCAATAAGGATCTGTAAAGTGACAGAATAATAAGCCATGCTGTACAACAGCGGTTTGGTTTCCCAACCTATGAAAGCAACTAAAATAGACACCTCTTATCGGTACATTGCCAGTGGCGTCTTCTAAATTAAAGAACAGAAGAAATGATTTCATTAATTGATGTTTCGATGGCTAGCTACATATTTATATACCCCACAAGCACTGTACTCAAAATTTACAATTGCAAAACAGCCTGCAGCAACCAAAATATTTATTGAGTCATAAAAATTCAAGGTTATTAACCCAAATATCTTCTTGCTTTGTGTGGAACTAATTGTGAGGCCAGGGAATGCAATTTCTGAGACAATTACCAGGAATAGGGGCTTTCATGACTTTGTTTCATTGTAGTGAATAAATAAATAGTAGCTGCCTAATCCAGTCTACTGAATGAGTTTCCTGCCAAACCTCACTGTTAATCAAAAACATTTCTCACTGTGAGTCCAGGTGATTCTTCACCTGAAGTTAGACTTGTGCACCACTGAAATCTGAAATCTGAAATCTGAAATCTGAAACCTGTGTTCCTGAAGCAGTACCTACCCTTGGACAAACTTTGGTGCCTGACGGTACGTTGTCAGCAGCAAAACCGTAGGGAGGAAAGCAGACACAAGCGGAAGCCAGTGAAACAAAGAAATCCCCGAGTTCTATGAAGCCATTGAGTGGTTTCATGCTGCAAGAAGAAACTCTAGTTAGCTTCGGGTTAGCTAGGGCAGGTATGTTTGGGGGGCTTTTTGTACTTATGTGGTGTGAGCAGCCAGGCAATCCTTTCCCCATATAACACATGACATAGCTAATTGTGGCTTAGCTAATTGCTGCAGGACAAGATGCACAAGGAGGAGTCAGGTCCTTGAAGCTGATTTCAGCCCAGACAGAGCCAGATAACGGGGCAGCAAAAGTAGAGAATGGCATCTGGAGAGCACAGTGACAGGCAAATGTTGGTAGTGCCAGCGGTCGACAGCAGGACGTGCCACACAGAGCAGTGGAGGGCAACGGACAGGCAAGGGGAAGCAACTCAGAATCCTGGAGGTGGTGCCATTCAGAAATCCAAGAAGATGGTGAGTCAGCAGGATGGAGGACCTGGCACAAGCCGTAGGGAGGCCACAGAGTGATATGAAGACCCAGATCAAGTGTTACAGCTATGTCTCGATGTCCTCCAAAGCCTCATGTGGTCTAGAAGGGGCTTTTCAGAGGTGGCATGAGGTCCTGAGTTCAATTGCTGGCACCAAAGTGGGGGAGGGAAAGAAGCTGGTAGGTCGCTTGTTGGCTCCCTAATGCTCTCTTTGCCGCTTCTGCCCACCACGAACTGTTTCTCCTCTGCGATGCCTGTCTGCCAAGCCACCTGGCCTTGGAGCCAACTGACTACGGACTGAAACCTCTACAAACTCTGAGCTAAGTAAATTTTTCCTCCCTTAACTTTGGGTGTTGTATATTTTGTCTCAGTAACAGGAAAAGAAACTAAGACATCAGGACAAAACAGAAACCCAGTGTTTTTACCAGGGTATAAATTAGCTGCCATAACAAAGATGTCCAGTGTAATGTGGGTTACATTGCATCGTACTATAATTTATTCTTCTTTCATACAACTCTGGAAAATAGGAAAGACACTCTTGGCTCTGTGAGGGTCTCCAGGGGGCCCAAAAACCCATCTTCTGCTTAGAGCTTTTATCTTTGTGTTCAAGATTATTGCTCCAGCTGTCCCCTGCTCTTGGTCACAACTAGCTTACCAGTACCGCATGGGAGTTCCAGCTTGTGGGACAGAGGACATGGAAGGTAAGAAAACTTATGCTATGATTTGCACGTTTGTACCCACCTACTCATGTATTGAAATCCTAGCCCTCAAGGTAACAATATTACAAGGTGGGGCCTTGGGGAAGTGATTAGGTTGTGGCAGTGGATGAACCCAATTACTGTCACCACCCTACCACTCCTGGCTCCCTCACCCTGCTCCTCTGTGAGGACCCGCCAGACACAGAATCTGCTGGTGCCTTGGCCTTGGGCTTCTCAAATTTGAGGACTGTGAGAGGAAAAAAAAGCGTAGTTCATAAGCTGTGCACCTCAGTTTATGATATTTTGTTACAGTAGCTCGAATGGATTAAAACATGTTATCTTGTTGGTGGTTAGGCTTAGTAGAAGAGCACGTGCTAGGGGCTGGGGATATAGCTCAGTGGAATAAGTGCTAGGCAAGCGCAGGGTCCTGAGTTCGATCCCCAGTACCGCAAAAAAAAAAGAGCACGTGCTTAGCCTGTACAAGGCCCTGTGCCAAACAAGAAGAAAAAAGAAAGATTTTATTTTGATACGAAGCAAAAGTTACACACATCTCTTCTACCTCAGCCAAATCTAGTCATGTAACTACTTGTAAGGGAAGCTGGACAATAGGGTCTCTGCCTATGTAATTGTGCATCTCAAGGAAGAGGATTGTCTTGTAGCTGTGGTAATGAATTCTTAAAAATTGGTGACTTAAAACAAGAGCAACTTATGCTCTTATAATTCTGGAGAGCAGAAGCCCCAGATTAGGGTCACTATGTCAAAATGAAGATCCTGGGAGGACTCTTCCTCCAGAAGGCCGAGGGAGAGTCTCTCTCTGCCTTTTCCATTTCTAGTGGCTACAGTATCCCCTTGTGGCCACATAACTTCAGACTCTGCCTCTGTGGCCACACCGCCACCTTTTCCTCTGTATAGTCTCGTCTCCCTCTACTTCCCCTGATACAACTGCATTTTTAGGGCCCATCCAGTTACCCAGCAGAGAGTCTCCTTGCTTCTAAAGTCTTAATCATATGTGCAGGAAAAAATGGTTTTGCCAGCCAGGTGTGGTGGCACAAGCCTATAATTCCAGCACTTGGGAGGCGGAGGCAGAAGGTTCTCAAATTTGAGGCCAGCCCAGGCTACATAGCAAGATCAAGGCTGATTTAAAATACACAGTGAGGCCCTGTCTCAAGAACAAACAAAAAAATCTTTTTCTTCCCCCCAAATAATGAGACATTTACATGTTCCAAGAGTTAGAACCTGAAATTTGGGGATATTGGTACTCAGCTTACTAAGCATACTCAGTTTCTAAGCGGGAGGACAATTTCCTCTGCAGTACCCAGCTGTCAAGATAAGGAGCTCTGCTGGATGCAGCCTGCCTCATCCTGCACCAAGGACCAGAGCCAGTCTCCAGGGGGATAGCCTTTCCCTCTGGGCTCATATGGGCCTGGGGCCAGGGCTGCATCTTGGCCGGGGCAGAGGCAGGAAGGTAGCCCTGACACAGGGAAAGGTCTACAAAGCCAAGGAGGTGGCAGCCAGGCAGTGTGTCCTGCAAACAGTATTTGCCGCTGTGAGAAATCTTAGGAAGTGTACCCAGGATACACGTAAAGCTCCTGGACCAATATGGAAATACTGAGACCTAGGCCATGGGCTGGGACAAAAATGACACCTTGCACCCCTCAACACTTCCCTCCTTCCTATGCCCCAAATACAGCTCCAGATGCTTATCAATGAAATGAAAAAATCCCCTTTCACCCACTTCCTTGTATTTTATTCCCCAGAATTAAGTTTGATCTTTCCGGATTTTTCTTTATTTATAAACACATACCTGTACAAAGATCTATCTACGTATCTATTCATCTATTGATAGATCAATATAGAGAGAGAGAAAAAAAAAAGAGAGAGAGAGAAATATAGGGGCTTATTTTGCATAAGTGGTATTATGCCATATGGGGGATTCTTTTATTAACTTAATAATACATCATACACACTGTTGCTTGTCAACGTTAATAACCAACAGTGTTCACAACATTCCAGGCAAGGTGCTGAGCGCTTGCTGTTCATGTTTATTTCATGTCACTCTCCCAAACACCTCATTAGGTCAGTGCTATTATTTTCTCCTCTTAAAAGTAACAAAATAGTCACACAGGGCTTCAGGGACCTGCCCAAGGTGAGTGGCAGAGCTGAGACTCACACCCAGATCATTGCTACCTGGACCTCAGTGTTACCTAGGTTCCTTTTTACTTATTATGTGTCTGCCACAGACGTCCTTGTAAGTCCTCGGCTCTTCCACTGACACCTCTGGGCACTCACACAGATAAGTTCAGCTTTTGCGTCACCACCTCTCAGACTTCCCTGAAAGCTGGTGTGGTCTCCGCCTGCTGGACGGCTGGCTGGCGCGTGGAGCCCTTGGCCTCTCTGCACCAGCTGGCTTGTGCTGGGAAGGAGCCCTCAATGTCATTCCCGCGGCTGCACCTGCCCTCGTCCTGGCTCCTTGCCTACTCTTCTCTCTGCCTCTAGATTTGTGCCCTAGTGGGTTTGGCCCAGCATCTGTTGCCCCTGCTCAGATAAACTGGCTGAGGTGCCAGAGTAAAAGGCCTCAGCACCACATCTCTCCTTGGCGCAGCTCCTTCTGGCACCTTCTGCCTGAAAACCTAAGGTCCTGATTATGGTGTTTCCGTCTTTTCCCTGGGGATCTGAGTGGACTGGGCCCCCTGTGCTGCTATAGCAAATAGAAAGTCTTTGTGATTGACAGTGGCCAGTGTCAGCCTTTCCTCTGGGTTGCTCCACTGGCCTAGCACAGGTGGCAAAGGCCTGGTACTGGTGAGACTCCTGCTTCCCTTCTAGGCTGTCACCATAGAAACAGATGCCACTGCAGGGCTATGTCTCCCTTCCTGTCTCTCTCATACTAACCTTTTAGGGGGCTCTGTCCTGCTCACAGTTGCCCAGAACTCCCTGGAGCACAGCCTTCTCTTCCGCATGTGCAGTTGCTATGCGACCCTGAGCCCAGTCTTCAGCCATCCTTAGGGTGCACAGGACTCATGTGAGGGTAAATGGCCTGCTGAGCAAGGTCACACCGAGGGGACACTGCAGGTGCTTGTGAGTGCAGTAGGGGGAAGTTCTTGGAGAACCTGACCCTGAACCTGGGAGGTTCAAGGCTTTGCCCCGCGCAGGACCAAGTGAATCACTCTGAGGTACTAGGGCAAAGGTCTTGGCAACCTGTCTCCTTGGTGCTGCTGTTTGTGGGACGCTCTGCTGGGGAGCCACACCCTCCCTACCACAGGCCTCCCTGGTCTGTCCAGTTGGCATCTTTTCTTCCTGACCTAGTTGAATAGAAGCTGCCTCAGGCTCCACCAGCCTGAAGACAGGAGATGCAAAGAAATCAAAGGATCTTTACAAGGCTGACCATAGAGACACCAGATCCCAGAAAGAAGCCCAGGCAGAGCTTCTGGTGCCTCATCGTGGGCCTGTGGACCTTCCACCCTCTCCCTCTGCACTTGCCCCCACTGCTCCAGCCTCTGCTGTCCCTCATATCCCTTGGTGCTGCCCGACTCAGTGATGATCCCGTGAGCAGCAGGCGCAAGGTGAGCACCTCCCGGCCCCGTGTGCTCCCCCACCCCACCTGCTCACCCCTCTGGGTAGTCCCAGAGCTGGGAAAGGCTGTCTCACCTGGCCTTGGGCCCTGTCTGGACTTCTGCTCCTCCCTTAGGCCAGCAGTCACCTGTCTGTCCTCTTGGGTCTTCCTGACCCTCCGAGGCCTGTGTGTACTTGGCTGACGCTGTCTTTCCACCACAGGTAACTCAAGCCTGGGCCAGGTTTTCCAAGAGCCTGTAGGACTGCTGTTTTCACGATTGTCTCCATTTCCGTTTCCAGGGACTCTTGCCTCTGTGTCAGTCATAGTCGGACGAACCAGATGCAAAGCTCAGAATTTCCCCCATGTCCATAAGTGTCCTCTCGCTCTAAGTACTCTGAAAGCTTGGTCATTTTTTCTGGAGGTGTAGGCACCTTGGGCCAGGTCTCCTGTTGAAGCTAATGGTATTTTGTTATCTGACTAGTTTTTCTTGCTCAGCTTCCTTCCTCTTCCATCTCAGACAAAAATGAGGCTCCTTCCTTGTAGGTAAACCATTTAGTCTCCACTTTCAATAAATATGTTAGGATCACACTGTACTCTACAGGCTTATCAAAGCATTTCCCCAAACCCCAAGCTCTCCCTAAGAATTGTGCTGAGTAAACATTTCTACGGTAGACAACACTTTCAGTCCTGATCTGCAGAGTCCAGGTCTTCAAGAAGCTCTGACTTCCACTGGCCAGGGCTATGGCTCCCCAAGAGCAGCAGCTCTCTAGGTGGACTCCCAGGGCCTGCAGCTTCAGCATCAGCAGGCCCTTGGGAGAGAGGGAGATTCTGCAGCACCTCAGTCTCTGGGTGGGGCCAGAGGCCTGCC
This sequence comes from Dinomys branickii, assembly GCA_004027595.1. Lineage (NCBI taxonomy): Eukaryota > Metazoa > Chordata > Mammalia > Rodentia > Dinomyidae > Dinomys > Dinomys branickii. The sequence continues at coordinate 42,529 of PVLD010001530.1, forward strand.
GGGCAGCCTTACCCTTGTCTTCTGAGGCTCTCTCCCTCCCAGGAGGAAACAGGTCTACCTCCAGGCCGTCACAAGTGCAGTTTCTCCTGGGAAGCTGTAGCTTTCACTTTACACAAGATGCTGGGGTCGGTTGGGCCATGCTCAGCTCTGTGTTAGTCAGCGCCACGAATCAAACTTTTGTATAGTCTATCATGGGTGGGGGATATAGTTCAGCGGTACCAGCACCTGCCTGGCAAGCACGAGGTCCTGAGTTCGATTTCCAGTACCAAAAAAAAAAAATCACTAAATTATGCAGTCTATCTTGAGAGGCCAGCTGACTATCAAAGCTGGGTAGAAGAGACGTCCCTTCCATGGTTACTACTGTTTTGAGAGGCCAAACCATGGAATCTCAGGCTTTGGGGAGGGGAAGGATTTCCTGGAGGCAGCATGGTTCTCCTGGCTATCTTGAGACCACCATGTTGAGAGGGTCCTCTTGTTGCTAGAAAAGGAAAACCAGACTACCCGATGTCTCATGCGGGTGATTTTGATCCACTTGTGAGGAAGGCAGACTTCTGTTCACAGCATCCCAGAACACAGACAAAGCCAGAGTGGGAGTCAGGGGCCAATCATAAAGGGTCTTGAGAACCCTTTCTAAAAGTTGGACTTTATCCTAAGAACAATGGAGGACCATGGAAGAATTTTAGGTGTAGGAGTGACATGCTCAGATTTTAATGTGCCAGGCTGGGCTGGCCTCATTGCAAAAAAAGAGGATTGGAATGGGGCCTGTGTTGGGTCACAAAGAATGAATGCTAGGAAACAGATGAGGGGAATTCCACAGCAGTTTCAATTAGGACACTGCAGTGGTGACTGGGAGAAGTGGCCAGATTTGTAGAGATATGGAAAATGGAGGGGGAAGGGAAAAGAATGCAGATAAATATAGTGTGCGAGGCTGGGTCCTAGGCACTTCGTATTTTCTTTTAAAGTTTTTTTTTTGTTGTTGTTTTTTAGAGATAGGGTCCTGCTATGTAGTCCAGGCTGGCCTTGAACTCACTGTGCAGCCAGCTCAGGCTGGCCTTGAACTTGTGGTAATTCTCCTGCCTCCATCTTCCAAGTGCTGCGAGTGCCACCACGCCCATTGTGTAAAACTCACAGTGACAACCTATGGAGTCTTACTGTTACAGTCCTTATTTTGCAAATGAGGAAACTGAGGCACAGAGAAGTGAATAATAGGCCCAAATCCAGATTGGATTAAAATACGAAAGTGAGAGAAGAAGAAGTAAAGGGGGAGGTTTGGGGGTTTCTTGTTGTTTTTTGTCTTTTTTGAGACAGGGTTTCCCTATGCAGTTTTGAACTCACTTCATTGCTCAGGCTGGCCTTGAACTTGCAGAGATCCTCCTGCCTCAGCCTACTGAGTGCCAGGATTACACTAGTGACTGAAGCTTTGGTTTCTGATGGGAGTACGGGGGGGGGGCTGTTTGTGTTCCTCCTTGAGATGGGGAATGTGGGAGGAGAAGCAGGTTTTTTGGGGAGGGGAACAGTGAGTTCTTCCTGGGCTTGTTGGGCTCTGGAGGAGGAGCCCTGGCGCCCCATCTCCTTCATGTACTCTTTTTAAGGCACCCCAGTGTGATGTGATTTAAGCAATTTTATCCGGAAAGAGTTATGCTAATGAAAAACTCCTGTGTTGGAAGAGTGAGAATTTTAGCGATGTGGGATGGCCATTGTGGGTTATTTTTAGGGCTCTGGGACCCTGCTTGGCTCCAGGATTTTTATCCCTGAATCATGAAAGATAAACCCTTTGTCTTTACATGGGTGGCCACCACCCACCTCTATGCATTTAATTGTCTGGTATTGCATGGAAAGCCACTTCTTTGGAAAAGAGTTTATCACCCAAGGGGCCAGAATGAATCGAGTTTAGCCAGTTTCTAAAAATCTGCAGTTTATCCCAAGAGACCAGAAAGGTTTATGTCTCCTAGGTAAACAGCAATTAAACAGCATATTAAAATGTATATTATATACCTGAGTGGTCCGCAGGGTAATTGGGCATCTTAGGAATATTTTAAAACATGTGTCCCACATCCCTCAATGCTATTTCAATCCATCAAGCAACCATACACTTAGCACATGTGGTCTGCACAGTAAGAGTCACTTTATAAACCCTTGTTCAAGGGAAAAAAACTAAAAGGCATCAGCTGCAGTCTGTTTTTCAGAAGTGTTTATGCCAACCAAACGCAGACAAAGGGAAACAAGACTAGAGGTAAATACCCTCCGTCGATGGAGCCCTACTCCCTGACTGGGTGGTACCCCACAGGGTCCAGCCCAGGAAGATGGAATGTCCGACTCGCTCGTACACTTTCTGCAGGTAGGCTAGGTGCTGTCAGGAGAAAAGAAAGGGGAGAGGGCTTTATAGCATGGGCACAGGTTATAGCCCCCAGGGAAACATTCACACTTCCCTGCAGAGAATGAAAAGCAGGTGTTTTGGCAGTTGGCTGGCAATCGAGGAGAAAAAGGCCAAGGTCCAGCTTTCTGTGGTATTTTGTGGTGGCCAAGGGGATACAGCAGATGGGAAGTGAGGTGGGCACTTGGTGGGGACCCTAGAAGGAGTGGAGGATCTCCCTAGAAAACTCGGAGGATGCGTAGCTAAGGCCTAAAGCCAGCGGCTCTCCTGAGTTCCTGGGGAGGGTTTCCAACACCTGCCGGCATCTCTGAGCCATCCCGGCTCACTGCTCTCGAGGAGCCAGAACTCACACAGCCTTGGCCTCCCTAGTATTGCAGCTCCTCCGTATTTAGACAGTGGTTTTTGCATGTTAATTCTGTTGGCTGTAGGGAGTGGGGTTCTACTAAGCCTGCTCCCCCCACATCTGAGAACTGCTATAAGCCTTTGGCTCTTAAATAAAAGGAATCAAAGCTGCTTCTAAAGTGAAGGGGTTTGGCAGTGAAGGTGAGTTAGGAGGGTCTGAGCCAGAGTGGCAGTGGCTGTATCTGCAGGCCTAGTAGAGCTTCGCAGGACAGAGAGCAGCTTCTCTTAAGATCCCACCTGAAAGCCTGGGGGTGGCCAGGACAGGAAAGTACATGACTCCCTGAGGACTGCATCCACTAAGCCAGCGTGAGAGAGCAGGGAAATGTAGGCAAACAGGAAGGTGAATAATAGGGAGGAGTTGAGAGGAAGTAATAATTGGAGAGGAAATTTTGAAAAACGGAGAAAAGGAAAAGTATCATTTTCAGGGGAAAAGCCAGGCCATGTCACACCGTTAGCTTTTCGGGGGTTAATCAATGATTCACTCACTGCAGACTATTTTTCTCAGTTACAAAGGAGGAGAATTCAGTGTGCCAGGAAGGATGGTGGCGCCCCTTGATTAACTGTGGTATTGGAACGGCTTGTAGCAGCGGCTGTTCTCCGGGAGCTGGGGAATTCTTTTGACGTTAGTTTTGGACATCATCCCAATCAGTTTTAAAGTATGACACAGATGCATTCTTCCAATGTTTAAAGTCTAAAGTCATGGGTGCCTCTGGGCAAGGAAGGAAATGGGCTGTATGAAGTGCTGGACTGCATCTCAGCGCAGCCTTACGGGCTTAAGCAAAAGCTGTGACCTCGGACTCTGCATAGGTGAGGTTATCACGTGACCTCCGGCTTTATAATTGCTGACATCTTCATTATCAGCAACACTGCGGCTGCCCTGGATGGGGGGGTCGAGGAGATCCCACTTCATTGTCTAATAGTCTTCATTTAGTGAGCACATACTATATACAAGCATTTTCAGGGGGACTTTGCACTTCTTGTACCTGACACAGCAACCTGTCTTTATCTGCTGCATTTCACACAGGGGGAGGCCTGGGCCCAAAGGTGCCTTTGCTCTTTAGTGCTGCAGGCAGAGCCACCCAACAGCAGTGTCCTCACTGAACTGCATTATTAGCTATTTCTTTGCAGGACACTGGCTTGTCAGGCTGTATTCCTTACGTGGCAGAAGCAGGGCAGCAGGTGGGAGTAGCGGTGGAGAGGTGTCACCCCAGGAAGAGGGGACAGTTTAGTAAAGCCTGAAGGGGTGGAAACGCGGTCTAAGGGAGAGATTCCAAGCCGTGGGAATGACAAGGGCAAGACAGGAGTGTGGCTGGGAGCTGTGTACCTGGGAGGAGGGGCAGTAAGGGGAGGGGAGTTGGCGGCAAAGGAACGGGGGGGGGGGGAACGGCAGGGGCAGCGCGAGCAGGCCCCCAGAGACCACTGGAAGGACTGCGGCTTTCCCAGAAAGGAGGAGTCACTGAAAGGTTTTGAGTGGAAGAAGAAGATAATTCTAATTTTTTAATTGGCTCACTCCAGCCTCTGTGCTGAGAACAGACTACATGCAGTTTTATGAGACAGTGAGGACTGGTGCAGATGGACTAGTTAGAAAGCTCTAGAAGTGTGCTGGTCCATGTTCTCAGAGAAACAGAACCATCTGATAGAGATTGGTGGGTAGGTGGGTAGGAAAGTAGAGATTGGCTTCACCATCACAGAGGCTGCAAAGTCCCACAATTTGCCACTTGCAAGCTGGAGCCCCAGGAGAGCTGGGAGTGCAGATCTAGTTGCAGCCCCGAAGCCCAAGAACCAGAAGCACTGACGTCTAAGTGCAGAAGACGGATGTTCTGCTCAAGCAGAAGCACAATCATCCCTCTGTCACCTTTTTGTTCTATTTGGATACTCAATGGATTGGATTACCACCCACATAAACGTTCTGGAAACACCCTGCAGACATAACCACAGACAGTGTTTTACCAGCTATCTGGACCTTCCTTAGCCTAGTCAAGCTGATGTACAGAACTGCCCATCACAGGAAGTAATCCAGATTTCCAGTCCTCTTCCTCCCCATAATTCACCCCATTTACAGAGGCTCAGCTGTTCCACCCGCACCCCTCCCTCACCGTTCTTCTGGCTGCTGACTTCTTACAGAAACTCATCATTTGTCTGAGAGACCCTTGCTGAGCATCTGGGAGGAGTCCCCTGACCCCTGTCTCTCACCTGCAAAGCTTTCCTCCTCAGCACTGCTAGTGGAATTGTCTTCAAACCGACTGAGCCAGGCATGGTGATGCATATCTAGAATCCCAGATACTTAGGAGGCTGAGACAGGAGGGTCAGAAATTTGGGAGCAACCTGGATAACTGAGACAGGGTCTCAAAATTTTAAAAAGCAATTTTTCTAATGGCTGGAGATGTGCCTCAGTGGTAGAGTGCTTGTGTGTTTTTGATCCCCAGTGATGCTGAACACACATGTGTGTGCCCCCCACACATAAACACACATGGACACACACACGTTGGATATCATCACTTCTCTAGATAACTTTGCCATGGCAGACGCTGAGAAGATCAAAATACAGTAACAAGATGACCTCTGCCCTAGAGGCAACCCCCTGTGCCATAGGAGAGGGACACAGAATCAATAACCTGCAGCACCAAGTGCTGTGTCCCATGTTGCTAAGTCCGGGGAGTACAGGAAGAAAAGCAAGGTCAAGGAGGGAGACGGGTGGTTACATCATGCCTAGGCCTTAAAGAATGAGAAGCAATTTCTTGGCAGAAAAGGAAAGAGAAAGACATTTGCAGCAGGGAGAACAGCATAGGCCCATCATCTGGGTCCAGGAGGAGGGTCCAACGCTCCTCCACACCGGGGAACTTCGTCTCAGGGTGAGCTTCAGGTCAGCCCAACTCTCAGTGACTGACGTTAACATCTTAATTTAAAATTTTTAAAAAATTAGACTTTACTTTTTAGAGCAGTTTTAGGTTCATGGCAAAGTTGAGTAGAAGGTACAGAGATTTTTCATCTCTCGCCACCCCAACAGATGCAGTGTCCCCACTACTGATGCTGGGTACCACAGGGACACCTTTGTCACCAAGAGCTGACACATCTTTACCATGCAAAGTGTGCCGCTGATGTCTTGCATCACTGCGGTATTTCTTTGCTTTCTCATACTACATTCCCATTCCTTTTATAAATTTTATTTTGACAGAGTCTTGCTAAGTCGTTGAGGCTGGCCTTGCACTTGAGACCCTGCTTCAGCCTCCAGAGTAGCTGAGATCACGGACGTGTGCCACCAGGCTGCACCGGCACAGGCGTATGTTTGCTGCAGGTGGCTCACACTGACACACCGTTACCATGCAAAGTCCATCGTTTACCTTAGGGTTTACTCTTGGTGTTGTATGTTCTACGACTTTGGGAGACAGTGTAATAACAAGTATCCACCTTTATAGTATCATGCGGAGTGGCTCCTGCCCGCACGCCCTCAGTGTTCCACGTGTCCCCCTCTCCCTTCTTCCCCGCTGTTGGTCCCCATAGTTCATCTCTCCCTTCCCCCTCACTCTTGGTCTCCTCTTTCAGAATGCCAAAGAGTTGCACTCATAGTGTAGAGACTGCTCGGATTGGCCTCTTCCATTGAGCAGTATGTGCTTGATGTTGGGCCGCATCTGCTTGTGGTTTGATAGCTCGTTTCTTTCGGGCACCGAATTCCCCTCCATTGTCTGGATGTGCCACTGGTTGTCCACTCACCCATTCAAGGGCATGTTGGTTATTTCTGAGTTTTGGCAGAGGTGAATAAAACTGATATAAACATGCGTGTGCACAGTTTTGCATGAACATAAGCTTTCAACTCCTATAGGTAAGCTGGGCGTGGTAGTGCACGCCTGTAACCCCAGCACTCGGGAGGCTGAGGCAGGAGGATCATTGCGAGTTCGAGACCAGCCTGGGTTACAAAGTGAGCTCAAGGCCAGCCTGAACTGCACAGTGAGGCTGTGTCTCAAAAAGACAAAAAAAAAAAAAATTAAAAGCTCCTATGGGTAAATGCCAAGTACCACGATACCTGGATGTAAGAGCACATACAGCAGTTTAGTGAGACCAAATTGTCTTCCAGAATGGCTGGGCTATTTTGCATTTGCACTAGCAACGAATGAGAATTCCTATTACTACTACATGTCCTCACCAGCATCTGCTGTTGTTCAACTTGCATTTCAAATAAGAAATCTTTCTTTTCAATTAATTGCACTGTGTGAATACCACTAATAATGGACTGCATCTTATCATCACAAAACACGTCAAATGTTTGAGGCGATGAAGACACTAATTAGCGTGGTCCCTTCCCCATAGCTTGGTGTTAACCCCATAGCTTGGCGTTGAACCAGGGGCCTCGTGCATGTTACGCATTTAGTGTACCAGGGAGCTACACTCCCAGTCTAAATTGCTTGATTCAGTCATTTCCCTTGTGTTAAAAAAAATCGTGTCACTTTGTACCCTGTAAATATCTACAAACTATAATCTAATAGGTGATTAACATTTTAAAATAATTTCATTTTTATTAGTATATGTCTGCAATACGTAATAGTTACACTCATCTTGGGGAATGGGTATGTATACATATGGCGTCTTGATAATTTTTCCCACTGCTTCCTCCACATCCCCCACCCTATTCTCTCCCTCTTTCCCCAGTATAATAATCGTTTTTAAAAGAATGTTAAAAATTAATAAATGTTTCTCACAAGCCAACCAGTCTTGTATTTGCTGGTCACTGGACTTCTCTTCCCTTGAGCAAACCTCCACAGGAAACCACATGAAGTCCAGCAGATGGCTTGGCAAGTGGGGTGAGCAAGTGAGAGGAATTGCCTGGAAGCTCTTCGTGGCTAGTGCCGGCCGGTCTTGGTGGCTTATGTCCTTAGTTTGACTATGGCTTTTTGATAGGAAAAAGTTACCTTTTTCCTTTCTAAGCTTTCCTTTGCTTCAGAAATTTTTCCACTGATTACTATTCTCTATACAGTGTATAATCAGACCTGGGGCCATCCCTGCTCCATAGGGCAAAGGCGTTTAATCACGGTTATGCCATGACCTCTTTGGCAATCCAATGAACCCTTGTGCACCCTCAATTCTTCTTTTTTTTTTTTTTGAGACAAGTTCTCAGTGTGTACTTTGCGCTGGTCTTGAACTCACTATGTAGCCAGGCTGACCTTAAACTCAAGGTGATCCTCCTGCCTCAGCCTCTTGAGTGCTGGGATTCATTACATACATGTGTTACCATGCCGGGTATGTAGACCCTCATTTTTGGATCCCTTTTTGGAATAATATTTTTAAATGCTATGCACAAAATAAAATTCATGATACCAAGGATACCAAATACAGATATCATCATGAAAATTATGATATAATGACTAATTTGCTTTTTTACAAAAAACATTAACATTATCTAGCTGACAGTGATGGTGCGTGCCTGTAATTCCAGCACTTGAGAGGGTGAGGCAGGAGGATCACCATGAGTTTGAGGTTAGCCTAGTCTATATGGCCAGTTTAAACTACATAGTGAGAACCTCTTTGTCTCAAAAACACACAAAAAAAAAAAAAAAGAAAGAAAAGAAAAAAATCCAAAACTAAAAAATCCCCAAACCCATTACCTAATAAAGGCTCAGTGGTAGCGGTCTTTGCCTAACATGTCTCAAGTCCTGGGTTCAATTCCCAGCACCAAAACAATCAACCAAATAAACAAACATTATCTAATGGTAATAAGTACTGTAACTTTTTTTAAAAATGCAGCTATAATATCATTTGAAAATATTTGGGATTTCTTTTGTTGATAAAGTCACAATATTTGAAATGTAATGAAATTTCAAACATAGGTTAAGCAATTTTCCAATTATAGGTTTAGGAAAATAAAAATAACTATACAACATTTCCCATTCATGTTTATTGAGCCTGAATTTTATCCAGATTAAATATTTCTGCTTTAAGGTGATAGCTGTGCATATCTTTGCTTGTACCTCTTACACTGTATATGGTTTTATCTTTTAACCCTTTCCTTGTTTTAACTCTTTATTTGAGGAAGGGCAGCTCTTCCAGGAAGCCTGCTCACACTTACCTGAATAGGTCTCTTCCCTGCAATTCCTTCCCCAGGCACCATAAGCCTCTTTTTCATACATTTGTTCAAGTCCTCCCAACATTTTTTTTTTTTTTGAGACAGAATCTCACTGTGTTGTCTGGACTGCTCTTAAATTCCTGAGCTCAAGTAATCTTTCTCCTTCAGCCTCTCAAGTACCTGGGACTACAAGTCCATGCCTTGAGTTTTCCCCTTAAAAAAATACTAACTATAACTTATTTTTCATAATGATATAAATAATACATCATTGCCACAATTTTGAACATTGCATAAAAGCTCCAGGAGCCAATGAAAATCACCAGCACCTGAGATATGCACTTTTCATGGTCAGTGATAAACCAGGACAGGATAAACCTGCCCATGTCACTGTGTGATGTTTTGGTAATGGCTGGTCTCCCCCACTTAACTGTAAGCCCTATGGGGGCAAGAAACTTTTCATACTAAAGAAAAGTAAACACCAAAGACTGAGCACTGAGTAAAGTTTTTGTCTTGTAAGAGGGCTTGAACTTTCACAGAACCTGGACTATGGCGGGGATGGGTTCGCAAAGGGGAAACAAGGCAGGACTTGCAAAGGCAAATCTCCTACCCAAATCTGTGTCCCACACTAGCCAGTGAGTTAGTGCTGGGTTTGTTAATTGGGCAAGCACTGGGCTGCCCTGGTGTCCCCTGGCATCTAGCTGCCTCCTGGGGGTGGGTTGGGTGGTGAGCTCAGAGTTCATTGTCACTATTTGGTCTCAACAATATCTGGCATGTATAGATTCTCAGTGAATCTCTACTGAACTTTCGTCCTTCTGTATACCCTGTAACACATTTTAACTTGGTGTTGATCTTTGAAATCTTGTTTGGCCTCTTTGACACATCCACTCTTGGTTCTCTTGAGTAACTGACTTTCCTTCTTTCATTTCAGACAGACTGTGTTTTCATCTCTGCTGAGCCAGTGGCCCCATATCTGCCCTTTTACAGTCACCTGAGAGCTATAAAGGGCTTGCCTGATGCAGGGCTTCTCTTGCAGAAGTCACTCCAGAGGCGACCTTCCTTGGTTGCTGGGAACTGACAACAGCAATTCTTCTCTTCAGAGAAACCTTCCTAGATCATCCTTCTAAAGTAAAAGTTATATTGTCTCCCTGGTATGAGAAACTGAAAGACTAAATAAGGACCAAAATGTACAATAGATATTGTGAAATGGAAAGAAACTGTTCAAAAGGAAAGAGGAACTAGGTAGGGGAAAGGGGAAAGGAAGGAAGGGAAAAGACAAAGAAAAACAAGGTAGTTGTACTGCTAGTTTCTCTTAGCTCCTTAAAGAGGAAGGTTTGGGCTAACATCATCTGGAGAATATTTTATGCCCCTATCTTATACTCTGAGTAACTACTTTGAAGATAGCAATATACAACGTATTAACTATTGTTATTCTCCTGTTATTTTGTTAGGAAATTTAATTTTTTCCATTAAAGAAAAAGTAAGTTGACCTCTCATACTAGTCAACATAACCTGCCACAACTAAGTACCGGAGACTCTACCATCCTCTGTCCTGGACGGTAGGCGCGTGCCCCTATGACCTCTCCCCCGTGCCTGCTTGGAGGGAGGGGGTACAAGCAAGCTCTCTGGTCTCTTTCTGCAAGGGCACTAATTCCATCCTTTGGCTTCTGCCCTCATGATCTGATCACCTCCCAAAGGTCCCATCTGCAAATACCATCACAATGAGTGTGATGGCTTCAGTGTGAGAATTCTGGTCAGACAAGAACATTCAATCCATAGCACTTTCTGTTTCAGCCCTTCGCTGGCTTTCTTCATCATATATTATCACTGGTCCTTGTTTTCTCAGTTCTCGTGGTTCACGTCCATCCTCCCAGATACCATAATCATCTCTCCTCTGGTGTGTCTCCACCTCCTGAGATGGAATACATGGCATTTATAAGTGCCCAGCAACATTCACTGAATTTAAGATGAATAAGTGAATGGAGTGATTTCTCAGGCAGCTCACTTACACCTTAGCTTAAGGAGCCTAGTGGCTGTGGAAATTGCTCACCATATCTGTTGTCACTCCAAAACACGCATCTGCAGCACATCTGCCAGATGCTTACCAAAGTCTCTCCATTTTCTCGGCTCTTCTTCTTCAGTCCTAACACTGTCGCTCTTGGACACATGGTTATAGTCCATGCCACTGGATTAGTCACAGTTCTAACGTTTAGATTTGTTTTTGCACTCATGACACATTTTGAAATTCCTGCATATTTGGTTGTGCACCTAAAGAGACTAAAAGATTCAAAGTAAGATGATAGAAGTAAGTGGTGATTTCAAAGCAGCGTCTCGTGGTAACTTATCAAAGTATCTGCCGTTCCCACTGGAGCATCACCAACGTACTCCCTCGACTACCCATCTATCCGCATTCTACTATGAGGTATGATTTCTATACCATTTAACACACTGGCTGTACGTTGCACATAGCTCTACACCAAGCTGCAATACACCTGCCTAACACCGTTGTGATGACATGCAATCTTGCAGCAAAAATATATTTCATGTTTCATTCTAAACACGTTAGCCTATCTGCTTGGGTTTGGCAGTCAACCACTCACACATCACTGGCCTAGTCTAATGCCAGTCGGTCTTCTCATGTTCATCTTGAACCAAACGTGAAAGGTCCTGTTGACATTCTGGCTTCTTCTATTGAGTAATATAGTCATGCACCAGATTATGGTGAGCATTTGGTTGGTAAAGGTCACATGTAGGATGGCAGTGCCCTAAGAATATCGGGGAGATGAATAGTTCCTATCATCTAATGACATTGTGTCCTCATAATGTCAAAACACAATGGATTACTCATATATTTGTGGTAATACTGGTGCAGATAAGCCTACTGTGCTACTGGTCATATAGAAATATAGCACACACGATTATTACTGCCTTATGTACATGCTATGCTTTTTATTGCTATTTTAGAGTGTTCTACTTATACAAAAAAAAGCTTTACTGTAAAACAGTATATCTTGTTACACTGGCAGCAGCCTTATATGTCTGGTCACTTCATCAAGAGATCACGTGGAAAGATTGACCCACACCATGCAGGGCTGTGTAAGTACCCTCTACGATGTTCGCACAAGGACCGAGTTCCCTAGTTGTGTTGTTTGGAGGTGCCCTTGCTGTGAAGTGACTCATGACTGTGATTCTACCTATAATGCAGAGCTGGGCGTTTCTGGCCGTGGAAGAGAAAGAGAATTGAGAGTGAGCTAAACCGTCTCAGGCCAGAGCAGGACCTGCACCAGGAACAGGCACTACCGATGGGCACCTGTGGCCACACGCAGTAATCAGAGGGAAATATGCAAAGCCCAGACCAGCTGAGGATCCAGAAGAGCTCTCTGTGCAGGCCCCACCCTCTGGTTGAGCCCTGGGACACCCATCCTGATGGCCCTCTACTTCCACCCAGGGGTTATCAAAACCCAAAGAAAAATTCAATGAAGGCCAAACATTCTGTGGGCCAGGACACGATGAACACGAAGGCAGAGAGAGGAGGTCTATGTACAAGAATTCAAAATGGGCAAGGGGCCGTGTGGAGAGGTGGCTGGGGTGCTAGAAGCGGAGCTCAGTGGTAGAGCGTGTGGTAGAGCAGGTGCCCAGGTTCAGTCCCCAGCACACGTGCACACACACACACACACACACACATACACCAAAAAAGGAGGAGGGGAGAAAGACAAGCATAGGACAGGGCGGTTGTGTGCTAGATCGGCTACACAGGTCACCACACCACGGAGCTGTGAGGCACTGGTTAGGAACTGCAAAGCAGAAAGGATTAGACAACAAGTGTTATGTGCAAAGAAAGTGAAAATAGTTGCGGAACCATGGGCCCCACTTTTTGGCTAAGGAAGGTCTGGGTAGCTGGGTTCCTCCATGGCTCCAGGGGAGGATCCAGGCAGTACTGACACCCCATCACTAATATTTTGTTATTCGTGTATATTAATATCTCAGTAGGGGTTTATCCAGGCTCTAGTCCCCTTGCCCTCTTAGCACTTTGGACTTAGCTACAATTTTATATTTGGAGCTTGTCCACTATAAAAGGTAGGCTCCAAGAGTCTGTGAAACTCAGAGTAACTAATTTCCCCTGGTGTGGCACACACCTTTAATTCCAGCATCCTGGGAGGCTGAGGCAGGAGGATCACAAATTCAAGCCTAGCCTGGACAACTTAATGAGACTCTGTCTCAAAGAATTAGAAATGAAAACAAAGAGCTGGGGATATAACTCAATATGAAGGCCCTGCGTACAGCCCCTAGTACCCCTCAAAAAACTAAGCAGATGGTTTTACTTTATATATATATAAATTCTAGTTCAAAGGTTTGTGTTTTGTATGTATGTATGTGTGTGAGATTAAAACGATAATAAGAAAAACATAAGAACTCATAATTCTCTATAGGTTTTAATATTATCTATGAAAGCATCACTCCTAATACCATTATAAAAAGTAACTATTGAAAATGAAAAAACTGAAACACAATTATAGATATAAGTATAGACACATTCATGATTTTCAAATTTAATATTGTATAGAGTTCACTAGAAAGATTTATTGTTACCAGACATTCCTGTTCTTTAATGTGGCAGAAATGCAAAATGTTATATATTGAAACTTACTAAAACTCAAGACACCTAAATAAGAAATGTATTTATTAAAAACTGAAATATATTATTTTAAATAATAGACAGGACGATGGGTTAGATGGATTGGAGTTGAAACCGGAAGTGGGAGACATGCATTGCCATTTCCTCTGTCCACTTAAAACTTAAAGAAAGGAAAGATTTTATTCGCTCATCATTAATTAGGTAATGCAGACAGTCAAAACAGGGAATTTAGGCCAAAATACCCATACTGTGACTCAGCCTTTTAAATTTATTGGTCCTCATCAAGCTGCAGTTACTAATTTCTTGTGTTATACTGGGCACAAGAAAAAAAATGGATTCAATTTCAAAACTAGGTCACTACATCAACAGTTTTGGAGTCAATTTTTATAATTTAACAGCTGATTTTATCACAGTTCACCCAAGCACCAGCTTTCTCCCTGATTACTTTTAACATACATATAATAAACAGTTATAAAGAGTTTTGAAACTACTCTTTTTTAATGAATTAAAAGAGGGTTTAAAAAACTTTGATAATTTCACAGAGCTACCCACGATTCAGAGACACAGCCCTATTTGAACACTATTATTACTGTTTTTTGTAAAAGCCATAGAGTTCCAGGAATCTTAAAAATAGTTTGTAACAACCAAGGCTTTAGGGTTACAAGTGACAGAAAACACACCAACCGGCTTAGGCAAAAAAGGGAAATGAATTGGAAGGACATCAGAGCATCTCGGTTAACTGCAGTCAAAGCGAAGGTAAGTATCAGAAACACCTGATCCAAAGAGCCTGTCTCTTGTCTACTCCATGTTAGCAGCTTACATTTTATCTGGTGAAACATGGCTGCCAAGTGGTCCTGAATTCCATTCTAAATAAACTCAACACCCCAGGAGGGCTGGCTGGCTTTTTCTAGCACCATTTTAAAAATTTAAAAATCCCGAGGAAGTACTGTAATTGGGCCAGCTTGGTCAGGGGCCCATTCATAGAGCAAGCGACTGTGGCTAGAAAAGTGAATTCATGTTTAAAAAAAAATTGCAGTTTCCATTGTTGGGAAGACCCCTTGCTTCAAAAATGCACTTGAGGTACACACCTGTAATCCCAGCACTCAGAAGGCTGAGGCAGGAGGATCACTGCAAGTTCCAGACCAGCCTGGGCCACAAAGTGGGCTTAACACCAGCATGAATTGCCTAGTGAGACCCTGTCTCAATAACAGAACAAAACAAAACACTTAAACTCATTTTACTGTGTGGAAATTTATGCTCAAAGAAATAAAGTGATGTATTCAAGGGTCCAACTTATATTTCAACTTAGCTGCTTTTTCTGGCACCCAGTCTGATGCCTGGCTCATTCCTTTCCACTGTTGTTCATTCTGCAGACTTATTTCAGGGTCTTGCTCCACGGGAAAGGCAGGGGTGGGGACGAGAGGCTCAGTCCTCTTACGCTGTGTTCAAACTTCTACCCGGCCTTTTTCTGGAGAGCTCGCTCCACCAGCCCTCCTTTGGTCTAGTTTTGTTGCACTTCCCTGTTGGGGGAGGGTTGTGCACTAAGCGGGAATCCCCTGCTGTCCTCCTCCCACCAGCCCCAGGGGACTCCCCCTGTGTGAGGAGGATCACCATGGTAACATCTTACACTGAAAGAACACTTCCTGTTGAAAGTACTTTCTGTGCATTCACTCATTTAACCCTCAAAACAGCCCTGTGAGGGAAATATTATCATTCCCATTTTCCAGATCAGAATCACAGAGCGTTTAATTAACTTCTCTGGGTGTACTTTCATTCATTTTACAGAAGCCATGAGGTGGGGAAGGTTTAGAGGCTGGACTCAGTCCCAGCAGCCTGGCTCCCACCTTTGCTATTAAACCAAAGGTAGGCTTTGGCACTGCACGGGTGGCTGCGGGGTCAATGCCAACTCATCTCTGGCGCTGCTGCCGGCCTGCCTTGGCTCAAGGCCTCTCCCTTGCGACCCTACAGCTCCCCACCCTGGGCTCTAGCCACCACTCGCTGAGCCACAGTGTCTTGCTCTGGGCCTCTGTCACGGACGGTGACAGCTGCCGCTGCTGTGGTCGCCCTGGTAATGAATGTGCCCTCCCACTGCTGTAAAGAGCCAACTATTCAGCTCCACATGGACGGCTGCTCCCCAAACTAGATGGCACAGTTTAGAGTGCTTGCTGTTTTAGGTTGAAGAGAGGAACCCAAATCAAGTCCCCTAGAGACAAAAGGGACTGCCATGGCGCCTCCTGTGCAGACTTGTGCAAAACCGCACAATACAGACCCCACAAACACAGGGCCTCTAAGTGAGACAAAGGGATGTGTCAACTCCCCCACCTCAAGGTGAGTTCCTGGGCCCTAATGGTTGGGAATACCCTTTACTTCCTGTTCAGGGGTTCTGTAGCGTAGGCTTTGGAGCTAGACAAGGTTTTATACAGTCTATGTGTGGAACCTATATAGGTCGTACAGTGCGCTACCTCTGTGCCCCCCGTTACATAAGCTTTTGGTCTATGTTTTGTATTTTGGTTGGTTGGTTCCTTCTTTTTTTTTTTTTTCTGAGACAGGGTCTCACCATGTAGTCCAGCCTGGCCTTTAACTCATTGTGTAAGCCCAGGCTGGCCTCAAACTTGTGGCACTCCCCCATCTCTGCTCTTGAGTTCTGGGATGACCACTGTGCCCAGCTCCTTGGTTTCTCACATACTGTATAGAATAAGAATAATAAGGACAATAACATCCACCCCAACATCTTTAATGAGGATTAAGTGAGATACTGTGGTAAAGCTCATAACAGAGTGCCTACCACAAAATAAATTTCAATAAAGGTTGGTAATCATCTTCTTGGTGTCTTACCCCTGTTGGCTGGTCCTCCAAATCGTTACAGTTTTTTGAAGTGCTGGAGGATGACTTATGGAAATAGGACTGGGTGTGACCAACAGCTTGGTCTCAATGCTCCTTCAGGCCAGGCCCTGCCTGGAAGAGAGCAGTTTTGGTAGCTCACAAACATAGATGGAAGTGGCAGTGGGTTGGGGTCAGGTGCCTGTCTTCATTCGGTGCCCTCAAGATAAAGCCATCGGTTCCCCAGCCCTCTCCCTGCTCGGGCAGGTGATTCTTCTCTCTCCCGCGTGGTGTGGCTGCTGTGTTCCTGTCGTGGCTGCGCCAGCTCATTTCTATCTGAGGCCATCTGCACAGAAATGTGACTCTTGCTCTGTCCAGGCCCTGCCCAGCCAGAGGGTCAGCCCTGGCAGAGCCACCTCCTGGGGATGCACCCACCTTGCACAGCACGCACCCTGCCTGCCCCAGCCAGCCACTCACATTCGTTCTTACCTCTAGACTTTTTAGCCACAGAGGTATGCTTTTTGTTTAATTTTTAACCGTTCTTTTGCCTGCTCTTCTTTGGGTTTCAAGTCTAGGAGCTGTGCCTGCTGTGTGTGTGGTTATAGAAGGCGGTACTTGTGCCCTAGGGCACCCTGAGAACAAAGTGGTCAGTCACTCCATGTAGGAACAAACGGAAAAAGATGGCCAATGAGACACACTTCATGGGTGAATGAAAGATTGCCAGTGTCCTGAATTTAAACACTGTATGGTCAAAATTTTGCTTTAAAATAAGTGCAGGTTGTAAAATCCCTATTTAGAGACCCAGTTTGGAAACAGCCCCCCAACTTTGCCAGCATGCCTTTTCATTTTAAGCAAGACAGCATCGAGATTTGTGACTTCTCCAGCTAAGATAGCTTGACCTACATATAAGTAAGTATAAAATCCCCCACAAGCCCCGGCTCCTGGAAAGTGGAACTCCAGCATATTTTGCTGAGATAAAATGCCATGCAACCTTCTTGGTTTTTTCCAGGAACCCTTCAATCCTTAGGGAGACAGGACTCCTGGCAGAAGGAAGGGAAAAAAATCATGTAGATGAGGTTACCTGTAACTACAAAAATAAAAGAAGGAATCAGAGGAGACAAATGATAAGATATTGAAAATGAGTACCTAGAATGTGGCAAAGAAGGTGCCAGTGAGAAGGGAAAAGAATTGCAGGACCACCACCACCAACAATAATAAAGGGCAAGGGGAATAAAATAGTCTGTGTAACAGGGAAAGAGAGACACTTAGACAGGGTCAAGCTGGAAGAACAGGCAGAGTTAAACAGGAACCAGGGTCGGGGAATCCCAGAACAATGTTTACAGAAAGACGGATGTTTGGAAATTCCTACAGTGACTTTAGAGATTCAGAACTAGAAAAGGACCCAAATGTGCGCTCTAATCAACTGCTACTGGTGTTCTAGCCTGACTCCAGGGAATTCTCCCCACTTGGAACAAAAGCTTGGAGAGTGTACGTTTCAAGGGACTAAATTATCGTCCACGTGGCCTCGGACAGGGCCTGGCCCGCCGCCCCGGCCACACCCTCGCTCGCCTGCGTATTGTGGACCGCCAGGGTGTCCCGGGTGTCCCCGCTGCCCAGCGCGCTGGGGTTATTGTTCTCCCTGCACCCGCAGGCAGTAGGGTGGGACCGGTGCCGGCTGCCACCCGAGGCGGAGCGCCCCAGTCTTTCGCGCCTTGCCCCTCGGCTGGGCAGCGCGGGCTCTGCGGGTGCAGGGCCTCAGCTCTGGCCTGCGATCTTCTGCCCCGGGAGGGAGCTGGCTGCAGCCCGGGGCAGGAAGCCGGGGCGGGCGTCCCAGGGCCGCGCTGTGGCTCCCGCCGCCGCCCAGGCTTCCAGCTCGGGGGAGGGACGCTATGACGCACCCTCTCGGTATTAGAACACTTCACCTCCTATTTATAGACACTCCTCGCTGCAGACCTGGCTTGCCCTCGCTCTCCTTCCCTGCATCGTGAACGAAAAATCTTACCTAGAATGGAAGATCCTAATACTCGATGATAACAAGCGTTCTATTTTGTGCCTCCTTTTGTAATTCCAACTATTGAGTGCAGGTCTAATGATCTTTTTCTGGCACAGGGAATCCCCCAGTTTTCGAAAGCTTTAAAACTTACACGGCTTTATTTTACATGGTTCCTAAACATGTCAAATAAATTCACCTCTTATAAGTTCATGAAATACCCTCCAAGAATTTGCGCAGGCTGGATAAGACATAAGCCTACTGAATTGCAGGACAGGACATTTCTAGCTGGTGTTCTCCATCTGCTAAAATCCAGCAGTTTAAACACAGAATTTACATTTAGAGAGGGAGCGCTAAAGGGAAATACTGCACATTTCAAACAAAAGCAAAGTTTGTCTCAAGATTTTATTTTTAATTGTTACTTTCAGATGCCGACTTTATACTTTTAGAGATACACTGCACCTGTAATTATAAGTGGCTAAAAATAGTTCTTAACCTGGTCACACTAACAGCGGCAGTAATTAAAACAGGGAATTTAAAAAATTAATGTATTTCTCATAATGTAGGTTGTTTGTGCCATAGTCAACCTAAAGACGAAGCCCGATGATCAACTTTCATCTTGGTTTCTATTCAGTTTCACTTTCTAAATGCCAGAAAGTAGAGTCTGCCACTCTCTAGGTTTAAGAAAAAGGATTGAATCTACACCCATAGATTTAGGTTTGCTTGTGAAAGTCTAACCATGGTTGATTCCTGAGTGAGTAGATCTGTGAGGGAAAGAAGCAAGTGGCCTCTTGCTACCCTCTACTCTGTGCAGTGGGGGTCTGGGAAGAGTGACCTGCCCTGATGCCTCATAAACAGTTGCAGAAGACCACAGATAGCAATTGTTGCAGTGCACTGAAGATACTCATTTGATGATAGGATTCTGTTAATTACAATTTGGCAATAGCCACTACGGCTTAAAGTTTGCATAGCCTTGGACCCAGCAATTCCATTCTTTAGAAGTTTATGGTAAAAACACAGTATGCACATGTAAGGTTATTGGTTGTTGGAACACTTGTTCTAGCAAAAGGTTAGAAACAATATAAATGCCCTACAGTTGTGGTACATCTATATAATGAACTGTTATGTAGCCTTGAAGATCAAAGCACCTGTTTTCTGTATGGATAGGGAAGTGACTCCAGGATACACTGAAAAGCAGAAAATGCAGAAACAACCAGACGTGGTGGTACACACCGGTAGTGTCAGATGTTTAGGAGGTTGAAGGAGGACGATCCCTTGGGCCCAGGAGTTTGGGGCCAGCATGGGCAACATAATGAGATCCTGTCTCATAAATAAATAAATAGGAAAGATGATGGATGTAGCTCAGTGGTAAAGAGTCCCTGGGTTCACCCCACAGTCCTCCCCTGAAGAAGTGCAGATGCAATATACACTACTATCATTTACAGTAGAAAAACGAGCGTAAAATACATGTATATTCTATACAAACGTATATAGAAACATAGTAAATATTATATATACAAAATGAGGGGCTGGGGATATAGCTCAGTGGAATAAGCTCTTGCCTAGCAAGCGCAGGGTTCTGAGTTCGATCCCCAGTACCGCAAAAAAAAAAACAAAAAAAACCAAAATGAACACGTACATAGTGAAACTGGCAGCGATGTTTGGTCTGAGAAACTTATTTTGTATTATTTTTCCTTTTGGATCTTTGAAATTCATCCCATAAATATGCATCACCCATTTAAAACATTTTAAACTACAATTACTGTTAGATTTCCTGCTAAATTTACCCACGTATGGTAGGTCTTTCTTTTAATGAATAGATGAGTTAATTTTTGGCAGGAAATCTTTGATTTCTTCTTTTGTGTGACCGTGAAGTCTGAAGGCACATTTTAGAAGTTTGCGGAAGTTCTGTGTTGGTGACTACTGTTATTTTGGAGAAGTTTATTGGGAAATAAAAAATGAGTTCAGCTCTCATCCTCATCACTCTGAACCTAGTGCAACCCAATCTGTGATGATTCATAGAAATTCTTTGTCTGAGGGGTGCTGGGACTGTGCTATCAGTATTTTAAAAGTAAGCACTATTCATATTTTTTTTCCTTGCTTGTGGCATGTTACGAATGGGAATAATGATAGAATGAAATTTTGTTGAGGATCCATTATAAGATAATTATTTAAAGAGATTTAGCTGGGTGTTGTGGTATACATCTGTTATCCCTGGTACTCAGGAGACTGAGGAAGGAGGATCCAAAGTTCAAGGCCAGCATGGACTAGTTAGCAGGACTCTGTCTCAAAAAAAAAAATTAAAGGACTGGGAATTTAGCTTGGTGGTAGCATGCTTGCAAAGCTCTGGGTTCCATACCCAGCAATACACTACACTACACACACACACACAGACACACACACACACACGGCACACACGGCACACATGGCACAGCACAGGAGAGAGACAATTTATAACATTTTACCTTGCATCAGATGTTAATTTAAAGTCTCATTTGTCAGAATTCTTTTTGCTTGCAATGACTTATACTATAGATCAAGTGAGATTTCAAAATAGTCCAGTGAGGTAAGCTTCTGCCTGCTACAAAAGTGAAAAAACAAAGCAAAACAAAAAATAGACATTGAGATGGAGGAGGGTTGGGCACTGCCAGAGTTGTGTCTGAAATAAATCAATTATTTCTCTCCAGTTCCGCTGTATGTGTTTCCTATGTTTGTGTTGGTAGTGGATGGTACAGCAACAGGAACGGGTGCGGGCTGGATGCTGCCTGAGTGGTTTCCTTCAGAGGACTCAGCACTCAGGTCTCATGGAAGGATGGTGATGAAAATGAGGAGGAGGAAGAGCGGAGATATCTTTGACAAGTGGAAACGTTTTGGGTTTACCTGTGTATGGGTGAATGCACACAAAGCCCTGGGCCACAGCCTGGCTGAGAAAAAGAGCTCAACACTGCGTTTTGAACGAGCAGGGGCTTACAGTAGTAATCTCTTGGTCCATGTTGTGTGTGGGGTCACAGGGTGAAGCCACTTGTTGCCTGTCTCCTACTTTCTTAAGAACCATCAAGTCCCTGTGCACTTCCCTGCTGTTATGGTTTGTGCCTAGATATTCCCTGAAAACCTCATGTAGTCATGGAGGGCTGCTTTGGACGTGGCTGAATCTAGAATTTGCGATTGATCCATGGGCCAATACTGGCATTTAAGGTGTGAGTGCTACACCCACCCTAGGGCAGGTAGCCTGCATACAATATAAGGGACAGAAAGAGGCTCCCTACCAACACCCCCCCACTTGCTTTTGCCATTCTCTGCCTCCATGAACTGTTGCCCCATCCCATGTGCCACACTGCCTTGGAGCCAGCTGATTACGGATTGAAACCTCTACAAACTTTGAGCTAAATAAACCTTTCCTCCTTTAACACTGGGTGCCAGGTATTTTGTCTCAGCAACAAGAACAGCAACTAAGACACTTGCCGTTGTGTGCCACCATGGTGAACCACTTCCATGATTTTGACTCTCCCTAGGTACAGCTGTGCTATTATTTATGAAGAGCTTTTGAAAACATTAATTCAGGATAACTTTGCTTTCTACTTAAGCTTAGCTTTGCTTTAAGCAATGATCATGGCTTTTTGGTATTAATAATATATGTTTTAGATATAATGAAAATAACATGTTTATGATAGTAGAATAAAATATATTATATTTATAATATTAGAGTAAAAAAGAGAACTTCCTGAAAGGCTCTCATGTAGCACTGTAGCCAGCTGGCATACAGGAAATGAGACTTCACAGTGTAATTTGGCCTTGGGGTATTGCTGTAACCTGAAGAGGACCTGTGAGCTACTTGGAAACTACTTCTCCCCTTCAGCATCCTAGGTTCGGTTGGAGGAAGAAGCCCTGGAACTGGAAGAGCTGTACAGCTGCTATTCATGCTATCAGCACACACTTCTAGAGCAGAAAGCTTCTCCAGGCCATGGTCGTGCATGCTTAGACCAGTTGGACGGTATTTGTGCTCCGGCGTGCCCTGCATTGCTGCTGCTGGTCTCAGCTCAGAAATAACCTTTCAGATAAATGTACTCTAGCCAGCTACTTAAGAGCAACAAGATTAAATTCTGTGGGTAGTGAAAACGTCAAGTGTTTTCCGGGGAAGAGCCCATTTATATAACCTGTCTGGCAAAAGCTCAGCTACAAAAGAATGAACTCAGGGGAACCTTATCTTTTGGACTTGGCCTAAGATATATTGGCCTATATTATACACTGGATATGAAAGAGTATATGAGGTCAAGCTGTGCAGTTTATAAAATCTTAAATTGACAATCATCTGTCTCCTACCCTCTTTAGGAAATAGAACATTACTAGCCCCTGACAAGCCACTGGGTACCCATTTCTGAACATATCTGCCTCCCTAGAGGCAGGCCTCAAGAATTTTGTCTTTTTTTATTCTTCTAATGCTATGGGTAAATCACTGAAAAAACATGCTGTTTAGTTTTGCATGCTTTCTGAACTATACGTGGGTGGAATCTTGATTTTTTCATTTAGCATTATCTTTTTGAGAGAATATTGAATAATATTGAATCGATAGCCTATTCTTTTCTCTTTCCACTGCAAACTCCAGTCCAGATCCCTCTTGGATTCTTGCTTTTATCTTCTAACCAAGATCTCTGTTGACAGATTCTTCCTGCCAGAGCTCTTTATTCAAATCACCACCAAATATTCACCATATTTGATTAAGTTCAAATTGAATTAAAAACCATAGTTGAATTAAAAATTATTTTCAAAAAGCATATGAAATGGTATGAGACATTTTTTCCATATATTGTTAAATTTATGCATACACAGTATTTCAAAGCACTCAGGGACCAACATTTTAATTGTGGCTGTCTCTGGACAGTAGGATTATATATTTTATTGTTTTCCCAAGTTTACATCAGACTATATGAGGCCTTGGAAATAAGAAATAGGTCTTCCTTGACTTTATTTTTCCACCTCCCAGGGGCTCTTGGGATATGATCGGGTAGGGAGGTAGCATATGGGGCCTGGAACAGGATTCAGAGACCCTTTCTCAGAGACACATTCATATATTCTGACTTTCTCTTCTACCCTGAGTCCAGAGCATCACTGTCTTGTGTGTAGCACGGCAGCCTGGCTCTTCACTCATGCTGCCAACAGGGCCAGTTTCACAGATCACACCCCCGCAGACATATAGAGCTTCACGCGCAGTTGTACATGCAGCTTCATACTCTGCTGTACAGTCCTGAAAATCTTCATTTCATTTTTACCTGTGTCACCCGTGGTTTGTAGGTGAAGCCCCCCAAATCAGTGGCACACAGGTTGAGAGATGTGAACAGGTGCACGCCTGCTCCTCCCAGCTGCCCTGTGACACAATATGGCTGCCAAGGGTTCCCTGAGTTGTACCTAAGCTTCATCGTGGAGTAAGTGGGGTTGATGACAGCCACAAAGGTAGTGCTTGCCGCTCCAACCTGAACACAGTAAAAGGTAATGCTGTTCTATAAAACATGAATGACCAAGAAATTCCATCTTATCCTTTCTCGTGTGCTATTTCCCAGCACTAGCCAATCACTAGGCTAAACATGAGCACACAGAAGGAAAGGGAATTATAGGGCAACCCTCAGAGTTTTTCCTCTCAGGCTTGCCTTCCTCAGCAGTAAGTTCAAGGGAGAGGTTTAGAAAGATGTGCACATAGGTTAGTTATATAAAGCTTCCACTGTTCTGGTAAGAATGAAACCCATGTGCACACATAAACCCTGAGATATAAATTGGATAATGTCAGTGATCCTTTGTATATGGTATGAAACAATATAAAAATAAACAATAAAATTCAGGCTACTAATTTACAATTTCAATTTTTGTTTATTTAGAATGATGTTTAAATAACAAATAAAAACTTTTAAGACCGTGAAAAGTTGTGGGGGAGGCTGTGAAAGAAAACCTTTATAGTTTAGTGCTTTAGCAGCATTTTTTTGCCCGTGCCTCACAAATTATATAGCTGGCCATGTTTCCAAATCTATCATTTTCATTACATTGTAGCTTATTAAAACCCATCTCCTCTGTAAACTATTGTCTCTGCAGTGAGTTCTTAAAGTACATTTTGAAAACTGGAAGTCAAGAATCAACTGTTTTCTTTTTAAATCTGTGCTGTGTGATATCTTTACCCTGAGGAAATGGATTGGGGTATAGGAAATGCAGAGAAAACCACACTGGTTCCTACCTAACTATCCCATCTATTAAAAATAAAAACAACAAAATCTAGCAACCATAAGTCCCTTGAAGACAAACGTTTTCTTTTTTCTCTCTGGGCTTACCACAGTGCTTTCCTTGTTTCTTAAAATTGAAACTTGTTCTTTTCCTCAAAAAGTGTTGGTTCAATTAAATTTTATTTATCTATCTATCTATCTATCTGTCTTTTTGAGACAGAGTCTTGCTCTGCAGTTCAGGCTGGGCTTGAGCTCACTTTGTAGCCCAGGCTGGCCTCGAACTTGCAACAATCCTCCTGCGTCAGCCCCCCAAGCGCTGGGATTACAGGCGTGCGCCACCACACCTGGCCTTGGTTGAATTAAATTTAAAACACCTTTTTCATCAGGCTATTCCAGTTCTCAAACACCATCAAAGGCTCCCTATTGTCTTATCCTATACAAAAACTCATAACTAGGTATTTAAGGCTCTGTAATCTGGGCTCCATCTACTTTTCCAAATGAATCTTCCAAAACTTAGCAAGTAATTATTGAGCAACTATGAAATGACTGATTATACAATTTCTGACAGTTATAGAAACTACGGATGGGTAAATCCTCAGTCCTTTTGAGCTCATGCTTATGAAATAGACACCAGCTAACATTAATGCCCCAACATTAGCAGCTAGTGATGTGCAGTACAGATCCTAAATGAGAATCCCACGGAATGCGCTTCTGAGAACAGTCCTCTCAGAATCCGCATCTGCAGAATTCAGGGACTGGGAGGTTGGGAGGGTTGCTTGACACTGCTGATCAGTCTGCGAGGAGGGACTGCAGAGAGCAAGCCTCGTGCACACCATGTGTCTTCCTGTAGATGTCCTCACCTGGCACAGCCTGCTCCTGCGTATGGCAGTTCAGATCATAACCATTATTAACGGTCAGAATTTAGTATGCTAGCAGTGAACCATTAAAGAAAGCTCTGGTCAGAGACAGGCTTTTAAGGCAGTATAGTCCAAGCAAAGGTTACTCTGAGTGTACATTTGTGGGAAACAAGTTTTCAACATGCCTGCTAGGGGGAGACTCATAACCTCACAGGGCTGAAAGAACCTCGAGAGCCATCTTGTCTGTTTCCCTGCCTTTAGTTAGAAAACCTTTGAAACTTTTTAGAGAACTACCCATCTATTCCTAAACCTCTTGGTCAATCCTGATTGACCTCTTGCATCAATCCTGATTATCAGGGAGCTGCTTCTGATATTTAGTCTAAATTGCTATAGTTAACTCTGTCCTTTCATCTTATCCCTCTCTGTCCACTCTAAAAGGCTTTTATGTCTACTGCTTGCCTATTGACAGAAAGCTGCTACTACAATTATTGTTATTGTTTCATCTTCATAGTTATTACCACTGATCACACACTGCACAAAAACACATAAGCAACGCATTTTCAGTCCAGTCCTGAAATAAAGCTTTTTAAAACCCAAGAATGCTTGGGTATTTCTCACTTGGAAAAGGGGGAGTGGGCAGAAGAGAACAAGAGTGGCGAGACTGTGCTCTGTATTGGGGGCTGCAGCCCAGATCTCTCACCCTGCCTGGGAGAAAACTTGTAGCCTGTTAATATCTGTTAAGCTTGTAAAAGGGGCACATGGAAGTAATGGGGGAAGCGTAGTGGTGGAAACTGCAGGGGCCTGCAGAAGGTGTCGGGCTGCATGAGAACCTGCCTCAATCTCCTGTGAGATTTAGAAGAAAATGTTTATCAGAAGTGAATTGTAATGGTAACTTCCTTACCCTTCTCTCGGAGTCCCTTCTAAGAGGGGAGAGGAAAAACACACAGATGTACCTTACAATGAAAGACACCCCAAGGCCCAGGGCTTATGTGATCCTGTTGTGTTTCTTACCTTTTTTTTCACTCAAAACATGTTAAAGATTGATCCACGTTGCATAATGTACAGTTATTGCATTACTTCCAGCGGCTGCGTAGACACCATAGCATCCACTATACACCCCTTATTCAGTGGACTGGCACTAAAGTTATGCGGACTATGCTACTTCAAGTGCAGCTGTCACAGGCACCTTCACTTGTGCCTGCTCCTGGACTTGTGCAAGAGTCTCTTGCGGGTGTACATTTCCAGGAGTGGAACTGCTGGGTCATTGTCAAAGCACATTCTACATTGCACGAAGTATTTCCAGATAAGGCACCGAAGTGACAACACCAGAACGTAACTCCCAACAGCAAAGCAGGAAGCGTTCTGTGTTTCCTCACATCCTACACACCGCTCAGGATTACCGACGTTCACATTTTTGGGTGTAAAGAAGTGTCTTGTTTTAATACACGTTTATCAGATTTTAAGTGAGGTTGGATATCTCTTCATCTACTTGTTAACTTCTCAAGATTCCCTGCTGTAAATTTGCCTTTTCATACCCTTTGGCTAGTTTTCTATTTCATTTCCTGTTTTCTTTTTTTTTTTCCCTTTTCCTGAGTGATTTGCAGGAATTCCTAGTATATTCAGTGGATTAGTCTCTTGTTAGTTTTAGCCTTTGGAAATACCTTTGAATCTATCAACTTTATCTTATCTTCGATATAATGTTCTTTGTTGAACTGAAAACTTCAATTTTGATGTTATCAAGTTCACCACTATTTTGGTTTTATGGTTTATGCTTTTAGAGTCTCGTTAGAAGTCCTTTCTGATCTTAAGATTATGAAGCAATTCTATTTTTAAATTTCTATTCACTTCACAGTTCTACTTTTTATTTTCCTCCTCCTTTTTTTTTTTTCTTCAGTGTTGAGGATCAATTGCTGAGCTACCCTTTAGCTACATCCCTAGCCTATCTTCTTTAAAAAGTTCATCTAGAGCATACTTACTTTTGCGCAGGTATTTTTTGAGACAGAATATCACTATACAGTCCAGGGTGGTCTTCAGTGAGCTAGGAAGCCCAGGCTGGCCTTACATTTGTGATCCTCCTGTCTTAGCCTCCCCTGTGCTGGAAATACACCACACCCAGCTTCTAGAGCATGTTTCTGTGTGTGGTATGAAGCATAGGCATGACTTTATATTTTTTTAAGTTGAATCAGTTTCTCTAACGTTATCTGTAAGACTACATCTTTACATTAGAGTGTATTGTTCCCAATCTTTCGAGCACTCCTAGCTATAGAATTGCTACCATGCTCTTTGCTGTGTGATTTTTGCAGCACCTCCCACTGCTGACAACTGAGTTGAACACATAAGTCATTTCAGCAGCAGAATGTTTGTGGGTATGATGGGCCCAGAATCATGAAATGTTTTTGAGGGATTTGGCTTCACCTTCTGAGTGCCAGTTATTGCCAGAATGAAACATGTGGTAAAGAGTTAACTTGGTTCTGGCATCCTGAAGCCAAACAGCTAAAAATCTCCTATGCCTAACCAAGTACTGAGAAGCCTAGGTGTGATCAGCTGAATCTGAGGTCACATATAGACCCTTGAAGGAAAAAAAAAAAAAGCTTTGATAACCACTGATAATTGAGGTTTGTTTTATGTAATTATTATAATTGTGGCAAGCAATATCTGACTATCTCAGCAAACTCAGGTTGCTTCTGAATTATTTTTGAAGTAAATTTCCCTCTATTTCTAATTTTCTGAAAGTTGTTATCATTCACAAGTGATACGCTTTTTCGAGTGTTTTGTCTCTCTTAGTTTCACGGCCCCTAACCATTAGTCTAATGGAAGGAAGTTACATTGGAAGGTTTTCTGCTCTTAAAACATGCTTGAATTTCTGGAATAAGTATTTTCATCGGAAATGTATTAGTCAGCTTTCTCTCACTATGATGAAATATCTGAGACGATCAACTTACGAGGAGGAAAGGCACGTTTCAGCTTAAGGCTTCAGAGGTCTCAGTCCATGGCCAGTTGACTCAGTGCTTCTCAGCCTACAGAGAGGTAGTAATCACGATGGGGTGTGTGGCAGAGCAAAGCCATTCATACCACAGTCTCTGGAAAGCAAAAGAGAGGAGGAGGAGGGGCCAGAGTTTATACATCCCTCTTGAGGGCACTCCTCCAATGACCTACCTTCCTTCCACTAGGCCCTACCTCCCACCACTTCCCAATAGTGTCATAGGATGGGGACCAAACTTTCAAATCACAGGCCTTTGGGGACAGTCAGGATCTAAGCTATAGTAGGTGGCTTGAGAGGTCAGTATTCTAATCTAGAGTCAGGGAAAGAGTGTCAAGATTTCTCCAAGCTCAGCAGAGTGTGCATGGTGGATTTAGTTTGCTGATATTTATAATTTTTGCAAATATGTTCCTAAGTAAAATGGACTTATTCTTTTCAACTGCCCTTGTTCAGATTCAGAATTAATGCTGCTATGTGTGTGTGTGTGCATGTGTGTGCATGCACACTTCCTCCCTGTTTCTTCTCTCACAATGAGTTTTTCTTCGGTTGTTTTGTAATTTGGATTGTGAATTCATCTTTGCCTGAGATGTAAATGTAAGAATTCTGTGAGCTCTGAGATGAATCCTTTATACATGAGAAAGAATTTGTTTTGTTTCCTGGTTCCTGTGGGTGGTATATATTCAGATTGATTATAAGGAGCTTAAAATCTAATTAGATTATAACCTTATAAATATCTAACTACCAGTAAAAAGGAAATCTTTTATCACATTTTGCATCTGTTCATTTTAAATTTTTAAAATTATACATGTAATTAATAATCACAGCATATTAGAAAGCAGAGATATGTAAAAGGAAAACTGGATAAACATGAATCAAGTCCGGCTTATCTCTGACAAACACAGTCTTCCTAGATTTTTCCTCAGGTTCCTATTTAAATGTTGCATGCATATACTTCTGAACCTTTCAGCTAGATTGTAAACTCCTTCAGACAACACAATCTCAGGTAGTACTTTAAAAAAAAACGACTGCTGTGGGCTTAGCACATCACTAGGGTTACTCCATGGTTTGTCAGAAAAATGACAGTAACAACATAGATGTACTATTTATATGTTGAAACTTGCACTTGGACATGCGAGTCCACAGAAGAAAATTCTACCTCTGAACTCTGAGATCCCAAACTAGGAAGCATTACACATAAAATAGACACATATATAAAATCAGTTATGGTGATTTTTTTTAGGCTTATAAAATTTTATTTAGTTTTCCATGCTTTTCAGTATTATAGTCATATGAGATATGCCCGTGTTATTTATGAAAGAAAGTTTGCCAGCTTCAAACTTTTTAGGGGGTACTCCCCTCCCAGGCATGTACACAAGAAACATAGGAAGAGAAGTGATCGCACAAGTGAGAATTAAGTGTTACAGAGGAGGAAGGAAGTGGGTACATGAGAGAAAGGAAAAGAAGGGAAAGAAAGAATTAGCAGGAGTTCTCAGATCAAATGTTTTAGTTTTCTAATCTTGTAAAATTTTAGCGTTCATCCAAGACACCTGAGAAGTTTGTTTTTAAAAGCAGATGTTCAGGTACAGCCTAAAGAGCTGGCACCTCAGTAGGTCTGAAAGCAGGCCTGGGGATCCAGGCAGGCCTTACACAACACTTTAAGGAATGCTGAAGTGGGGAGAGGGCAGACTCAGACAGTGACACACAGTGGGGACTGGATGTGTGCCCAAAACCATTGACAAAGGGGACCTATTCTTTCCCCTCTGCCACAAGATGCTAACTCTGGGTATTTGAGATTCTCTGAAAGATGCTAGTATATACTTAGACTCAAATGTTTCTTCTACATTATCAGTTCTCACCAGAGTATGGACAGTAATAACTCACCAGTTTTAGTCACCTGGCCATAAAGTGGCCTCACAGTGGAAAAAAATAAGAAAAGAGCTCTCCTAAAATTATCAGTGCATTCTTAAATGCAGCGCAGTAACCTATGTTAGAAATTGAACAAATTTTCACATGGGGGATCTAGTTTACTTAGCTTATCACAGATAAGCTGGATAGAGGAGCATTGTCCTCTCTCTGTGGATCACCGTCTCTTGGGGGTAGGGAAACTAGCTTCCTGGCCCTGCAGAACTCCAAAGGGAGTTTCAGCACCCCGAGGGCAACACAAACCCAAGCAGCTGAGTGTTAGAAGAACCTTGAGCACAGCTCGTTTTCGTAACTGGGGCCAGGACTACAGAAAGCAAGCATGGAGTAGGGCTAAAACCAGAAAGGGAAGTGGCCTAGATGTATAATCCTAGCTACTCAGGAGGCTGAGGCAGGAGGATAGCAAACCTAGACCCAGACTGGCAATTTAACAGTGGAGGGAGATGCTGCCTCAGACAAACAAACAGAACTCAAAGAAACAAACAAAAGGGGCTGGGTATTGATGCAGCTCAGTGGTAGACACCTGCCTAGCATGGCTGAAGCCCTGGTTTCAAGCCTCAATTCAGGGTGGGTTGGGGGTAAGAAGAGACGTCAGGCAGTGTCACAACAAAGCCAACGGGAAGGATACAAATCCTAAAAGGACAAAACTCAAAAAGCCCCAGGATGACTAGTGTAAATCATTGTCCCCAATATCTCTTATGAATTCCAGACCACTGTAGGTTTCAGTTATCTAGAAAGAAAAAACAAAAACAAAAAACCCTCTCTTACTCACTCCAATATCCTAAATTAATCCTCATTCTCTGAGCTGACCTGTGTGTAGCAAATGGACATAGGGTGTTCTAAGCAGATGTGACAAGGAGCGCAGTGTCTGACTTGCCTTGCCTGGTTTCTTGACAGGAGTAATTGTTTTATGCCACCCTAAGAACGCAGCTAGCAGGGAAGAAAAGCGGGTCTCGCTTGGGTGTTTGCTTTTTTGGGAGGGCACCTCTGTTTCTTTTTTTTTTTTTTTTGGTGGTACCGGGGATCAAACTCAGGACCTTGTGCTTGCCAGGCAGGCACTTATGCCCCTGAGCTAAATCCCCAGCCCTTGGGAGGGCACCTCTGTTGAAGCGTACTGGTGACAGCAGTTACTTCCAAGTGCCGACGCACCGAAAGGGTTAAGGTCGGTGAATTTATTACTGGACAGTCGCCAAAGTATTGAGAAACGCCAGACCTCTTGGAGTGAGCAGGGAGGCCAGCGAGTAGTGGGCGCGCCCCAGCACCGCCGTCAGGGTTCAAGGTGAGGAAGCGGGAGAGGGGAGGAAGGTAAGGGCCAGGCACGCACTGAAAAAGCAAAGGCCGCACAGCTCCGCGCACGCCAGGTTAAGGGCATTTTGCGGAACTCAGTAAAGAAAAGGGGAGTGTGTTGGAGCCCCTCCGACCTGTCCCCACCCCACCCTGACTTTCCCAGAAGACAGGCGGGCGAGGGGGCCAGTGCCCTGCCAGCCTCTGGTCTCTGGCTTCCAGGCTCCTCGGATTCCAGAGCGCAGCACCACCGGACTTCGCACGGAGCCGACTGCAAGAGCGAGGCCAAGTCTGGCACCGATCCGCTTCCAATCTGGTGGCCCTAGGGGAGTGGGGTTTGGCCGCAGGGGCTCGCAGCAGAGGCTGAGCAGCAGGCGCCTGCAAGCGCAGTGGGGAGCCAGCCTCCGCGGCCGCCGCCTCCTCCCGGCAGAGGAGCTCAGCCAGTCGCTATCGCTGTCACGCAGCCAGCAACGCGGCCCCCGCCCCCCGCGCGGCCCCAGCCCTCACACTGCTCCGTGCGTGACTGACCCGAGCCGGGCTGGCTGGAGGACCGCGCAGGGGAGGGAGAGGCGTGAGGGCCCGCCCACTCGCGCCAGTAGCCTTCTTCTCATTGGCCACTCGCTGGCATCGATCATCGCCACGCGGCGTCCGGATTGGCAGAGGCGCACTTCTGGGGCGAGGAGGGGCAGAGTGACTCCGCGGGTCTCCGGCGCCTTGTCTTACCCTCTACCCCCCCTTTCAACGTCCACCCACCTCTCCCCACCCCCACTCCACTTCCCCGCCCCGTTCGCGGCAGTGTCCTTAGAAGACTCATTGGGCCAGGGGCGAAGCCAGCCGTGGATCGAGCCGCGCCACTATTGGTCGACACCCACGCCCGTCGCAGCGGCGGGCCTCGTCATTTGCCAGCTCGGCCCTGCTCCCCGCCCCCCAACGCCTCGCCCTCCCAGGCACCTCCTCCCCTCGCCGCTTGCTCTGCCCGCGTACCCCGCCCGTCCCCGCCGCAGCTCCCTGTCCAGCTGGGCGGGGACTGCTGTACGACTCAGTAAAGTCTGTGAGTCACTGCACAACCCATCAATCCAATTAAAGGTCTTGAGCGAGCGGAGCAGGCGGTGCCGCGGCCCGCAGCCGCTCGCCCCGTGGCGGCCGCCCCTGCTCGCAGTGCCCCTCTGCTACATGGCTGTCTGTACTTGTTACGGTGTAACATCCTCCTCCTCCACCTCCTCCTCCGCCTCCTCCTCCGCGGCATCCTCCTCCTCCTTCTCCTCCTCGGGAGCCGCGGCAACTTCCCCTCAGCCAGCCTGCTCTGCCTGGGGACCGCAAAGGCATGGGATAGACCCAGAGCCACTTCTCGCCGCCTCCCCCCCAGCCCTCGCTCAGTTTCGCCCCTTTCAATTAAAGTCCGGTGCTCGCTCCTCGTCCTTTTAGGGGTTTATTGGGCAGTCTGTTATTTGCCCTGATTGCCTTCTCCCTCCGCGGGGCAGGGGTCCTAGGGCCGGTGGGCTTATGCTAGGGAGGGGCTCTCCCTCACCCCACCTCCTCCGTTCCGCCTCCTCCCCTGCGGCCGTGCCTCGGTTTCCCCGCTCCTCTCCGCTCCCACCCGTGGAACTCACCGTCCTGCACTCGAGTGACGCACCGACACCCCCGCCCACAGCCCAGACGTCCCCTCCCTGGCTGCCCGCCCGACCCGTCTCGGAGCTGGACCGGGTGCGGACTTCCTCGCTGAAGGGTGAGTACCTTATGGGTGGTCTTTTTTGGGGGGTGGGGGGAGCTGAAAAAATGTGATACCCAGTCCACTTTTGGGGAGCAGGGATTCGGTTGTGGGCTGGAGGTTCCTGGTCCGGCGTGGATTTGAGGTGGCGACTCCCTCTCCCTCCCTCCCTCGCTCCCTCTTCCTCCGCCCTCTAGTTCTTATCCAGCAGCCTTGCCCGTATTTCTAGGTATTGCCAGAGTAACCCGGTCGGGCTATTCTAAATGCTGGTAAAATAATTGGTGGTGGCATGCTTTCTGCCTGTGGGTACCGAGTGAGCGGCGGTAGCCAGCATTGTGAGCTGATAGACTCTGTGACCTGCAAAAAGTGTAAAATGGCTAATGGGTACATTTTCCTCTAAATCAAAGTTAACTTTGATTCAATAAAGGCAAAGCAAAAGATATTTTTAATTTGCATGGTGATGGAGGAAGCCTAGCGGCATCCTTTAGTGTGTTTATGTTACAATCATTTTATGAGTTCTCTTTTGAAAAAAATACAAATTCAGTATTAAGGGTTGTGAAGTCTGTGAACCTGTTGGAAGAAAGCAAGGTAATATGGAAATTCAGCTTGACACTTGCTTTACAGCTCACCTCTGCTTTAGGTAGGCATTGCAACACAGAATTTGTATTCTTCCATCATTGGACACAGTGCAGAGTGTTAAGGATATAAAGGAACTATGGATTATGTTTATTTTAACATTCATCTTTTGTGCACTTGATTACTGTTTAAACAGTGCCATTTTACAGAATTTTGAAAGACTTTTAATTTGCTTTTTTGGTTGTCATTAGCCCAGAAGTAACAATGTTACCACGTGATTTATGAAAATCTTCTGCATCTTCAATATTTAGTTCAAGGTAAAAGTAAAAATTATGAGACAAAATTACTCTGGATTAGCTTCTGGGGTTGCTGTTTCAAATTCAGCATTTTAAAATTGGTACTACTCGTTTTGAATCAAGTTTTGGGCTAGTTGTCCACAAGATTCAAATTAGGCCAAACCAAACATGTTTTGAAATATTAAAGTATCGGAAAAGCCTCTCAGTAGTTCATTTTCTCCTTCTCTTTCATACTAACCAGAATAAGTTGTTACTAAATTTAATTTTAAAGAATACACTGTTCCCTTACTGAAATCTGCCAAGTTGCTACGGAAAAGATTTCTTTTTAAAGAGCAGAGATGTTTATGATCAGTCCAAAGTAGTAAAGTTGAAAAGTGACCTCAATGTAAATGCCAACTGAAGTAAATGCTTGTCAGGGGCCCCTAACCCCCCAAAGCCTTTTTGAATTGTTTAATAAATTTCATCGTGTGATATTTTTTTCTCAGGAGGGTAAAACCGAATCATTGAAAGGCCTCCTAGCACAGGGGAGGCATGCTGCTTGAATTTGAATCTTGCCACTCATCCTGGCTCTGTGACCTTGGGAAAGTTTCTAACCTGGCCTGTGCTGGTTTTCTCCTGTAAATGAGAGAGAGGGAAGCAAGAATTAGTGAGAGTGCAGGTTTCAGTGTTAGCTGTCCATCCTCATCACCATGCCCAGAGAGGTTGTCCAAGGTAGTGGTTAAAAGAGGGGAAGGGTCCAGAACCAGGTTCTATAGTTTCAAGGCCAGTCACTTTCTCTCATCATCTCTGTGACCTTGGCCAATTTAATCTTACATTCTTCATCTGTAAAACGGGACACTAGTATTCTCTACTTATCAGAGGTCTAGTGAGGCAGAGTGAGTTAGTATGTGCAGAGATTTTGAATACTGAGGGGTGCTTCTGTCCAAGTGTAGCTCTGTTACGTTCCTTGTATACCATAAAATACTGTTTAAACAATGTTATTCTACTGAATTTTGAAATACTTTTAATTTGCTTTCTTAGTTGTTGTTAGCCCAAAAGTAGCAAATACCCACCTCCATGTGATTTTATGAAAATCTTTTGCATCTTCAATATTTAGTTTGAGATCAAAGTAAAAATTATGAGAAATAACTGTGTGTGTGTATGATGATAAGGAATCATAGGCCAGCCAAGGTGGCACATTCCTGTAATTCTAGTTACTCAGGAGGCTGAGGCAGGAGGATCACAAATTTGAAGCCAGTTTGGATAACTTAGTGAGACCTGATTTCAAAATAAAATTTAAAAAAAAGGGCTGGAGTTGTAGTTTAGTTGTACAGCACCTGCCTAGCACGTATGAGGCCTTGGGTTCAATCAGTCCTCAGTACATAACATACAAAGAAGGAAGGAAAATCATTGCTGTGAATAAAATAACCAGAACTTGTATCAATATGCCTGATGTTTGAATGAAAGTTTTTATGAGCCTCTAAGAAATTTAGTCACTGGATGAATGGAGTTCACCAGTCTTTTATTTAAACATGCACAATAGAATGTATATACCTCCATTATGGTACTTACCATACATTGGCTGTTTTCTATGGCTTTCTCCGCTACTAATCAGAAAGCTCTCTTGAGTGTAACAAGAATCTTTCAATTATGGGTTAGTCTCCGGTGCCTGGCAAAGTGCGTGGCACATAAAGAACCTTAATGAATGCTTGTGTACGTAATTAAATGATGTCATTCTCAAGTTGTTTGTGAGTAGTTACGTGAACATTGTAAGTGATACTGTAAGACAGGTGTGGGCACGTGCCTGTAATGCCAAATACTTGAGAAGCTGAGGCAGGAGGATTATAAGTTTGAGGCTAGCCTAGGCAGTTTTGCCAGGCCCTGTTTTGAAATAAAATATAAAAAGGGCTGAGTACATGGAGTAGCAGCCCCTGGGTTTCTGGGTTTCCAACAAAAAAGAAGTGATATTGTGGAGAATACTGTTTTTTGCATTATTGAATTTTACTCTCAATTACTATTTGTGGAGCTAGAGAATAAATGATTTACAGTATGATTACCTGTTAAACGATTTTTCATTTTGGAGATTAAATGAAAATAGCCTGAAAAGTACATCTAATATCTTCCTTTGTTACTTGTTCAGTTCTTAATCATAACTTTTTTTTTTTTTTTGAGACCGGGTTTCACTATGTAGTTCAGATTGCCTTGGATTGCCTTGGATGTGTAGCCCAGGCTGGCCTTGAACTCCTCCTGCCTCAGGTTCCCAAGGGCTGGAATTACAGGCATGCACCACCATCCCGGCTATAGTCATAAGACTTTTTAACTCCCCAACTCGTCATCAACTAGAACATTATTATTTATGTAGTTAGTTCAATATTTAAAATCATGATTTGTTATTCTCTGCTTCAGAATTGAAAATAGTAAAGTGAATCTGTCAATTTAACACTGTAAAATAAAATGACATCATTTTCTTAAAGTCCATAGTTTAATTTCTCTTACTACTTAAGAATGAAATTCTCTTGAACAGTTTTAATAAATAATTAGCTATTTAAACAGCTATAGTAAACAGAATGGTAGCAATAATAGAAGAAATATATGCAATCTGTCAATAAAATGTGAAACTTCACATACTTAACAGTCATTACACCATTGGGGAATTTTTTTTTAAATAAGGAAAGTTGATGGTACCTACCACCTGCCTCATTTGTAGAATCTTTCTCATGTAGTTTTTTAGTTCTTTTTTTTTTTTTTTTTTTTGTACTGGGAATCAAACTCAGGACCTTGTGCTTGCCAGGCAGGTGCTTATGCCACTGAGCTGTATCCCCAGCCCTATAGAATCTTTGTTTTCCTTTTTAGTAAAGCTCAGTTTAATTATTGTGCTCTCTGACATTATAAAATGCAAGAATTATCTTTAATGCAAGAAGCACCCTCAGGGACAGAATCTGAATTGTGATCTAAAGTGTGACAGTATTCCACAACATTATTAAAACTTTTCAAATATGTAAACTGTTATGATGTGGGTAATTTTGTGTACCTAATTTTTTGTTTAACCAAACCATGTTATGCAGTTTAGTTGAATACATTGCATCTTCATTGGCTAATCAATTACTTTTTAGAAAGGTGCCCTTTTTTGTTCATATACTTTTAAAGCAATTAATCTAAAACAAAAGTTAGAAATAATGTTTATACACTTGAAAACAATGCTTATAGCTGGGCGTGGTAGCACACGCCTGTAATCCCAGCACTCGGGAGGCTGAGGCAGGAGGATCGCTGTGAGTTCGAGACCAGCCTGGGCTACAAAGTGAGCTTAAGGCCAGTCTAAACTGCATAGCGAGACCCTGTCTCAAAAAGACCAAAAAAAAAAAAAAATGCTTATGTCTGGTCTGTAACATGGGAGGTCTCAAGGTCTTCGCTTGACACATTTTAGTCTTTTTCTTTTTTTTTTTTTTTTTTTTTGGCAGTACTGGGGATCCAACTCAGGACCCTGCGCTTAGCTAGGCAGGCGCTTATTCCACTGAGCTATATCCCCAGCCCTCGCTTGACACATTTTAGATGATACGTTCTTGAGCTTGCATTTTTTCTTTCATTTAGCTTGTGTATGTAAAAACATTTGGCTATTTCTTAGTATTTTACAGACATACATAGTTTTAGCATCTTTTTACCCCAAGACCGCATCTCTCTGTGTTGCCCGGGTGGTTGGTCCCAGAGTTTCTGGGCTGCAGCAACCTTCCTGCTTCAGCCTCCAGAGTAGCTGGGACTACAGCTGTGTGCCACCATGCCTGGCTAATGTTCCTACCTTAAAAAAAAAAACCGCAGTATTTGTTGTGAAGAATTATTTGGAAAGAAGAGTAGAAATGATCTTTGGGCTTGTGACATCTCTGTTTATCTTCTCACATTTAAGAAAATGGATAGCTGTACACTCCATCAGTGATGAGAACACTGATGTATGTGTTACCTGATGATGTACACACACAATTAAGGTCCATGGAGGTGATGGGGACTGTCTTGGTTACTTTTTCCTCGTTGCTGAGAAAAATACCCAACGCCCAAAATGAAGGAAAGAAAGGTTTAGTTAGCTTACAGTTTGTGGAGGTTTCAGTCCATACACGGCTGGCTCAGAGGCAGAGTGGCACATGGCAGAGAGCAAACCATGGCAGCAGAGCACAGCAAAAACAACAACAGCAAAAGGGAGGAATGGCAGCAAACAGCCTCTTTTTCTACCTTGCATTGTAAACAGGCTCCCCCCACGCGGCTGGCGTGTAGCTCTCACAGAGTCTCCATGGGCTTCTCTTCCATTGGCTCAGGATGTGTACAAAGTAAGCACCCTGGCTTCCTGCTGGGTCACTCAGCCAAACCTCTGGACTCCCCAAGTTGACACAGGTATCAACCATAACAGGTACCTGACCTTGAGCATTACACTTAACCTCCTCTGCCCTCTTTCCTGTATCTTGACACTGAGAAGAGAAAAGGCAGCTACCCTCCCCTCACAGAGGAAGTTATAGTGATAAGCTGTAATTGCTTTTAAAAAAGTATTTAAGATGGTCAGAGTTGGAGAAAATACAGAGTAGACATTGGCAATAAGTGATGCATATTTGTTCATTATGTAAAAATTGTGACCTTTGGGGGCTTTATCTAAAGGGCATATTTTCTTTTGATTTTAGATTTGAAGAGACTTGTTACTGATATGTTCATAAAATGTCTAAGGTGCTTTTTAAAGAAGGAAGGAACTTTAGGGTTCTAAATGTTAACACTGACTTTGGGCGATACATCCTGGGTTATAGCAGAGGTTGATATTTTAAGAACCTCCTATCTCCTAAAGGTATCTAGGAGATACCTTAGCAAATTCCATTAGAAGTATATTAAAATAGAAATATTAATTGTATTATTTACTTTTAGATTTTGAAAAGATTGATTGACTATAGGGACATCTCTTGTATCTTAAGTACAATGAAATATGAGCATTTCAGAATAAAGTGGCT
Organism: Dinomys branickii; assembly: GCA_004027595.1. Classification (NCBI taxonomy): domain Eukaryota; kingdom Metazoa; phylum Chordata; class Mammalia; order Rodentia; family Dinomyidae; genus Dinomys; species Dinomys branickii. The sequence goes on from PVLD010001530.1 coordinate 81,582, forward strand.
TGGAGGACTTAATTTATCCCATTTAAATATTTATTTGGGATGGCAAGTGAAGGTATGTGCAGAAAGGCTGCATTTTAAGAAATTAGTTTTTTTTCTTTCCTTCCTAAAGATGAACTAGGAGTCTTTAAAATTTAAAAGTCAAAGGGTTAGAGTTAACACATGTAAATACCTTTGAATTTACTTCTCTGGTTCAGCTTCACTTCTCAAGCCCGAGGTCAGGAACCAATCAGTATAAACCTGCACGGGCCTAATTGTGTGTGTATGTCATCAGATAATGCATATGTTACTTGTCTCTCTTTTTGATCACTGATAGAGTACATAGCTATCCACTGAGTTTACTTCTCTGATTCACCTTTGCTTCTCTGATTATTAGAATTTTTACAACTTCATGACGTTACTTTTTTTTAAAAGTGGAAGTGAAATTCTAGTGTACTCAGAATAAGACCAATGTAAAACATCCAAGACATTATTTATTCTAACTAGTATTAAGGATAAGGAAGAACGATGCTCAAATATGAAGTTTGTCAGCAGAAAACAACTTTATGTGCATGTGTATGCTGGGGACTGAACTCAGGACCTTGCGTATGCTAAGTGCACACCTTTTACCACTGGACTACAATCCCAACCCACAGAAAACAACTTTAAAAAAATTGTCCTTACTGTTCAATAGCCAACCAGCTGAAATAGAACAATTTGACTTCATCTTCATTCTCAAATTTAGAAGTACATTGATATTTATGTTTTATGTTGTGATATGTACTCTTCAGCAAATTGATTGTTTACTTTTTTTTTTTTTTTTGCGGTACTGGGGATCGAACTCAGGACCCTGCGCTTGCTAGGCAAGCGCTTATTCCACTGAGCTATATCCCCAGCCTGATTGTTTACTTTTAACATATTAAAATAAAATGACCCAAATGGTCTACCTTTATTTAAATTGTATGTTTCACAATTTCTTCCCTTTATTCTAGCATTTAGTTTTTAGTTTTCTTAGCATTTACATACAAGTTTCTCCTTTCTTTTGGTGTGACATTTTATTTTCCTCTGTCTTCCCTAGCATCATGAGGGTCTCAGCAGGACTTTTCCTTTAGCCTCTCCACATTTGCCTCTGTGGGAAGTATGGAATACGGCTTTCATTTATTTCAGTCTCCTCTATGAGACTGATGGTGTCTTGGTGACTTTTCTTTGTTGTTGCTGCTGAAACAAAATACCCAATCCCCTGAATTACAGGAGGAAAGGTTTATTGTAGCTCAGTTTGTAGAGGTTTCAGTTCATGTTTGGCTGGCTCCAAGGCAGGGTGGCTTGGCAGAGGGGGCATCACAGAGAGAAACAGTTCATGGCAAAGCAGGGCAGGCAGAAGGTAGTAAGCAACAATCAGTGACACTGGCCCTCTTTCTGTTCCTTATATTTTATCCAGGTTACCCACCCTTAGGGCAGGTGGACTCACTCCCAGGGTGGGACACCCTCAATCCTCCCCAGAATGATTCCAAACCAATCCCAGCATCACAGACCCTAGGTCCAGCCATCTCTGAAAAGCTCCACCTGTGACCTCATGAAACTTTGGGGGAACATTAGACATAAGCCATAACATGTGGAAATGCCTTTTATAAACAAAATTTTTATTGTTTTATCTTAAGAGATGAGCTCTCTTTAAGGGACCACTTAGTAAACCTATGGGAAAGTTTCAGCTCATGGGAGGTAGTGACAAGGGAGACTTGCAACATGCTGATTATTTACTGATTTCCCATGAATCTGTTTGTGGGGGGAGCCCACTGACTATTTTCTGCCCTCATTACCTTGAAATGTGTCACAGAGTCAAGCTGTGTTTTACTCTGCGTCAGGTGCCCGGCGAGCTTTGGAGACTGTTTCTGTGATGACCATTGCTACCTGACCATCACATATATGCAGAGAGATGAGCAGCTCCTTTGCTTTGTTTTAACTCCTTGAACCCACACTGAACCTCAGACATGGCTGCTGTGAGGTTTCCCGGGGCTCACCATTGTCGCGTGATTAATGGCCTCTGGTGAAGTAACCATCAGCTTTATTCTTTTCTGTGACTTCCGCTCAAAGAAAATATATCCCTTTGGGGTAACTTTTGTTTTGATTTTAAGTGTTCTTTTTAACCAGAAAATCAGAATGTGCAAATGAAAACTTTTTCCCTTGTGTGTGTGTGTGTGTGGTGCCCACAAGCCTGCTAGGTAAAGACCCTACCACTGATCTATGACTATATCCCTGAATATGTATTTTTAAACAAAAAAGGTTTTCATATAAATCTTATGAGTAAAAAGTTTTCCTGTGCTAGCCTTGGCAGCACATATACTAGAAAAAAAAAAGTTGTTTTCCTAAGGATCATCATTCACTGATCTGGAGAGAATGTTTAATATTTCTCAAAAATACTTGACATTATTTAGACATCACAAGCCCTCCTTTTGACTTAAAAAGGATCAGTTCATCATTACTTTTTATTTTTAAAAAATTCAAATATAAAATTAGATAAATTTCTGTATTTTCAAGTGAGTGAACTGGGAGATCCTCTAGAAATTATAGTACTTTCTCTTCCTCAGGAGAAAAACCTGGGCTTTTTTGCATACCTGTTTCTATTTTGGCTTCTATTCATTCACTCATTCAGTTCATTCAACAGATATTAAGCGCTTACCTATGTGCCAGCTAGTCTCGGTAGGCACACGTGATATAGCAGTGAAGAAAAGAAATGAATATTCCTCCTCTCATGAAAATTACACTCCTAGAACTTGTTTTCCACTACCTGGAGCAGTCATAATTGAAAAGTGTACAATAATCAACTAAAAAAGTAATATTCTTTATGTAGATTTTATGTCTTTTGACTTTATAAAAAGTAATTTGAAATCCTAAAACAAAACTCCACTTGAGTGGACAATTTTTATTTAAATTTGAGTAGAAATATTAAAACAATAATATCAGTACTTTCCACCAGAAATCACAAATATTTCTTATTTGTGAACCCTGGAAAACCTTATAGTAGACAGGGTCTGAAATTTTTGCCAGGTTTTCTTTATACTTTTTAAGTTATTTTCTCTTGCTTCTTTGTCTTCTTTGTGACGGAGTCTGGAAAAAAAATGGTAGCATGGAAAGCTGCACAGTGGAAATGTAATCGTCTTGGCTGTATTCACAACTGACAAAAATTTTCTTTGTTCAGTGTACATTAAGAGCTAAGTTCTTGTTCTGGTGATTATACTTAGGTTTTCCACGTCATTTCATTTCCACTTTGAATATTACTGTGGATATGCCAAAGTTTTAATGCAGTGTGAATAGCATTAATATAATATGGCCTATAATGTGATGATTTTTTATAATGTGATGATTTTTAGTAATTATTTTACATTTATTCATAAATATTTGATACATGTCCCAAGTGCTTGGGAGTATGAGAAACTAATAATACGACATGGTAACTGCACATAATGGTGATCATAGTCGAGCTGTGAACAAAAGATCCTATGGGAAAATTAAAGCTCTCGTATTGGTCAACATGTGGTTTAGTGTAACAGAAGTCTGGTGTAGGACATTATAGTAAGCCAAGTCCTAGGTTAGGTGGATCGGCCTTCTAGATATGCTAGGTGACCTTCCTGGGAATCTGTCCGTCATTTTAAGTGTGAGCAGAGCTGGTTAGCAGGCCTTTTTTGTGCCTTAGACACCCAAAAGTAGAGTGGTTTGTACTCGACTGCAGTGGCTCAGCAGGAGGGGAGGATAAGAGGCTGGAGCAGACCTTCTGGCCCTTTGTTACATTCGCTATCCCTTTGTGAAGCAGAAGCTGCACCCAAGTATAGACTGTCTGGACACAGTGTGGCTGTTTCAAGTTGCTGAGGGGAAGAATACCATAGTTTTGGGAAGTCCAATAAATCGGCGAGGGCGTCATGGCCAAGAAGAGCTCCTTGGAAAATGGAAGAAGCACTGGGAGGAGAGGAAAGAACCATGGAGACAGAGGCATTGGGCAGTTGCCGAGGATCCCTTCTCTCCAAGTTTTGCCTGGAGACTGCTGGATCCAATATGGCAAATTCAGGAAGTCTGTATATATTGCTGTAATACTGTATGTAGGTATAATCTCTCTAAATTGTTTTGCTTTGGAATTAGCTGAACTTCCTGCTGTGTGTTATGTTTAAATTCTCAAACATAATGCTGTATGACTGGAGCGTTTCCTTTTTTTTTTTTTTTTTCACTTTTCTGGGTATTTGTAAATGTTAAGATTTTCTTTGTTTTAGAGTACATACGTTTATTTATTTGGATCTATATCTAAGTAACGTATACTTGTCTCTGGTGAAGATTGAAATTTCGGGAGTAGTGGGTAGAGAATCTAAAGCTTCAACATTGGTTTTTTCTGTTAGTGAAGGTGTTTGGATACTTTCTGGGGACTTTTAAAAATATATGTAACAATTTCTATGAAGAGTTTCTTTTCCTGAAAACTATATCTTTGCCAGAACTATCACTCAGTCCACTGATGCAAACAGCCACAAAGGAGAGAACCAGGTGTGGGGCACAGATGTAATCCCAGCGCTCAAGAGGCTGAGCAGGAGGATCATGAATTCAAGGCCAGCCTGGACTGCATAGTGAGACCCTGTCTCAGGAGAAACAGAAATACGTCCTGAAGGCCACATAGGGTTGCTATGATGGTGTCAAGTGTGGGTGTATGTGACACATACACACACATACACCCACACTTGACACATTATATATATATCACAACTTACCAAGTTGTATGCATTTATTGTGTATCAGTAAAACTTTCATACAAGCCACCTAAGTTGTAAGGTATATTAAAGTTTGTCATTTATTTTCATTTCTCTATTTTATTTTATCTTTATTTACCTATATCACATATCGCAGACATACTCACATATATTAAGTAAGAAAGATAAGTAGAACTGTAGAGTCCTGTGTTCTGGGTGAAATTTTGATATTGGACTGTAGAGAGCTTTTATTTATATGTAACACTAACTGGATTACCTTTAAGCAATTTCCACAAATTTGAATTTAGAGAATTGGAGTTGTGTTCAAAGGAATACTTTCCTCATAGTTTAAAATAGATTATGAATTTTCTTTGACATAAAGAACTTGATTTTTTAGTAAGACCTTTTTTTTGGAAATGAGGTTAAATAGCTTAATGCTTCCCCTTAAATATTTTTCCTTTTTGTTTTTTCGGAGTCTTTATAAATTAACTTTGGAGATGTTGGGGCCACAGATGTTGAGATAGATTTGATAAGGAAAGAACTAAGTCTGTTCTGTTCTTCCTGCCCCTGTGGTCTTTGGGCCCAGCACAGAAGCTTAATACAAATTTAAGTGATGGTTTAATATTAACTAAATATTCCTTATATTATCCATTGTGTTTTAGGTAATTTTCTTTATTATTGGAATTAGTGCCTGTGTTAAGTTTAAAGCATTAACAGTGTTTTTGTTTTTCGTTAGTGGAGTTTGAAACCAGGGCCTTCATACTGAACTGCATCCCCAGCCCCTTTTCGCCACAGGGTTTTGCTCACTAAGTTGCCTAGGCTGGGCTTGATCTTACAATCCTCCTGGCTCAGCCTCCCAGAGTGCTTAGATTACGGGTATGCACCACCATGCCTGGCTAACACTGACAATTTTTCAGGAATAAAAAATAGTCTAGAGAAGTGATGTAAGTTGTGTTCTGGGTTTGGGACTATCAGAATGTTAGTGAGCTGTGGCTTTAAAACTCAAGCTCTTTCTGCCACACCAGCAGGATACCTTAGAATTATCCATGTCCAGGCCCACAACCCAGGGGTGAGATGCTGGCTTCAGCACTTTTAAAAGCTCCCCGGCCAGTCTGATGTATAACCACACTATACAGTGCTGACTTCCATCCCATGCTGCCCCACACTAGAGTTTCAGCCATGGAGAAAACCTGGAAGAATTCAACACCTGCATTCCTCTACCTTGGTTCAGTAACTATTAAGCTTCTGCCAATTTGCTTTATGACTTGCTGCCTTCCTCCTTCCCTGTCTGTATGCTTCTTCCTGTATCAAGTGAAAGTAAGCTTTGGATAGCAAGACTGTACCCTTAGTATCGGTGCATATCTCCTGAGAATAAGGACGTTCTCCCACATAACCACAGTATCATTACTGCATCTCAGGACAATTAATAATGACTTGGGGTGTTTTTCAATAGTTTACTTCCATTTATTAAGGCACAAGAATCCATATTTTTCAAACTAAATGCAAGCGACCTGAGAAATTCTATAGACTATGAAAATCTGGGAATTTTTGCTAAAGATTTGTTTCTGTTCTGTTTGCCAGTAAGGGCACTACTATTTTCTGAGGTAAATGTATTTTCTTATGGATGATGAAGAAGAGTATTTCTAGTTCCAACATTTCATGATTGTATCACCAGGAGAAGCACTGATCAGTGTTCCTGCCACAGGGTGGATTAAACTGCATGAAACTGACTGAAAAAGCTTAGTTTCAAGCCAGACAGTGTTGGTTCTGTCACTTGTTGGAGACGACACTGGGAAAGTTAAATTCTTGTGTCAGGACCCTTTCAGAAACTGCCCTCAAAAAACTCACTGGACTCTTTGGGAAATTTATTATTTCTTAATGAATTCAGAGGTGAGGCATACTCCAGGCTTGATCTGTAGCTCAAGTTCTTAGCATCTTTCTGTCATACTTGCCGGCCTCAGCTTCTGTCTTGGCTCCTTCCTGCAGCTGGTGCACAGTATTTTGAGGAAGTCAGGAACCTACAAAGATGGCGCCTGTCCCTGTCTTTCTGCCTGATTGGACGTCTCTGCCTACTGCTGGACTGGAGCGGCTTTCAGAGGATCATTCTGCCCTGACTGGCTTAGGCCTAGCTGTCTCCTCCTAAGAGCTGGGGATGGGAGTTCTTTCAGGGAGAGGAGGGAAACCGTCATGCTGCTGAGAATGCTGATTATCCTTCTCTCAAGCTGTTTTCTTTGCTGTAAAATGGAACAGAGATATCTACCCGTATGATATAGGTAATAAAAGAAACACAAAACCGATGTTTAGTAAATACTAATTCCTGTTTTCTCCTTTCCCCTTCATAGAAAAATCCCATCTTCCTTTGACACTGTCACACGCTGTAGTGTAAGCAAGTGTGAGTCTCAGAAGCCTGTTTCACCTTTCTTCTCTCCTTAGTATCTAGAGCACAGAATTGTGTGTGAACATTGCAGATTGGTCAGTTAGTGTGCATTAACCCATCTTGGTCTGCCTTATTTTTTTCTGTATATTTCAACTTTATACCATATCGTCCCAAAGCCAGAGAAGGGAAACTTGTTAACAGGGTGTACGTAGTTATCAAGATCCAGATCAACTATGAACAGAAATCTCATCAATTTTACTAAGTACAACAAAGTTAATATATTTTCCCTCGTTAACATAGTGGTACATGCTTGTAATCCCAGCACTCAGAAGGCTGAGGCAGGAGGATTGCTTTGAGTTTAAGGCCAGTCTGGGCTACATAGTGAGTTCAGGACCAGCCTGAACTGCACAGTGAGAACCTGTCTCAAAAACAAACAACAGACAAAAAGAAGAGCGCCATGACCTGTGGATATGTCAGCAGAAACGGAGACTGTTTAAAATACAGTAGCTTATCCATCAGGACAGACCAGGTCTTTGGTATTTCAGGACAGTCTCGGCTTACTAGTTTTCTGTGCTGGTTTCTCCAGAACTTCTTTTCTAAAAAGAGTTGTGCTTAGTTTTCCAGCAAGCCTTTTTTGGATCGTTTGGTCTTGAACCCTCTCACATACACAACACAGTCATCCTTCAAAGATGTGTTTTCCATTGTGTGTGAACAGGGGAGGGTCATTGTTCAGTGTGCCCTTTCCAAAGAGGTAAGAAGGATCGCCACACTTTCCCCTGTGGCTATTTCTAATCATTCCTGGTACATCTGTGGAGTCCTGCAAAATCATTACACCCCAATTACGTGGGAAGATCTCTCTTTACTTCTTTTTAAAATTTTCTTTCAAAGTGAGGGAATCACTCTAAAAGAAAACTGTCAGTCTTTCTTGACTTCTCTAAGTAGAATGCTTCGTTCCTGCCGACCTCCCTGCAAGGGGGTAGGAGAAGAGTGGAAAGTGTGGTGTTGCCCTTAATTCTGGGGGTGCTGGACCTTGGCTTGCCCCTCTTCAGTTACGGGTTTTTTCTCTTTGTCTTCAGATTTAGCACTGATGAAGTATGTATTGGTCTGTTAAGCTCTGCAAATGCTAAGAATACTCAGATTTTGAATAGCTTCATCCATAATTCAGAGCTTCTGCTGGCATGAAATGTTTCAGCTAGAGGGATGTTTTTAAGTGTGTGTTGATCTTCCTTGTATTTCTCAAATGAAGATCCTGGATATGTTCAAGTAGCACAGTGAAAACAAAACTCTGAGATAAATTGTCATTTAAAAAACCCCAGAGAAGCAACATTGTGACTGTAATTTTAGTTGAAAGTCCTAGACTTTTGGGGAAGAAGGATGAAGTAGGATTTTCAAACAAAGCTTGAAGCTTTGTTTCATTTGGGCAAGTTTTTGAGTTTAGTGTCTTGCAGAAGAATTTTGTGGACAAGATTCCTTTTGCTGTGTAGCAAGTGTTTTTGGTCATTAGCTAAGATTTGCTACCAGTGGCTCAGACATTGAAATGAAAAGTGAATGGTTGTTGTTTCCCATCTAATAACCAGATTTTACTTTAATTTCTTATGCCTTAGGGTTAAAAAAAGAAAAAAAAAAAAAGCAAAGATCAAAATCCAAAGGTGCAAACCAATCAGAATTATTTTCCTAACTAGAGTGAGGCTGACTTTGCCATGATGTGACAGGAATATGTAGGAAATGTTTGCTCACAGCTACACAGTTAATCATACGATCGCTGGGATTCATGCTTGGATCAGGTTTTATTCCTGTCTTAAGATACTCCATCCACCAAGCAGACAAAAAGCAGCCAACTCTAAGCAGCTGAACTGACTCAACTTCTTCCTTCCCCCTCATTGGGAAATGTTTTTGACTGTGTTTCTTGTCCCTACATCTTAGTCTATCAAAATATGGGACACAGATCTAAATGATAGTGATTGGCGAGCAGTAGGAGTCCAGAGTGTATTATCTGCCCCTTGTTATAGAAGACTTACGCTCTGATGATAGAGTAATTGCCAGAGCTTTGTCTTTATTTCTCGATCCTGTCATTTCTGTGTTCTGACTTGGAGCTTCCGGGAGGGAAGCCGTACAACCTCAGGTGGTGTGCAGTGTGATCTCAGGGCACACTGCTTTTGTCCAGGGTCATCTGTTGTTCTCGTGTTTCTCCAAAGAATTCTTATTCTAACTAAAAATTACAGCATGGCCAATGAAAAATTATTGACCAGCTAAGGAAAATATATGTACAATACCTTTACAAATTGTTTGGAAAAAGAATTATACTTGGAGGACATGATTTGCTACTATTTCTGAAAGATCTAAATACCCTGGCAAAGTCTGAGGGCCTTGAGTCGCTTCAGCCGTGGTAAGAATTTTACAAGGATTAAGGATTTTGCCAGTCAGTACATGTGTCTTCACTTGTGTGCTATGTGACTGTCCCTTTACTGGTCAATTTGAGTTTTGAGAATACTCAAAGTTTTAAATGAATTTGCAGCTGGACAAAAACAAAGGATGGTTTGAGGATATTATTGGAATTGTATTTATAGTTGAAAAACTTACTGTCGGAAGTTGTCTGTAATTTGGCAAAGTACCTAGACATAAGCTGAGTTTTGTTGTGTGCTGAGTCATGGGTTCATCTTTCCTGACTTAGCATGAAAACCTTGGGTACAGGGCACTTCCCTCTTCCCATCACTGTTATGTCCCCACAATTGATCTCATGTTTGCTAGGTGGTCAGTGGGTTAGCTTAGTGTGGGTTCTGAATTTGTTTTTTTTTTTTAAGTATTTCTATATATTGAGAACAATATGATGAAAAGTTGCACTTCCTTTTGGGGCTAATTGAGGTTAGTAGAAGACTTATAAAGGCCACCGAGGGGCTGGGGTTACAGGTTAGTAGCAGACTACATGTGTAGCATGTGTGTGCCGTGGCATCATGAGAAGGAAGGAAGAGAAGGAAGGGGGAGGGAGGGAGGAGACAGGCGGGCAGGCATGGAAATGACCGCTCTGTTTTCTGTCTTGTTCACACACAATGAAAGAGAAAAAACAGGCAAAGAATCTACGTGGAGATCGTGGAGGAATCGTATTTGTTGCTGCCACATTTGTGTTTGTCTGAATACTCTAAATTATTTTGCACAGCCTCCTGACAGTTGTTCTGTTGACCTAGGTTTCACATCTTAAATTATGATTTTTATTATTGGCCGTTTATGTAAATGTTTTATTTTTTCTGGATGTAGTGTCATTTTGTTGCCCGGGTTGGCCTTGGACTGTGGGGCTCACGTGACCCTCCCGGCTCAGCCTCTTGAGTAGCCTGGACTGTAAGAATGCACCACTTTGTGTAGGAAAGCTTTTTTTTAAAAAAAGAAATGGATTTCCTAAAATGAAGTAGAGCCCATTTCTGTGGTTCTGCTTTATCTAGTGTTAGTTTGTACACTTACAGGTGTAGTCCTGTGAGAACTAATTTAAAAGCTTTGTAATTGTTTTCCAGTCTAAGTTGTTGACATTCCCCAACTTTTACTTAGATACACTTTGGAATACTTATCCTTTAATTACCACAAACTCAGTACACCATTATGCGATGAGGAAAAAAATGGACATTTTTATGACTAGGAAAAGTTTTTGGCAAAAGTAGTTCTGTCCTGTTCAGTCAGTTATGGAGATGGAATGGAGTCTTTTATTAGGTATGCCTTTGAAGTTGAAATGATTTAATGCTTATAGTCACCTATGAGCATTAGTATAATGAGTTCTTAGAACCTTTTGTGCTCCCAAGGAGACCATGTATATTGCAAAATCGTGTGGTGAGCAAGGGCATTATGACTTTTCTAAATAACATACTGTAGAGCAGATAATATTTTGGTCTACTGGAGTGCAGCAGTTCAACCACGAAGTGTCAAGTAGAAAGTCAGGCATATGCACAACCTGCTTATAAATTTCTGCTCGTCATGTCCAGTTTTCATTGTGTGCATTTGTAATTGCTGTAAAGTGATTCTGTGAATTGCACAGACAGAAAAAGCCACAAAATGTAGCTCAAGTAGTCAATTTTAGAACTTTAAGAAATTTAGATGGAGGAAAATATTAGGAATGAGAATTACTACTAATTTGCCTTCTTTTACCAACTGTCTTGACTAGCAATTCAGCTGCTTTACCTTGTGTAGTTTCATTCCGTTGAGCCATTGATTGCAGCACTAGAAGTTGAACCCAGTGAGTGCTGAGCTACCCCCCCACCCCTTTTAAAATTTTGAGACAGGGTCTTGTGAAATTGCCTCGGCTGGCCTCAAACTTGTGATCCTCTTGCCTCATTCTCCCAAGTAGCTGGGATTAAAAGCATGTGGCACCATATCCAGCTTCTGCAAAGGTTTTTGGCACCCTTAGCGTTCAGGTTTTATTTTTTTGAGACAGTGTGCAGCCTAGGCTGGCCTCAAACTCACGGTGATCCTCCTGCCTCAGCCTCTTGAGTGCCAGGATTATGGACACGTGCCACCACAGCCAGCAGCACTCATGTTAGGGAGCAGCCTAGAGTCAGCTCTTCAGGTTTCTTGAAGTCTTCAATAATATGTGACCAATGTTACTTGCTGGAACTGATCCTAAAAATGTTGAAGCAGCGCTGTGTGTGTGGGTGTGTACGTGCGCGCGCATGTGCGCGTACACACCTGTGGTGTCTAACTATAAAATGAAGGAAGTGCTAATGACACTTCCTACTTGTTTAGCATGTTCTCTTCCCCACTTCTCAGAAGAGTTGTCCCACATCAGGCTGGATCCCCAGACTATGCTTTGTTCTTTTCTAATTCCTGTTGGGAAGTGTTGCATAAAACTTTTCACTTACTGGCTTTTTTCTTACATACTCCTAAAAATCAGAAAATATTATTTGCTGTTATTATCGTCATCCTGAGAATAAGGCACGTCTCAGCCAAGTGTTTTACCTGTGCTTATTTGCAATCAGAAGCGGAGCTAAAAACAGAAATCGGGATTCTTCCTCAGCTTCTTCATTTTATTACTGAGCCAGTTTCTCACTGTGTCAGGCACATCATGGGACCAGAGAAAACACATTTCCAGGTACCAAAAACTTTCCAGTGCCTCTGCTTCAGTGTTCTAATGCTAGGATTTACACCAGATTATTGTCTGGAGTAAAGTTTCATTGCCGGTTACAAACATGATCTGCTCGCATGTTGTTCCTGCTCTGACTGCTGCCCCAGGAGTGGGTGGACAGTTAAAGGAAGGTTACAACAGTTGCTTTTCTAAACGTGATTTAATAGAGTGCTTTCTGCCAGGAAATTTCAGGAATGGGCAAATGTTAATAAACTAGACTTTTTTCTTTTATAGTAATAAATGTAAAGTGGATTCAGTTAGAGTATGTTAATACTTGAGAACTTACTGCCTTTATAGGTAGAATCAACTCCAATCACTGTTGAGATGACGTTGTTCCTAGAAGACTTGGTCCACATCTGAATGCATTTTATGCTTTGAATATGTCGTTCCTAGTTCTTTTCATGTTTGTAGGACATGAGGATGCTGCTGTAAAAACTAGGAAGGATTGACCGCTTTGCTTTTAAGATACTTTTTAAAAATCAACTGAGGATGCAGTTTTTGAGACTGATAGTTCCTCCCCCCTTTGTGAGGAACCAAAGTGAAAGTTGCATTTGATTAATTTTTCTTAGTTGTCATAGTGAGCACGTAAAAAGACGGGAAGTGAGTGTGGTGTGCACACATCATGCAGCTTTTCCATCTCAGTGCCCCTGCACGTGAGCCGATGCATGCGCACACATGCCACCAGGAACAAGTTCATGCTTGCTCACACACAGCCAAGGGAGGCTGGCGGGCCGCCGCAGTCCTGGGCGCAGTGGAAATTGGCGGCCTTCCTTCTCCTCCTATTTAACAGCAGCCTGATGTCAGGCCAGCAGCAGTGACAGTGGAGCCGCCTCAGATACTCTGAGCTGGCAGAACTGTGGAAGGCCTGGCGTTGCTCACCGTCCACTACACTTGAGGAAAAGCAGTGGGAGAAATTTGTTACTATCAGAAATAACAGAGTAGTCCTTGAAAGCTCTTTGAAAAATACAGTACTAGTATTGTTTGTATTGTTCTTATGCTATTTTGTAAATGGATGTGTGTTAATATGTTTTCTTCCTTTATTTTTAAAATAAAAACAATACAGTACTTCACATTTTCACATTTAAACCAAGCAACAAACCTGTATGATTAAAAAAAAAAAAGAGAGTACGGCGATTATTCTTTCTTCAGAAACATGCTAAGCCATGTCCAGAGGATGGAGAGTTATTTGGTGGTGGAGTGTTGGAAATTCAGGTTGTCCAAGCCCTGTTTTGTCTCTCTTTTCACAATGTTAAATAACTTCTTTATAATAGTAATTGTTAATTGTTCTGTTACTTCCTCTCCCATCTAAACTGTGTGGGACGATGATTTATGAGTTTTTTTTTCCAGTCAAGACATCTGTGCATTAAAATCAGATACAGTCGTGCTGCATTTGGGAGCTTGCAGACAATGAGAGACTCCACTCCCCAGCCTCGCTGAGCCTTCTGAGACAGCCCAAGTCTATACTCACCAGCTTAATTGGGAAGATTTATTAACAAGATGATCCCGTTGCTCATTTGGCCTCTGAAAGCCACATAAAATGGAGGGAATGAATGATTGTAATTTTTGTGTGTGTTGTTAACTGCAAGAGACAAAGCCATCATGAAAAGACTGTCCCATTTATTAGAAATCAGAATTGCATTCCTAGAAGAGGAGAGAGTTAAAGGATCTCTGTTAAAATATAAATGTTTGTTATAAGCACAGTCTTTCTCCTGTGCCCACTTCTGATGTGTTTTCCCAGTTACAAAAGTGGAGAAAGAATTACCCTCTATGGTTTATATAACTGTACGTACGGTCTGTGAGGACTTTGGTTTGCAGGTAGCTCCTGGTTTTCTCTTTGTAATTTCAAGTTTTTCAAGGTGACATTGACAATAAGAAGAAGGTTCTGGGGTGGACCTCAGTGGTAGAATGCTCAACAGGGCATGGTGGACCCCTGGGTTCGATCCTCAGTGCTGCAAAAAATAAAAACAAAAGAAGAATAAGTTTAGATAGGTGTGAATTATCTACAAAAAGTCACGTAGACCTTAATTTCTCTACTAAAAGCCAGCTTACCTGATTTTGAGACCTGACAGAAAACGTTTAGAAATCCTATATATTGGCTGGGCACAGTGTCCCACATGAGGCAAGAAGATTGCAAATTGCAGCCTATACTGGGCCATGAGACCTGTTTAAAGAAAAGAATACATAAAACCTTATATTTTATTTAAGCAAATATAATTTAAAAAGAATTTATCTATTTTTGCAAAAATACTTTTAAAAACACACTGTGGATGGGCATGGTGGTGCATGTGTAATCCCAGCACTTGGGAGGCTGAGGCACGAGAATTGCTGTAAGTTCAAGGCTAGCCTGAACTGCATAGCAGACCCTGTCACCACTCCCCACCCAAAAAATCACAGTGGCACACAGTAGGCACTCAAAAGCAGATTTTTAAACAAAGCTGTAATAATCTTTAGTTAACTATGTTAGCAGTTCTATAAACTAGCATGAGCATGCTGGGTAAAAAAAAAAAAAAAACCAAACAAAAATAAAAACTTACGGAATAACTTTGAGCAAACCCAAAAAGGCTGTTTATTTTGCTTTTTATTTTATTAAATGTAAGAAGTTTTAAAAGATGATACTACCAGTTTCCTGAATTACAGCAGGCTAGAGGAATAGATGTGAACCTTCTCAAACAAAGAAAGCAAACCACTGCCTTCTCACCGTCTTTCACTTCTTCCTGTGAGTGACAGAATAAAGAGCAAGGAGCAGCTGCCAGCCAGTGCTCCTCACTTCTGTTCTACAGCGAAAGTCTCAAAGTCCAGGGCGGCTGCGGGGTGCATTGTGTGGTCAGCTGTGCGGGTAGAGGCGCCGGTGCTGTGCGGTGCAGTGCGGAGGGCAGCCTGGTGCCCGCTGCTTCCCCTCCCCCGGGACACCGCTCTCACCGCCTTCGGGAATGGCATCGGGAGAGCCACCCCAGCCAGCTTTGAAGATTTTTTTTTTTTAAATAAAAGGATTCCCAAAGTTTTCCCAGCTTATGTTTTTTTTACAGCAGCAGGCTTTCTCAGCCCTGCAGGAGGTCGTTTATAATTGTAAACAGATAGTAGTAACCAGGGGCCAGAGGTTAGATAACTGAAGGCGGCGTGGAGAGTGACTGTCTCCCGCAAGTCCAGCCCACAGCAGCGAGGGTGAGAGCAGACAACAAAGCAGAATCTTAATTCTTTATGAAGCCTCAGGTTTCAAATGCTTGTGTGTTGAAAAATACCATTTTGTCAGGATTATTACAAATAAGACAACAAATACGCCTGGTGGATTGCAGGCCGGCCAGCTGGCTTTCTTTAATCTTTTTTCCTTCCTTTCTTTCATGGTCTGGGGGTTGGACGCAGGGGCTCCTGCACTGCAGACAAGCATTCTCTCACTCAGCTATGTTCCCCAGCCCTTAAAACATTTTTAGCTTGTGGCAGGGTCTCACTAGGTTGCCCACATTAGCCTTGGATTTGTGATCCGCCTGTCTCAGCCTCTCCAGTTGCTGGGGTAGCCGGCCTGTACCTCTGCACCTGGCTTGCTTTGCTGTTTTCAGATGCTTTTGTAACATTTTTCCTATTCACCACCAACAGCTGAAACCACCTTGTGAAGCACTGTCTTTCCCGTGTTATAAATGTAAAACCAGAACTGCGGAGTTTATGACTTGCTGAAGGTACATCTAGTGTGAGGTGAGGAGCCCTGCCCCAGCAGTCCCTCTGCTGCACGAGGAACAAGCAGTGTGACACCGTCTAACTGTCTGGCCTTACCTTTCACGCTTATCTCTGTAGAACACCACAATCCAAATACCCAACCTAGGGACCATTTCCCACTCCTCCTCGTAGTAAGACTGCGCATCATCAAAAGGAAGCTTCTTTGCCTTAGGCCTTCACAATAGACTGAAGGAAGAGCCCTGTTGCTTAGAATTGGGGGTAGTTGAGAAGGAGCTGTGGAGACCGTGGAGCTTTTGTACTGATACATCTTAGATGTGCCTGATGATGACAGTCACGTCGGAACTTGCGCCTGTGTGTGCTGCACCTTGATGCTTCCTTCTTCCTGCTCCCCGTCCCTCCCTTTTACCCCTCCTGTGTCTTTCCATTTTTGTCTTTCTATTCTTTTTTCTCTTGTCCCTTTTTTCCTTTCCTCCGCCCCCTCCCTTGTTGCCCTTCTCATTTCAACATTTTCTTCCCATTTCCCAATATCTGTTGTACATTTTGGGTTTTATTGACATTTTTGGGGTCTTTCACACCAGAGAAACTGCGATGTTTGAACATCTATGTCTGATTTATTTCACTTAAAGAGTAGAGACCATTGAGTGTTGAGGTGTGTGTGTGTGTGTGTGTTTCACACTACCAGTGATTGTGATTGACTCCAGGACGTTCACTCCATCAGCCCTCCCTCCCCTTTAAAAAGCATTTTTAGTTTCAGATAGGGTCTCACTAAATTGCTAAGTTGCCAAATTGCCCAGGCTGGGCCCAACCTTACATTCCTCCTGCCTTGGCCTCCCAGATTGTAGTACTGGGATTACAGGTATGTGCCACCATGCTTGACTTGGAACTGCTGTGTTTAATACACATTTAAAAATACAGACCAAAACTCTTCATATGGAAAGTGAAACCATTTCTTGAAGAGACCAGGGCTCCCTTCCTCAGAGAGTTAACTACTGGAGTGCTTTTTCTCCTGAAAGGATCCATCAATCAACGGAGGCTGCAGTTCTTTTTTTTTTTTTTTTGGTACCAGGAGTCGAACTCACGACCTCATGCTTGCCAGGCAGGCGCTGTGCCGCTGAGCTGTATCCCTGGCCCGAGGCTGCGGTTCTTGTCCCCGGATCTAATTTGAGTTAAGCTTTTAACAGGCGTTCCTGAGCATCCACCCTGTGCGAACCCCCATGCAGAGGCGGCTTTGTGAGTGTTTAGGGCCGAGTGAGGAGACTTAGTCCAGGGGAAGATGCACCCAGAGATGTGTTCAGCCATATAAAGACTCAGAGGGCCAGGGATGTAGCCTAGTGGGGGATCATGTGCTTAGCATGAGCAAGGCTTTGGGGTCAGTCCTCAGTACTGTAAATAGATCAATAGCTAGCTAACTGACTCAGAATGTCATCAGTATCCCGTCTTTGGTCTAAGTCCTCTGGAAACACTAGTGAAGAAGCCATTTCTTTTTTGTCTTTTTGAGATAGGGTCTTGCTATACAGTTCAGGCTGGTCTTGAGCTCACTTTGTAGCCCAGGCTGGCCTCGAACTTGCAACAATCCTCCTGTCTCAGCCTCCTGAGTGCTGGGATTACAGATGTGCACTACCATGCCCAGCCCAAGAAGCCCTTCCTTACTTGTATGAAAAATGACAATTGTGGGCACTTTGGAACCTTTAGAATAATACCACCCATCCCACAGAAGCTGAAGTAAAAAGATTAAAAGCAAATTGAAGCTGGCCACGTTGATGTTCGTGTGTAATCCTAGCCAGCACTCAAGAGGCTGAGGCAGGAGATTGCATGTTTGAGGCCAGCCAGGGCTATATATGGAGACCTTGTCTCAAGGTTTTTTTAAAAAAAGTAAATCAAATTGTGATTGTTAGCACCAAGTTTTTCTTTAGGTGTTGTCTCTAGAAGTTTTAACTGAGAAAATCATACATTACTCATGCCTTGTCATCAAAGTTCAGCTAGTAACATTTAGCTCCTTGGAGTGTGTTTCCAAAGAGCTGATGGTGAGCAAACTCATGTGTCATGGTCTTACATAAGAACTGGTCAGCTGGGAACCTGGAGAGATTTCCCGGATGTGCCCTGATAACGTCTTGAGGTAATGAGGATGGAGAGAGAGTGCAGAACTGGTTAGAATAATTGCAAGTTCTGTCCTATGTGAGGGGTCACGTCGCCCACACACCCATGGAATGCCACAGAGACTTTACCTGTACCAGAGGTAAACTTGTTTTTTCCAGTAGCTGCTACCAAAGCTGAAAAACTACATTGTGTAAATGCACCAATTGGTGCAGTATTCTGCATAACGTGTTCAAGATACAGTCACTTGGATTGTAAATTTCAAGGACACACTATCCTTCAGTGAAGCAAGTATGGGAGGAAACTTACATTCTTAGAGGGAAAGATGTTTCTCTTTAATTTAAAAAGCTGCCTTCAATTTCCTACTCTGTGCTTACTGTGTATTCACTTCTGTCAGTTCCAGTGTTTGCTTTTCAGCCAGGTTTCTCTCCAGTCCCTCATATTTCTCTTCCTCTGTGTCTTTGAACAGCATGCAGTACGCCTTGCTTATAATCAGGCAAGCCTGCCCTTACCCTGTGCTCCTTGGCTTAGGAGCTCAGTGGATGATTTGGGGTTAGCTTTAAAAAATAAACAGGACATCAGTCTACAAAGGGCTCTGCTGTGCTTTCTGCCTTAACATGTCTCATGGGCTCCAAGTCAGGCCAAAGACAGGGTGAAATATTATAAATGGTGCCATACATGAACTTTGCTAATGAGGCACTGAAAGTGTCATCTCTCCTTACTGTGTTTACCCCAAAATATCTTTTATTTCATTATAGTAGTAAAAACGAAAGTTGAAATTCAGTAACAAATTTTTATTTATGTAATTTTTATGGATTGTGTTGATTTTTCCTCTTATAGGATAACTTGGGTAGGGATTGTTCCATACGTTTTTGGGCAAGAACCTATTTGCTATTCTCGGAAGTTGACATCTTCAATTTGTTACTTTGGCTTCTAAGACTATAGGAGAAGAACAGGCATTGTATATCTCTTTGACGGAAAGTGCCAGAAACCTATCAAAGTAACTTAGAAGACAATTGAGACAGATTGGTTTATGGTATCTAAGGACAACTTGGGCCACCAACCTATGGGAAGGGCAGGATGCAGCTGGCCTCGGCATGGCTCTTACCTCTGCCTCTGCCTGCGTGTTTATTTCATCCCTTCTCACGGCAGACCACTTCTCTTTGTGGCTGGAAACATGGCCACCAGCAGTGTTCAATAGCTTCTGTCACTGAAGCATTCTGAGTGCCATATAAAAAAATCATAAGCAAGGAAGTCACAACTAGTACGGGTCAGGTGTGTGTCCCTGGGTCACCAGGAAACTCACGACCAGTATGGGTCAGGTGTGTATCCCTGGGTCACTCATTGGGGAACTCAGGACCAATATGAGTCAGGTGTGCATCCCTGGATCACTCATCGGGGAACTCACAACCAGTACGGGTCAGGTGTGCGTCCCTGGGTCACTCATCCGGGAACTCACAACCAGTGCGGGTCAGGTGTGCGTCCTTGGGTCACTCATCGGGGAACTCACAACCAGTACGGGTCAGGTGTGCGTCCCTGGGTCACTCACCAGGGGCCAGGGAGGTGGGGATCACATGGAAACAAGGGATGTGTGTTTATAGCTGAACAGCTGAAAGTGAGTAGGTATTTCCTAAAGATGGGGGGTGGTTGCCGGGAGGAAAACCCCCAGCACATATGTCCACAGCAACATACCAGAGTTTAGTGTCTTTCAGATGTTTGACAAGAAACCCATAATAAAAAAAAAATGCATGTTTCATTGAGGCAGACATACACACAATTTTTTTGAAAAAAAATGTTTTGTGAAACAATACACGCACTGTGTTCGAAGTATTCTGACATTTTCTTTTTATATTCTCCCGTGGTTCATTTTCAGATAATGCTAATTGTAACCTGTCTCATTGATTTCATGACTCATTAATGGATAATGATCTACACTTTGGAAAATACTATGCTAGACGTAAAAGGAGCAGCTAAATTCGTATTTGACAAAATTTTGGGCATGGATATTTATAGAATCTTATTGAAGAAATAACCTCCTGAGGGATGCTAGGTTTCAGAGGGTGGCAGAATGTGACACGAGGGCCCCTTCCGCTTTCCTCCGCGGATGGAGTGCCCTGGAGTGAGTCCCCAGCCCTTGGAAAAGCAGAGGAAGTAAGACAAGTGCCCCAAGGTACTAGGGGTATGCGTGCCTCCGCCATGGATTCACCTTGTGCTGAGAAATACTGAAATCCTGTGGACCTGGAAAATTTTCCACTGTGTTTTCAGTTCCTTCTTAAAACAAGGCATCAGCGCAGCTTTCTTGAAAGCGTGTTTACGGCAGCAGGAAGGCAGCTTTCCTGATCATGGTAAGGCTGTGAGAGCGTGGCCGGTGGCTGCCTGTCCGGAGGCCTTTGGAAAAGGAAAGTCTCTCACTTTTTATCTTCTGTTGCAACATCTGAATCTGTAGCCTTCCATCCCCTCAGCTGCACTGAAAGATTCAGATGGAAGATGAACAGTCACGGCTTCTGAATGAGACGTGAAAACGCCGAGGAGAGAGGTAGCATTCCTTACTGCTGACTGTCCAAGTCCACTGAGCATGTCTTGATGTGGATTGTGCAAAGCAATGAAACTTTAAAAAGTATATTTGGAGGGTATGGTTAAGAACAGGGAGAGGTTTCACAGATAAAATATAAAGAGTATTGACCACAAAGAAAAAGATGGGCACATTTAACTTGTTTTGTTTTTGTTTTCCTGGAGGGTGCTATTTTGAGACAAGATCTTACAGTACAGTGCAGGCTGGTCTTGAACTTGCCATCCTCTTGCCGCAGCCTCCCAAAGGCTAGGGTTAACTGCTTAACTGGGGTTAAAGGCTTAACTGCTGCTGCTGAACTTCTGTTCAGGACAGAATGGGAAGAGTATTTAGAATACGTATCACAGACAATAAGACTATATGAACTTTGGGGGTGGGGCAAACAGGTGCTACTGTGCGAGGAAAAAGATTGGTGGTGTTTAGTAAGTTGGAGAGATGACCTGTGATCCAGCAGTTTCTGTCTGTCTCTATTTACACTTTATCTTCACATTTTTAAACATATTGACTGCCTCAAAGCACTTGTGTTAATGTGGATTATGTTTCCTATTGTCTACCTTTTTAGAAATAGAATGTTTTCATCAAAAAACTATTACATGTTAACATAAGTAACATTTTGTTTTGTTTTGTTTTGACTTTTATTTTCTTTTTGGTATGGGGATTGGAAACTAGACCCCATGCAGTTACACCAAGCATTTTGCCACTGAGATACATCTCCACCCTGAATAATATACGTTTATGAAAAGTAACTAAACTTTACCAAAACATAAAAATGCTATTGTTTGATTGCTTTGTGAATCTATTTAATGTATACCTTAATAAGAGACGGATGTTCACAACACTTTTGCATTTCAGCAGTTATGATGAGTTTTACTTGCAGTATATAAAGAAAATGTGGGGCTGCCCATAGTGGTACACAACTGTAATGCCAGCTATTTGGGAGGCTGAGGCAGGAGGATCTCAAGTTTAAGGCCAGCCTGGGCAGCTGTCAAAATAAAATTCAAAAGGGCTGGAGATGTAGTTCAGTTGTAGGGTACTTGCCTAGCATGTGCAAGGCCCTGGGTTCCACCCTTGGTACTGGGGGATGAGAGGGAGAAGTGACATTACACAGATACGTAGTTGTTTCAAATAATTGTGAGTATTCTTTTTTTAATATTCTACTACAACTTGACAAATGGCACTTTGAAGTGTTCTGGCAGTGTGAAACTGTCAATAAACTTTGTTATATTAAATGTGGTTTACTTTGCATGTAGAATAGGTTTTTACTCATGCAAGATTGAGGAGCAGCATACATAGATTATTTGGAAAATACAGGTTTACTTAGTTGTAATGATTTTCCATGGTTAACATCTTTCATTATACAGTATTAAAAGATCACATCCTTTAACTTTACCCCTGATTTTATCAGAAAAAAATTCTAGTACAGTATTGGGAAGCTGTCAAGCTCATAGTGGCAGCTACAAGTTTTCCAAATTGTAATTTTCGCTTGAAAGCCCAAATTTTTTTGCTGGCACCAAAACTGTGCTAGGCTCACTGTCTGCCAGATCCTCAAGTCTGAGTAACTATGGTTTATCTGATTGTTGTGCCTTCAAGCAGAGATGGCCTTGTGCAATAAAAGCTGCTGTCTGTGCTCAGAGGCAAAAAAGCCCCGATCCCCTGGGTGCTGTCCCTCCAGGCACCCTACAGACCTTGGCTCAGGGCTCACATGGTTTCTGGTGTGCTGTTTCTTTCTGTCACACAGAATAGTAAGGATGTATACACATACTAACGGGGAGAGGATTTATAGATGTAATATTTCTCCTGCTGCATTCAGGACTTGTATTTTGTTTTGGTACTAAGGATTGAATGGCTATGTCTGCAGGTTGTTTTTGTTTGTTTGTTTGTTTGGTCTTTAGTTTTGATATAGAGTCTCAAGTTGCCCAGGTTGTGTAGCCTGGGCTCAAACTTCTGACCCTCCTGCCTCAGCCTCCCAGATCTGGGGTTACAGCTGTGCCCTATCACAATAGGCACTCAGGACGTTTTCAGATGACACTGCATGATTTCTTTAGGTGTGGCGGGGAGAGCTGCAACTATTGCTGGTATGCTTTGGTGTTCCTTCTTGCCTTTGGCGCCAGCAGTTCTACCCATTCAAATGTCAATTTGAAAAAGGCCAATAATACCTTAGAATTATTATGAAAGTAGTTTGACCTTGCAAATCCTGGGAAAGGACCTGGAGGTCCTCAGGGCTCTTGTGCACCCCTCAGGCCCCATTTTGAGACTCCAGCTGAGAGTATGCAGTATTGGGGTACACCTGGATCCGTGAGGCCGGTGGGGTGGGGGGCAGGTGTATGAGCAAGGCTGGGGAACGGTTGGAGGGGCTTGTGGGACACTGGTAGTGTTCTGTGTCTTCATCTGGGTAGGGATATTCATTTGAGAACATGTAAAAAGTCCATTGTCCTTATAAGCATTTTCAAAATAATTCTTCCATGAGGCCTGGGCTTTAAGTTTTGCATTTGTATTGTTAGCATTTGGTTTAGTGAGATAAAAAGGGGCGTTCAGCTGGGACAAGCTGTCTTTGATGTGTCCCTCTTGTTCCTGTATGCAGGGTTCGATTGCGGAACCTTCTGTGCCTTGGAGCTGTAGATCCTTTGGTTGGATCACAACTTGGTGGCTCTTATGTACATTTTCACCCTCATCGTTACTGTTACCAGTAAAGATGAATTTATTTTAAATCTAAACCTTCATGTAATGCTCAGTTATTTTGAGACTCAGCACCCTTACCACAGAAGCTGTCCCCATACCATTGTTTTCTGAAGGGGAACAAAATGAAGAGACACGTCAGTAAGGACACAAAGTGGTGAATAAACTCATTTCTAACATCCTTTCATAACTTTGCTCTTATTAAGTCATCATGCTATGTTGGGTGGATAAATAAGAAATAGCAATTAAATTTTGGCACAACTCTTTATCTTATGGTCACATTCTTTAGAATTTTAGAAAACTGTCTTGTTTTAGCATTAGAACACTGAATTAAGTATAAAGGCACAGATATTCCCCTTTTACAGTTAAGACTAAGGCGCAGAAAAGATCAGCGACCTACATGTAACTAATTTAGTAGCAAAGCTAGTACTAGTCTAGATTTCTTGACTTCTATAATGTGCTTTTCTCACAAAACTAGTTTGTAAGCAACTCAAGGTACTTATGAAAAGATGGACATTTTTCTCCTTGTTTCCCACCCTTCTTTCTGGTCAGGAACATCAGTCTGTTCTCCATATGTCACTGTATCATCCCCTGTGCTTCCTCAGGTTCGGAGATTTGGGATGAGACTGCTTAGAAAATCACAGAAATGGAACTAAATTTTAATTTCCTTTGTTAGAGCCCGGGTCCGGGGAAGCATTCTGTCTACTAAACACAGCCTTCCACACGGACGCAGGGGGCACGAGTGAGAGGAGCGTTTATTCTGTTTATCAGCTGTCCAGATGCCTGGGAAGTGGGGAGGTGGGCTGCAGGCGGAAGCAGACTTGATGTCCAGACAGGCCTGGCCTCTTGTTCCTGGGCAGCGGCTCCCACACCGGGGTTTGTGTGTGTCAGAGCATTTACATACTAAGAGCATGATTCCAGCCCTGGTTTCAGCATGTACGTGCACGCAGTGTACGCAGAATGGTGTCCTCCTCGAGCTCACTTACATAAGTGGGTCTGTAGTCCTCACAAACTGGCCAAGAGTCTCTGGCAGCAGAGCAAGGAAATTAGAAAACCAGGTCTCATAGAGTTTATTCTGGCTAATCTCTTTTTTCTCCTTTTAAAAGTAAGACTTACCTTTGTCAAATGATAGCATCCCTCAATAAAGTAGAACATCTTTGGATATGATGGGCCTTGTATTTCATAATCAGGTCCAGAGTCAGTGAATACTTTTTTTGTTAAGCCCTTCCAGGGTATTATTTGTAAGCATAAGGTCTTAATCCAAGTGTTTCACAAGCAAAATGTAACAAATCTAATAAATGAATCTGCTAATTGCGCTTTTCCTGATGCATTTTAAATAAGGCAGTCTCTCATCATGAGTGACCCCTACGTACGAATGGCTGCCGCTCTTGCCCCAGTTTCCCCTTCTAACCAGACCCAGATGCTGCAGTCCCAGAAGCCATTGTCAGTGCTCACAGAGAAACAGTGTCAAAGTGAGGGAAGAGGAGGGCACATTCCAGCAACAGTCGCCAAGGCAGATCCCGGAAATGGAGCCATCTGGTCCTACTGTGGTACTTCCCTGACTTCTTGCATGCTACCAGAGGTTAGCCTTGTCATATACCAGTGAACGAAGTAACAAGTCTGGGGTAACGTGCATCGTCTTTGACATGTGGCACAGAGGTTGTATTACATAGTGTGAGCTTCGGAGCCTGATACTTTGCCCTTGGAATTGGACGTTACCACTTCCCAGATGTGTGAGCTTTGCTCAGGTTGCTTTTGCCCTCTTGTCAAGTCTGTTTCATCTTCTGTGAGTGTGGCAACTGTACTGCCTCCCAGGGGGGCCCTGAGGCTGAGGTGAGACCTGTGCATGGATAGTACTCACGACCCCATACCTGGGACACAGTGCGCTCTCAGCAGACAGTAGCTCTTACTGTAGACCCACAAAAGGTTCATGAATGAGCCATGCAGTGTAAGTTATTTTTATTCCATGCTTTATTCCAAATATTTAATTGAACTCTGTGGACATTTTGAGAAGCAAAGCGGGAGAGTAAGTAACTTTCAGCATAGAGATGCTAGGGAATGGACAGGCCAGGTGGGAGATGTAGTAGCACATTGTTGGGACCTGGGAAATGGGGAAGGGAGTTGTAAACGTGGGAGTGGGTAGGCTCTGCCTGCACTGGACTGTGCTCACTGTTGCTTGGATTCAGATCATTAATTAATCCTGTATCTGCCGTCTGGCTACACATTCGGGCACCTGCAGAGCTTATAAAAAAATAAATAAAACACCATGCCTGGACCCTGCCTGGTCCATCAAATCTGACTCCCTTGGGGTAAGTATGACTCAGGAGCATCAGGGTTGGACGCTTGGGAGTGGAGTATGGTGTAAGGACACTTGCAGCGGCTGGATCTGTGCCCTTCTGGGAACTTCATACACACAATGCATGTGTGTGCAGTCTTGCCTTCACAAAAACTTAGTCCTTTATTGATTCAGCAGTCACGAGGAGTACAGAAGAGATGCCACTGTCAACAGTTTTAAGATGGAAAGAGACTTAGTCCCGAGTAACTACAAAATTTCTGAGATGTCACAGGGGGCAAGGGGGGCAAGAGAGATGTGTCGTGATTCAGATCTGAAATGTACCCCACAATTCTCACATTTAGAGATGGAACCTGGGGCCAGGGATATAGCTCAGTATAAGCACTTACCTAGAGATGGAACCTGGTCAGTGTTCAGAAGAGTCACTGGGGAGGGGTGACCTGCAAGTCCGGGTTCCGCCCTTCTCTCTGTGTTTCCTGCTTCCTGCCTGGCAGA
The DNA here is from genome assembly GCA_004027595.1 of Dinomys branickii. NCBI lineage: Eukaryota > Metazoa > Chordata > Mammalia > Rodentia > Dinomyidae > Dinomys > Dinomys branickii. The sequence goes on from PVLD010001530.1 coordinate 107,556, forward strand.
GTGAGTGGCTTTCTCCTGCCACACCGTTCTGCCCCGCCATTTCTGCCTTGAAGCCAGCCACCCATGGACTAAACCCTCTGAAAACTGTGAGCCAAAATAAATCTCTTTTCCTTTATGTTGCAGATGTCAGGCATTTTGTACCAGAGAAGGGAAAAATTGACTAAGACGTGGTGTAAATTAGGATGGCAGTTCAGAGGAAGGGCATGGTATTTCATTATTACCAGCAGGGAAGGTTTTCTGAAGGAAGTGCCATTTGCACTGGATCTTAAAGAACAGGTAGAGCTAGATTTTAAAGAATAGGTTTTGTGGTGCATACCTGTAATCCCGACCTTCTGGGAGGCTGAGGGAGGAGAACTGAAAGTTCAAGCCCAGATTGGGCAATTTCACAAGACCCTGTCTCAGAAAACTAAAAAGGGACTGAGGAGGTAGCTCACTGTGAAGACCCTGGGCTCAATCCCCAGCGCCAGGAACAAACAAAACAAAAACAAAAATTGGGGTCAGAGATGATGAGGATGAAGTGGGGAAGGCATTCCAGAGGGAGAGAATGCCATGAGGAGAGACTTGGAGAAGGCTTTTACAGAAAGTAAGACTGGTTCTCGGTGGTTGTAGAAGGGGCAGCTTTTAAATTGAAAGGGGAAACTGTAGTTGGACCAGATGAGGAAAGATTTGAGCTTAAGGCTCAGTCCTAGAATTTGGTAAGGTAATGCAGGTACTGAAAAGGATGGTGATGTGGTGAGAGCACTTTCCAAAAGCTGACTCTGGCGGTAAACAGAGGGCCGGAAGCGGATGTGCTTTCACGGACGTGTGTCTCCCCTGAAGAAAGAGTCTGTGTGGAGGGCCAGGGGCCGGTGAACAGTGAGCAGAGGTGGCTGGCTGACAGAGAAGGGGAATGGAAGTGAGCCCCTGGGTGAGAAGAGAGGAAGTCTTTCCTGTACTTAGCTCACCACGGCCCAATATCTACATATCGTTCTTCAAGATCTATGTTGGCCCAATTGAAATCATTGTTTGGGTTACTCCTAGAGAAGCAAAAGCATGGAAAAAACTGGAAACTACCCTTTGAGTCTACAAAATTGGAAAAAAATTGTTCAAGATAAGGTTTCCACTGCAGTCTGCTCCTAACTGTTGATTCCTCCTAGATTATGTCTAGAAACCTGTTATGGTTGATACATTGTGTCAACTTGGGGAGTACAGAGATTTGGCCTAATGACTCAGCAGGAAGCCAGGGTGCTTACTTTGTACACATCCAGAGCCTGTGGAAGAGGAGGGCATGGAGACTGTGTGAGAGCTACATGCCCCCTGGGTGGGGGTAGCCTGTTTACAATGTAAGGGAGGGAAAGAGGCTGCTTGCTGCGGTTCATCCCTTTTGCTGGTTGTTTTGCTGTGTCCTGCTGCCATGAAAGTTTGCCCTCTGCCATGTGCCATTCTGCCTCAGAACCAGCCAAGTATGGACTGAGACCTCCACAAACTGTAAGCTAAATAAACCTTTCCTTCCTTCATTTTGAGCATTGGGTATTTTATCTGAGCAACAAGAAAAAAGTAACTAAGACAGAATTTGGTACCAGTGGAATGGGGTCATTGCTGTTATTGTACCTGACCATGTGGTTCAAGAGCCTTTGGAAATGGCTCTTGGGAAGAGTTTGGAAAGGTTTGGAGATGTTACCTGAAAAAGTAGAGCTGGAACGCCTTCGGCTGTTCTGTCTAGGAGATTCTGGTCAGAGCTCAGACCAGAAGGCTGGTAGAAATCCTGCCAGTAAAGACTAGGTTCAGGAGGTTTCTGTTGGGAAGGAGGACTGCATTGGCTGTTGGATTCCAGATGATATATGTTATGGCTTGGCAGAAAGTTTGTCTGCATTTTGCTGGTGTCCAGATACTTTGCCTGAGCCTGAGATTAAGGGTGGCAGTGAACTGATTAATCTGGCAAAAGAAATTGCAAGGCAGTTGAATGTTGGGGAAGTGGCATGGCTATTGTTGGAGGCTTTTTGCCAGATTTGTGTTGAGAATCAAGAGCAAAGAGCCCAGCAGGATGATTTAAAATGTTGTGAGTTTGGCCAGAAAGGAAGCTCCCGTAAAGCTGTGGATTGCAAAGATAGAGCTGAGGAGATCTCTGTTGCCAAAAAGAAACAAGAGTATGGAAAAGATGGTGACAGGGTATGACAAGAAGCAGCAAGTCTCCACCCTTTGCATCCTCAAAACTGTAAAGGTGAGAGACCGTGCCTTGAGAAGGAAGCCAAAGAAGTGCTATGTTCCAGAATGGTGTTGGCCTCCACACCAGGTTCCAGAATGGAGGCAGCATAGAGAATTTGTTCCTTAGGATTGGATTCAGTGTGCCCAGTAATCCAGGCACTTGACCCCTATGGCCAAGAGAAAGGAAAGTTTGGCTACTGCTCCAAGTGGCAGCAGACCTTGGCATCATCCACGTGGCCCTGGCTTTAGGTGCAAGGAAAATGCAAGAGTTCTGAGGTTAAAGAGGCTTCCACCCAGATTTCAGAAGGCTTGGGAGGCCAGGCAGTGTGTCCCTGAGAGGACAGTGTGTGAAGCTGTGAGTGTGAAGCAAAAGGTGCCCTGCAGACCTCAGAAGTTTAGAAAAGCCAGGAACGTGGATCATCTGAGGAAAGCTGCAAGGAGCAAGCAAAGCGGGCCTAAGAGAGAAGCTGTGGGAGCTGTAACCACCAGAAGTGCCATAGGGGTGGACTCATGAAAGCCCTTTGGAGCTCACAATGTGCCACAAGTTGCTTCAGATACTGCATGTGGAATTAGAGGACAGAATGTTAGCCCTGCTGGATTTTGGACTTGCTTTGGTTTCAGTGCTCTGTATTCCCATTGGTGCCTTTTGGAATGGTGATGTTTATTTTGTGCCATTGAATGTTGGAAGCGTTTAACTTTTAATTTGTATAGGGACTTGTAACTAAAGAGTTTGCCTTACATCTCGGAGGAGACTTGGGACTTGGACTTTTCAGCAGTGCTGAAACTGTGGACTTTGGCAACTCTTGCAGATGGAATAAATGCCTTTTGCATAAAGGGTTGTGCATGAGTCTTCAGGGGTCAAAATGTTATGGTTCTAATGTAATATAATGTCTTTGCATCTGGAAACTGGTTTAAAGAAATGTATCTGGTTGCCAAGTTGACAAGGGGTGGATTGTTATGGTTGATATATTGTGTCAACTTGGGGAGCCTAGAGGTTTGGCTGAGTGACTCAGCAGGAAGCCAGGGTGCTTACTTTGTACACATCCAGAGCCTGTGGAAGAGGAGGGCATGGAGACTGTGTCAGAGCTACATGCCCCCTGGGTGGTGGTAGCCTGTTAACAATGTTAAGGGAGAGAAAGAGGCTGCTTGCAGCCATTCCTCCTTTTGCTGGTTGTATTTGCTGCTCTGTGCTGCCATGAAAATTTGCCTTCTGCCATGTGCCCCTCTGCCTCAGAACCAGCCAAGTATGGACTGAAACCTCCACAAACTGTAAGCTAAGGGTGGGGATATAGCTCAGTGGAATAAGTGCCTGCCTGGCAAGTGCAAGGTCCTGAGTTCGATCCCCAGTACTGCAAACTGTAAGCTAAATAACCTTTCCTTCCTTCATTTTGGGCGTTGGGTATTTTGTCTCAGCAACAAGAAAAAAGTAACCAAGACAAAAATGAAAAGGCCAGACTTCCCTGGACAGTTGAGCTGTTAACATCCCCAAATCTCGCTCTCCTCTTCTTGAGGATTCTTCACCTCATGGCCAAGATAAAAGGGACTCTGTGAGAATGTGTGTTTCAATTTAAGAGCAGCAAGAAACACTCTTCTCAGAAATGGGAAGACTTTCATCATAAGCCAATCCATGTAGCTGTGGAGTTCTAATATCGGGAAATTTGAGGAGTATGGGGGCGCATTTGGCTGGTTAGCTCGGACTCAAGAGTCACGCAAAGGGATAGCAATTTATGTTATTTCTATTTAGTATAAATGTTAAGTATGAGGAGAAAGACTAGTGTTCGTGCTGCCTTAGAATTGAGACTAACTGGGCAGACCCATATGTGATAGCAGCTACCACCAGTGAGGCTGAGGGGTAGGGAGGTAGGTACCCCTTAGGAAACTTCCTCTGCTTCAATAAAGAATGGGAAGAAGTGATATAAAGATAATAAAAAGACAGTAGGACATTAAAAGCTTTTAATTTTAAGAAAGACACGCACTCACCACTGTCAAACTACTTTTTAAAAAATATTTTTGCCATTTGCTTTGTTCCATGTGTGCATGTTTTTATATAGGCATAAATAATGCCCACACAATGCATCCTGGAATATGCACTTAAGACATTAAAATCATTTTCTTGTATTTCTATATTTTAGGATAGACATTTATTTAATGTAATAGTCTATGATGTTTATAAATCATAACTTATAAAGCAGTTCTCTAATGTCAGATTATTACATTGTTCCCTGCTTTTAGGTCCTAGCAAAATACTGCATTTGTATCTTCTACACATGCCTTTTAGCTTTTAGTAGCTTCTCTCGAGTAGATTCCCAGGAGTGGATTTATTGAGTTAAAGGTTCTAGTGATTGCACGTTGCTGGTCACTGTTTCTGAAAATAAGTAGTTTATCTTTTCAGCATTCTAATGGTAATAAGCCTAGAAGCTAGGAAAGTTTCTCCTTTTATCACAATTTTGATTTTGACAAATTGACAAAAACTGTTATTCCCTTAAATTTAACATCTCATAAGTGTATCTGCATCTATAAGTGAAAGATAAATTTAACTCATTAATTTATAATTAAATAAATTGTAGGCTTTATTATATATTTTTAAAACCCTACACATTATCTTCTCTTTTCTTTAAGTATTTCCCAAAAGTTTATACCACTAGTTCTAATTTTTCATTTCTTTGTTATAAGCTTGACAAATTTAGTCATATTTACATGTTTAGTATGTTTCAGACTTTACAAAATTTGATTTTTTTTTTTTTGGTACCAGGAACTGAACTCAGGACCTTGCATTTGCCAAGCAAGGCACTATGCTGCTGAGCTATATCCCTGGCCCTTTACAAAATCTGATGCTTAAACATATACCTCTACATTTCTTTTCTTACTTTAAAAACGAAACAGTCCAATTTTCATTTGAGCTAGTATGTATAGATCTGGAGTTTTTTTTTTTTTTTTTTTTTTGCGGTACTGGGGATCGAACTCAGGACCCTGCGCTTGCTAGGCAAGCGCTTATTCCACTGAGCTATATCCCCAGCCCTAGATCTGGAGTATTAAAGTACATTTTTTGCTAAGCTGCAGGTCAGTTTGTACTCAGGTGGGTCTTCTCCAAGGGCTTATTTTCTGTGTCTGATACACAGCTTTGTTAAGGCTAAAATAAGCTTGTGGCCTAGAATGGGCTTCTTAGCCAGTTGGTCTCTGCCACTTTTCTTTCCCCTCTAGTCTATCCTATTCATTATTCTCAGATTAATTTTCCTGAAACACCACTTACTGAAAAACCTCACTGGAAAAGTCTTAATTGACTCCCGATTTCCTGATGAATTGAGCATAAACTTCACCTTGGCATTTAAGACCTCCAACAGGACATGCCGTGCCCGCTCTTCAAGAGCCACTGGCAGGGACGTGAGTGTCCCTCTGCACCTCTCCTAGATTCTCCTGGCCAGAGACATCAAGCAGAGAGCCCTCTGAAACCTCGCTCCCTGTTTAAGTTTCCCCAGGTGAAGCACCACTGCCCAGGGGTGATGAGCACCGGCCCTGGAAATAGGGGACACAGCTTACAGGTTGGCTTTGGGGCTGCCACAGGCTGTTTACCCTGAGGCTTGTGTCTGTAAAATGCAGTCAAATAGTGTTTGGTGGAAATAGCTTCAGTTTTGTGTACAGTAAGAATTGCTACAAGGTAAGCACTAAACAGATGTCTGCTGCTGTTGTGCTGTGGTGTTGTAATGATGTCACGGGCCTTATTTTTAGGCAGATGTGGGGTCACATCACAGCCTTGTTCTTCCTCTCTCTAGATCTTACCCAAACTGTCTAATTTTCTGACCTTCATCTACAAATAGGGCTAATAATAGGGTTACCTTATTTGATATACGATGTAATTATTAGTGCTTTGCTACATAGTAGGCCCAGAATTATAGCAGTGTTTTAGTGTGTGCCAGGTACTGTTCTAAGCTCTTCATGTTCTACTTAAAATTCCCACCAATGCTGTGAAGTGGTACCACTAATATTATTTTACAGAGGAAATAACTCAGACAGAGAGAACTTCAGTCACTTGCTCCAGGTCACACAGCCAAAAGCCGTGGATTTTTGGACTCGGTCCTCAGACTCCAGGGGAGTCCTACTCACCATGCTTGCTTGTGTGGCTCCTCCTGAGTGTATAGTACTGCAGTTAGCAGTTGCAGTTAGCGACCCTTTCATTTCCCCTTACCGTCCCTGCCAACATGAGCTCCCTTGAGACTGTGGGTAAGCCTTTATAGTTCCTGCAGCACCTAGCAAGTAACTTCTTATGTAGAAGAAAATTGCACAAAAGAAACATGTCCACTTCTGACATCTGATCACAAGTAACTACATACTGGTGGCTTTCCCCTTGTAGCCAGCCGTCTTCTGCCAGATCATCTTGCGGCTTCAAATGGAGGTCGTAGGTTTGCCCATCTAGCTGCTTTCAGGAGCCTCTTCCTTTTGAGTTCAAAAGTCCGTGTCCTCAGGAGGGCAGAAGGGAGGAACACTCGGTGGCGGCTCCAACAGTACCCAGCATCTGGAAGCAATCTGGTAGCCGTGGTGGGAAGTACAAGGCCAGGCCAGGCCAGGTAAGAGCTGGATCAGGAGCAGCAGGCTTAGCTTCCACCCGCGTGACTGTCTGTGACAAGGCTCAGGAGAAGCTTCACCCCTGGGCTCTGTGATAGTTAACCCTGTGGACTTCATCATGTGAGAGAAGTGCTGCGTGCTTCCCCCAAAGGCATTGCTTTGTGTGACCTGTGCTCTCAGCCAGTGGTCTTTCCTGATCTTAAGCACTTGACCTGCGTTATGAGAATGCCATCATGTTCCCTTTTCATCCGCTACACTTGCTTCTGTGGACTTCACTGCTACCCCTTAAATGACCTTTTTATTCTCGCTTTATCCAAAGCAGAAGTTTGTGCATTATGCTGTATTATTTATAATCTGAAAAGTGGTAGATTTCATCAGAATTCGCAACCTCCAGAGTAATCTAAAATACTATATTACAGCTGTGACTATTTTTCTTTGATATAAACATTCTGATGTCTGCTTTATAACCTTTGCTTTCTTATTTGATTTTTTCTATTACTATATCAGCATACAGTATATTCATTATAGAAAATATGTGTGGGAAAATGTAAAAATGCAGGAAAGAATATGTTAAAAAATAAAAACCATAAACTGCATTTTACTACTCAGTGATACTTTTAACATTTTGATGGGTGTCCGTTTCGTGGGTTTTTTTTTTTTTTTTTCAGTTAACACACATACTTTCCATAAAGTTGGAATCTGGTTGTATCTACTATATCATAAGTTTCTTTTATGGTTGGGTTTATAAATACTGTCCTTTAACTTCTTTTAAAAAATAATGGAAATGAATGAAAGAACTGTTTTTAGTTGGTGGTGATCAACATTAAGCATTTGTTACTGAAACATTTCCCGGTATGTAGTCCACCTTTTGGCCAATTCCATTTAGGAATCTGTCTCAGTCCTCTAAAGAAGAGTAACAAAAAAAAAAGTTTGGCAGGGAGTTTTGGGTGGTTTCCTCTGTGGATGGTAGGTGCTGGCCTTCACCCTGCTGTTTGAGTCCCGCTACTGGAAACAGAGCTGACTGTGGGCTGTGCACCACTGATGTGCACTGGATTCTATATGCCTTGGCTTTCCACACACCCTGCCAAATTGGTTTCCTGACCATGACCTTGTAGTTCAGCATTTCCCCTTCCCTCCACCCGTTTCCTGCCTTCACTTCTGATCGTCAGGACTTTTTTTCTTTTCCACATGAACCCCACAGTAGTAACGTGGCAGCCAGGTCTGTGGTCAGGAGACCGACCCCTGATCTCTGAAATTCTTTTTTGGAAAGAGTACGTTTTACAGGTCTACACTCAGTCACTGTAATGTGAAACCACCACACAGTATAAAATGTCTTTTTCTTTCTATTTTTCGTAGCAGAGTTTTGGAAGAGAACAACCTTTTTTTCCTCATTAATGCTGGCATCAATTTTGCTCTTAAGGAGCATTTTCAAACTTTTACTGATAGGCGTGTGATTCCTGCACCTAGTTCCCCCCGACCTCTACCCACTGGCATAGTCTATACTTTTGTGTACTTTGAGGACATTTCTGCTTAGGTCTACTGTTGTCACAGTAAACTCAATAATTTTAAGTGGACCTCATTATCTTGCATACAAAAACCTAATTCAACCGCCTACTTTTCTCTTTCCTGTGGATCTCACTACTCTTTTGGTCTCCTGGAGCGCTTGCTGTTAGAACCAATAAAGCAGAAAGGCGGCCAGATGCATGTGGAGCTTGATAGCCATCCTATACATCATCAGTGGTCACTTTGAAGATATAATGAAGTAAAGCCTAATCATCAGAGTAATTAAAATTATAAAATACCCAGCAAAAACCTATTAGAATAATCATTAGATAAAACAAAGCCAAATATGCTGGCACATACCTGTAATCCCAGTACCCCGGAACGCTGAAGCAGGAGGAGAGCAAGTTTGAGCCCAGTCTGGGCAAATCAGCAGGACCCTGTCCAAAAAGATTTTTTTAATTTCAAAAGGGCCGATAGCACAGAACAAAATTCTGTAAGATATGTATTATGAAATAACTTTTGCTGAAGGACTGAATACTTAGAGAAACATGTATTCTGAGATGGGAAAGTGCCAGTTCTCCCCAAAATGGTCTGTAGATTACCAAACAGTGCAATTCCAACCACAAGTATCAATGGATTTTTTTTTCCTGAGATGGAGGCTCAGAATGTGATCCCAAACTTAGGAGTTCAAGGGATTCTCCCACCTCAGCTTCCTGAGCCAGGACTGCAGACATGTGCCACTGTGTCAGGCTTGGAATATTCAATAGAATTTAATAAACTGATTGTAATGTTGCTCAAAATTTGAATAAAGAAGAAAGAGAGAAATAGTTCTACCCAGTATAACAGTATACCTTAAATCTGATCCATTACAGTACTGGCACAAGAAGAGACAAAACAGATCATTGGAGCAGAATACAATCCAGGGGGGAAAAGGACTTGGAACCAAATTGACTATATGATAAATATGGCATTTAAAATCAAAAGGCAGCTGAGAATGGTGGTGCACACCTGTAATTCCAGTACTTAGAAGGCTGAGGCAGGAGAATTGTGAATGTGGAATCAGTCTGGGCTACATAGCAAGTGCAAGACCAGCCTAGACTACATAGTGAGAGCCTATCTGACAAAAAAAAAAAAAAAAACATACACTTTAAAAAGGAAAAAGAGGGAAGAGAATGGACTGTTGAGTAAATTAGGGAGACAAGAACAGTGGAAAGATCTCTGGTGCGATGTGGCATGCTACGTCTCTTGAAACAAGAATTCCCTATGAGCCGGATGCAGTGGTGCATGCCCATAATTCTGGCACTTTGTGAGGCTAAGGCATGAGGATCACAAATTCAAGCTCTGCCTGGGCACTTGGTGAGGCCCTGTCTCAGGGTAAAAAGGGCTGTATATGTAGCTCAGTGGTAAGAATTCTTGCTCTAGCATGCATGAGGCCCTGGGTTCAGTTCCATAATACTCAATAAAACAAACAAAGTAAATCTCTGTGCCTAGTGAGTGTGAGTTAGGAGCACTCGGGACAGGAGGTAAGAGGTGAGGGCCGTGTCTCATGCCCTTCTAAAGAGTGTGGACTTTTAGTCAAGTGTTCTAGTCACCCTTGGATTAGTAAAACTGCCTTTTCATGTTTTCTTCTCTGTTCTTTTATGCGTTCTTTGCATTTAGATTGTGTCTTGCATTTACCTGTTCATCCTATAGGGTAAGGATACAACTTCCATTTTTCTAACTAACTGGCCAGTACTCCGTGAATGGAACCATCTCCCGCTGATTTAAACAGTGCATTAAGTGTTATCAGACATCAAATTCCATTTCTGGGTTTGTTTCTGGACAACTTGCTGTCCTCTAAATCTATCTACTACTGTGCCTAGGCTGAATGCACACCTTGAGTCATCTCATGTAGCTGAGTGACAAAGCCAGATTTGTATTTGTAGGGAGAGCGTGCCTGCCGGGTAGGATTGTGTTCCAGAAAAACTGGAGCAAGAGCAAGTCTCCAGCTGAGATGAACTGAAACAGCTGATATGGGGTGGGCAGCACATGCCGCCTGCTGGGCTGGGTGGGCTTCGACAGCGGTCAGCATCATGCCAGCTTTCTGGCTTGTGAACCTGGATGGAGGGTGCTTTTGCAGAGAGAGGTGGACCAGATTGGAGGAGTCAGGAAGAAGATGCTGAGTTCTGGTTTGGACATGTTAGGCTTTAAAAATTCATAAGATATATGAAAGCAGGAGAGTTAGGCATTTGTGTTTATGAATCTGAGTCTTATTCATGATCTGGATGGAGATACACTTACGAGATGTCAGCCTAGAGCTAACCATGCATGTCATGGGAGCAATTGGGAGTGTAGAAATGAGTGAGGAATACATGGGGAAACATACTGGGAGACTCTGACAGGGTGGGGGAGTTCTTTGCAACTTGTTACAAATGGTGACTGGAAGATGGTGGTACTTAAGGGATGTGTGGTGTTGGATACATTTATGTTTCATTTTGGAAATGGGAAGGGTCTCAACATGCTTAAATGTTAATAGGAAGGGTCCAAAAGAGGAAAAAGAAATACCTGATGGGTCCTGGTTTCCCAGGAAGCTGAAGACAGCAGCCCAGAGAGGTTGCAGTGCAGAGAAAGAGCACCTGTGCAGGCAGCTCCGTCAGCGTGGATAAGGGAAAAGATTCTCCATGAAGTAAGATCAAGAATTTCTGCTAAAAAACGAAGAGATATGGTGGAATCAGGGTTTGGAGGAAAGTACAGAAAGTTTTACAGAGATCTGTGGAGAACGGAGAGAACCCACTGGCGTGACATGATGACTTTAGATATAAAGAATTTGAACTCCAGGGAGCAACATTGAGGTCAAGGTTAGATACAGAGATTTGGGATTGTGAGAATACTTAAAATAGTGGTCCAGTGGAAGATAAGCAAGTAGTAAAGCAGAAAGGATCAGAGAAAGCATTTCCAGGTAAGGATATTGAAAAGGAGCAGTAGGAGAAATGGAAATAGCCACTGCGTATGAGCTCATGGCAATCAAGAGATGGGTGGAAGGGGTGAGTTAATGAGCAGTCATGGTGGGAGGGCCATGGTTCTCGGCCCAGGCTGCCGCTTAAAATCATTTGGCGAGCCTGAAGCTATTGCCTGTACTGATCCAAAACCAATGGAAGCTGTGTGTGGGGCCTGTAGTATTTTTTTTTGTAGTACTTTGTGCTACAAAGTTCAAATTTGGACCTAAGGTGACAGAGATAGAGAATGAATGAGAAACTAGAATCTGGCTAGCAAAGGGAGGGGATTAGATTCAGCTTTGTAGTGAGGAGGGTATGGAAACGGATACAAAGTTCTATGGTGAAAGTAAAGTAAGTGCAGAGCTGCTGCCACACACCCTTATACCAAGTGAATACTATTGCCAAGCATGAGCCAGTGTGGATCCATTGGAGGTGTGGTGGAGAGTGGAGAAAATGTAACAGAAGCTATGAGGAAGGGTAAGAGATTGCAAAGCCACAGTGATGTGGCTCAAGGAGAAGGAATTGCACGCTGTAATTATCTGGTCTCCATTACTGAAGTAACACAGAGAGTGGTGTTATATCTAAGCCAGGAGGTGGTGTAAGGCGTGAATTGCATTTGGTCAAAATTGCTGTTATGAATCTCTTAGGAAGGGGCATAGTGGAGGCTGACATTACATCTCCACAGAGAGCTAGTTTTCCCCAGCGGCAGTGGGATTACCTGCTACAGTTGAGCACCAGATGAAAGAGTTGACTGGCATACCACTAATGTTATATGAAGGATGTGACGCTGCACCCCAATCACACTCAGCTTAATTAAATACTCTCATTAAGGAGAAGTGCCTGGATCATTACGGAGGAGTACTTAAGTGCTGAAATATACTGAGAGTACAACAGAATTAGTTTTCCGTCCCTGTCCTTCTAGGCTTACAATGAGTAAAACGAAGCATTGCCTCTACTGCTTAAATTGTTATTTTCCAGTTGTCTTTTTAAAAACTGAACACATATAATTGAATTTGAGTAAATTAAATGCGTGGTATAGCTCTTATTACTTTATTTTCATTTCTTGTTCACCCAAAATTATTTTTGAGAATATATAATACAATTGTTGGGAGCCTGGGCCCTGGCTCAGACCATGCGTGTTTAAATCATGCCACCAACACTCATATGTATGACTGTGTTCATGTTACTTAATCTCTTTTTTTCTTTTGATTTTTCCATCTATAGTATCTGCCTCATAGGCTTGTGGGGACCAAAGAAGTATCACTCAATATTGTTAAAAGAGATTGTTATTGCTGGGTGTGGTGGTGTACACCTGTAATCTCAGCACTCAAGAGGCTGAGGCAGAAGGATTGCTGTGAGTTTGAGGCCAGCCTGGGCTACATAATGAGTTCAAGGCCATTTGGACTACAAAATGAGACCCTGTCTCAAAACAAAATTATTGTAGCAGTAGTATGTGGTAATTTGTAAGTGAGATTTCAGTTTAAACTACAACTTATATTAGAGAGTCTGACTTTTATTAGGGCTTGGTCTGTGGCCCCACAGATAATCTTGTCTTTCAGATCAAGTACGAGACGAAAAAGCTGCTGGTAAAGTTTAGATATTTACTATAAAAGGAAGGTAGTACTTATTTATGACTTAAAAAAAAACTAAGTATATCCAAAGGGAACTCTAAAAACTCAGAACAAAACAAAAAATGCAATTATCAAGACACAAAGTCATGGGGTATGACTAAGATGAATGGTAAATACAGTAGGATAGTAGATCACTAGTAAATGTAGGTTTTATGAATTGTTTGTGCCAAAACCAGTGGTGCTCTGTGTGTTAAAGACAGACTCGTAGGTAAAACGGTGTGCTAAGTCTGCCAGATTGAAGCTTCATGAGTTTTCTTGAGGGGGAGGGACAGAGATTTATTTTAAAGAGCACCCTTGTGGGAAGGGTGCAGTGAAATGAAGTGTTGTGTTATGTGTTGATGAAGTTATAGGATAGTTAAAGAGGAAGTGATAAATGCTAAAAAGAAAGAAGTTTCAAGCTGACAGAGTGGAGGAAAAATCCAATGGATCTAAGATTAGAGCATTTTTAGTACTATGATTTTATATATCTTTTTTATAGTGGTCCCTTTAAAATGTGTAGTAATTACTGGCATAAATTTCTCATTACCACTTCTTTGAAGTATAAGAAATACGTCCATATTTAGAAATTGTCTTTGAATATAAGTACCCTACTTCGGGCCAGAAAAATAGTGAGATTCAGTATCTGAACTCTTTTAAGTAATTGTATGTATAACCTAACCTATGTTTAATAGCACCTCAAAAAATTAAAATTCATTAGTCATCACTCTTTAAAAAGTCAAAATCACAGTGAGTTGAATGCTAAAAGCCTTAAAACTTAAATTTTGTTCAATTAGTTCCATGATGTGATGGTTAATCTTGATTGTCAACTTGGTGGCTTGTGGGCTGCCTAGAGGATTCACAAAGCCCAGGTCTGGGTTTCGGGGGGTCGTGGAGGTGTGACGTTGGGCCTGTGTCTGGTCCTTGGCCCTTTATTCTCTGGCACTCTGCCCCGTTGCCCTGATTCCCAGGTGCCGCGGAGTGAGCAGTTGCCCTCTGCGAGGCTTCCTGCTGCATGCCCCTGCCCTGGAGCCAGTCAGCCACAGAGTGAACCCTCTGAAACTGTGAGCCAAAATAAACTTCTCCTCTTTGAGGTTGGCAGGGCCCTGTATTCTGTGATGGAAAGCCAGCCAGTAAACATGGCTACCCCATAGCATTGCATTCTGGAATCACTTATACCTCATAATAATATCATCACTAATATTTACTGAGCATTCTTTCTAGGAAGCCCTTCACAGGGCCTTGTCAAAGTTTGGAGGAGTTTGTATTTGTAATCCCATGGAAAAGTCAATGGAATTCTAATAAGTAATTCCAATCTACCACTTCCAGTACAATCCATAGTGCGAATAAAGAAATGAACACATACCTGTAGATGGGGGGAGCAAGGGGGGCCTAAGTCCAATCAGAACAATGGATAACCACAGAAGGCCTTGACTCAGGGTCGAACCAGGTTTTATTAATTCATGAATATGGGAGTGGCTCAGGGATGAGTGACTGAGAGAAAGGCAGGAAGTATGTGAATGCTGTGAGCTGAGCTAGGTAGGAAGTCTGATAGCACCCCTGCAACATGCAGAGAGAGAGAGCGCGGGCGACATGGAAAGAGTAATCTGCATATCACAGATTGAGTAAGTATCTTGTGTTCAGGGGTCGGTGGTTTGGCTTCGATGTGTAATCTTCATGCTCTGAGATGTTATGGCCTCTTTCTCGAGGCTCAGTCCCAGCAGACCGCACGGCAGTCACTCAGCCTAGCTCCCCCATACTAGTTGGAGCTATAGGCGAAGCATCACTGACCTGTCTCATCGTTTTGAAGATTACACACCAGCACTGGCTAGCCTCATTTGCATTGCTTAAAGCCAATTGAGGGGATAAAGAAATATTCTAGCCAGCTCTGTACAGATAAATACATGGAAGCAGGGCTAGGTTTAGCCAAAATGGAAACAATTGCTCTTCTTTCAAGGGCAGCCATCCTGGTGGTCTTCCACAACTCTTTGCGCCAAAAATTATTTTAAGTTCTTCCTGTGTATTAATTTATTTAATGACTATAGCTCCAGGAAGTATAGCTTATTGTTACCGGTTTTATCGATGAAGGGCCAGGGATATAGCTTAGTGGCACAAGTGTCTGCCTGGAAAGCACAGTGTCCTGAATTAGATTCCTGATACCAACAAAACAAAACAACAACAAAAAGACAAAACCCACAAACTAAAAGAACAATTTTGGGGCTGGGGATATAGCCCAGTGGCACAAGCACCTGGGTGGCAAGCCTAAGGTCATGAGTTTGAGTCCCTGTACCAAAAAAAAAAAAAAAAGTTATTGATGAAGAAACTAAGATGTAGAAGTTAAGCCACCTTCCCAAGACTTCATAACTAGGATGTGGAAGAACCAAAGATTGTGTTCATGCTACCTGCCATAGGGCTTTCACACTAGGCTCTACTACCTGTACCTGCTCTAATTAATGTGCTACTCTGGTACCACCCACTACTTAGTTATTCTGTATAGCTATTTCCTTGACACGTAGAGAAAAGTTTAAAGCAGAAGTTACTCGTTTAAAATATAACTGGAATACGTAAGTTTTGAGATGGACTTCGATATGCTTAGATTGACATACTTCTTAATGTTTAAAGAAGTGGAGAGTTTACAAAATTAACTTGTTTTTGTTGTAGTACTTTTGGAAACAGAGGTATCTGTTTCAAAGGTAGAATTTTTGAGAATTTAAGTTCTTCAGAATATTATGGACTTCCCCGGGTGTGATAGCTCATGCCTGTAATCCCAGCACTCAGGAGGCTGAGGCAGGAGGATCCTTGCGAGTTCAAGATCAGCCTGGGCTACAAAGTGAGCTGAAGGCCAGCCTGAACTGCACAGTGAGACCCTGTCTCAAAAAGACAAAAAACAAACCAAGAATATTATAGACATCAAAACAAGGCTCTCCGATGCCCTGGTTGTACTGTTTATTGTACAAGGCTTACAGCATGTTTTGCATTATCTCTTCCTGGTATCAGTCTTGCCTTTCATACTACATGTCATGCATTTTTCTTTTTTTTTTTTTTTTTGGCCATCCATTTTTCTTGCTAGTTTTAAAATTGATTATATGTCCGAGGATTTGGGGGTTAAATAGTAGGTGAGTATGTTTGAATTTGCAGCAAAATAGGAGCTCTTCTTATGACTTTGGACAAAAAAATTCCATTGCATTTTGAATGTGTTTTCAAGTATAGGTTTTCTGACTGGTCAGAATTGATACATCAGCCGTTTGAACAATTGCCTTTGCTTTTTTGTGTTCATTCAGAAGAGCATTAATTATAAAGTAAAACAAGTTATTTTCCTAGGATGCATCACCCGGGCATGTGATCTAATCTAGGCTTTTTCTTTGGGTTTTACATGTCTAGAATGAAAGGGGGAGGATTTTATTCCCTCTTAGGTCCATTTGGTAAATTTTTAGGTTTATACTGCCATAAGGAAGATTAAAATTCTCTTATGGGATATTTGTAAATCTAAATCACTTCACTCCTTTAGAAATTGTACTAATTCAGCTGGGTATGGTGGCCCATGCCTGTAATCTCAGCACACAGGAGGCTGAGGCAGGAGGAATATTGCAAGTTTGAGACCAGTCTGGGCTACAAAGTGCCCTTAAGACCAGCTGAACTGCATAGCAAGACCCTGTCTCAAAAAGACACACACATAAAAATGGTATTAATTCTATGTCTGTGCTTGTATATGTGGTTTTTATTACTTTGTCTATTATAATCATAAACATGTTTGTGCAAGAAATCCAAACCATGAAAGTATAAGCCCCTACTCTCCTACTCAGAATCCACTGACATTATTCTAGTTTTTATTTTTTGCATCTTCATTCTTTTTCTCATTGGCAAAATTTTGATGACAAAGCTTCTAGACCTCACCTTGCCTCAGGAGACATATAGAAAGAAGTAACTTTATGTGAATAAAATCATATGATAGATGTTATTTTTCTTTCTTTTATTTTCTTGCATGGAGATCTTCCCGTGTCAGTATAGACCAGCAATGGCGACCCTTTTAGAGGCCGAGCGCCCAAACTACAACTCAAAACCCACTCATTTGTCATAGAGCGCCAAAACTGAAATTAAACCTGACACTAAGGTTTTAGTTTAGAAAGAACAATTCATGCATGAACATCTTTTGTCTTCAAAACAAAACAATATGTGTGCCATAGTTTTACCACCACTGATACAGAATATCCTAAGTGACAGCATAGCATTCCACGGTAAGTGGAGATACAAGTTATTGTACACATGATACTGATAAACATTTGTTGCTTCTTATCCTTTTGTGAAGAGTGTGCTGCTAGGAACATCATGTGTACTTATGTTTTTGCATACTTCCCCATTTTTCTCCATAAGATAAAAGTGTAGGTATGGGCTTGTGAATTTTAGAAAAATACACATTAAAATATTTTTTTATGTTGCTAGTTTGTCTCAGTTGTGATTGTAATGGTGTATGCCACCAATACAACTTAAACAAGTCTGTTTCATTATATCCAATTTATCTCCTAATCCAATCATTGTATAATTTTTTTTTTTTGAGATAGTGTCTCGCTTATGTAGTACAGACTGGCCTTGAACTCGGGGCAATGCTCCTGCCTCAGCCTTCTGAGTGCCAGAATTATAGGTGTGTACCACCATGTCTGGCTATAACCATTATTTTAATAGTAAGAGTGCCTGGTACTTATTAGGTACTAGGTTTCAATGATAAATGATTCAAAAATGGTTTTTGTTTCATAGGATTTGTTTTAAAAAGCTAAAATCTTTCTGGGTTTTAAAAAAAATCTTTCATTTATTCTCATTTTTTCAATATCTTTTATGTATAACACCTAATAATTTTTTGTGAATTATATGCTTACATGCCTGTTCATAATTTACTTTTTCTTATTTTACTACTATTTGTAGCATGTTATGTAGTCACATCTATCTTTCTGAGCATGCCTTCTCCACCCTAAGATCATAAAATTTGTTTGTTTTTTGGACTCGCCAGGGTTCTTGGTTGCAAAAACAGAAACTGACTGTGGTCTACTTAAGCTAGAAATGGTATTGAGTGTGTGTAGCATTGCCAGGAAGGCTGGAAACAAGGAGTCAAGGCAGCTGGGGCCCTGCAGCAGGGCAGGGCCACACGGCGCAGAGGGGCTGTGAGACTGAGCCTCGCTAGTCCCAGAGGTGTGCTGCTGCTCAAATGGTAGTAACAGAATGATGTGGTTTTCCTGCTTTGCTTCCTTGTTGCGTTGTCTTCTACTGTGCGTTATCTTTATGCAGTATTAAAAGGAACCAGAACCAATGATTTTACTATTTTGGCATCCCAGGCATGGTTGTGTGACAGTCTTTGTGTTAGTCTCATTGGCTTGTTTTGGATGTGTGGGTAACTGAACCAGTCACTGTGAAGAAGGAGATAAAATGCTCTAATTGGCCATCTGAGGTCACGTGCCCCACCCACCGGGTGCCGAGAGTGAGTCAGCTGGACCGAGAAGGCCGTGGGTGTTTTTCAAGGAAAAGTGGAGGGCTGCGGTGGTAGAAGGGGAACAAACCCACAGAAGCAACAGAAGTCTTCTGTGATCATGGCTTTGACCCTGTTAGGGTTTGGTTGAACTCTAGGTTCAGCAGTACAAAATACCACTTTGAAATTGATTGTGGGCTGGGGATATAGCTCAGTGGAATAAGTGCCTGCCTGGCAAGCACAAGGTCCTGAGTTCAATCCCCAGTACCACCAAAAAAAAAAAAAAAAAGAAATTTATTGTATCAGAAAATCTAACTGTACTGTTTTATTAATACTGTTCTTTTTCACTTTATCTCAGTCACTAGGTGGAATACTAAAATCCCTATAAGGAAAGTAAGTCTCACTCTTCATTTTTTCATCATTTAAAATGAATGAATGAAAGCTCATGTGTAGAGTAGGGTTGCTCCTTTTCCATTGTATATGGGGAACATAGATTCTTAAATATGCAAGAGCCATACTTGGTAAAACTGTACATTTTACTAGAGGCCCATGTATAGGTGAAATCTGATAGTGTTGTCATGTTCAGATGTCTAAATAGTTAACATCTACTAGGAAAGCCAAAAATATAAAACTGAAAAAAACACCCTCAATCACACGCCATAAAAAGTCACTGTCATGTGTGTTACGAGATAGTGCTCAGCCATTCAAAGCTGTTGCCCTATTTGAGTCACCACTTGCTCAGTGTATTTTCTCCCACAAATGTCAGTAATATGTCCTTTAGCAAACAGGAAATTAAGGAAAACAACATAGCATAAAGAGACAAACACGGTTTGATCTTTAAAAATATGACCTTGAGTGTGTCTCCTGGTGTGAAAAGTATGTGACATATTTCACAGGTGTAAGGATGAAATGATGCCACTTATATAAAATAGTACTATTATCATTGTTAAAATTTAGAATTATTATTTGGGGAGAACAAACATTTCTTTGGAAAATCAGTTATACCAGTTAGCAAATTCAGAGACAATTGTGTACATAAGAGAAATAGGATACATTTCCAAGAATGTACTGGGAATTATGTATTTATTTAGTGGTGCTGGGATTGAACCTAGGTCTTAACATTCTAGGCAAGGCCTTTACTACTGAGCTGCATAACCAGGCCCAGAATGGATGGACAGATGGATGGATGGATGGATGGATACATAAATACATAGATAGATACATAGATATCTGCAGTTTAGGGATAGCCGTGGTAAGTGTGTGGGGCTAAAAAGGCTGATTTACCAAAGATAGACTGTGAGGTAATAGCTCTGATTTTTTGGTAGTGTCCAAGGATCTGTGAGATGTAGTGCTCAGAGTGCATTTCTAGGTAGAAGACCAGCAGTGGCCCCAGTGGCCCAGGCCCCTGGGAATTGGAGGAACCCTTTGTGGAGTTACCTACTCTAGCCCAGCAGGTTTTGAACTCCAGGCCACACAATAATTTGATTAACACTTTCACTTATTGATGATCTGGTTATTTTGGCACTTGGCAATTGAATGACTTATACAAAGGCTTTATTCTTTGGGCAAAGTGTATATTTGTTGTCTCAGTACAGAATTTAGCATTGAATAATTTCATGACAGACCACATTTGGCATGCCTAGTTATTCAGGGAATTTTCAAAGAACCGTGGAGGGACTTTTTAGTCACACATCCTCTCTGTTCTTAGTCATCTGTTCCTTTTATGGTAGTCATTAGCAAATATCTCTCAACCTCTTCTGTAATGTTTAACAGTAGTGTACGCTCTCTGTAGTGCTGGCTGTTTTGAGCTCTGTGTACTTAATTATGAGACAGTCAGCATATACTTGTGAAAACGTAAACTAAACGTTGGTATATTCACCACACGCTTTCTTTTTACAGAACCACAGTTGTTAATATTCCCATTAAATTATTTCAAAACCATTAAATTTCTCTTATATACCTTTTTTGGTATCGTTTTTTTCTCCACTTGTACCATTTATGTGTCATCCATCATATTCAGAATTAAGGAACATGAGAGCTGGAAGTTGGTATGATGAGAAGTCTTGCTTTAATGCACAGCAAAGCAGACATTTTTACATTCTAGGTAACCAGAAGCACTGTTTACATTTAACTACTTGACCTTAATGGTCTGGTCAAATTCCAGTATTGCACAATTGCATTCTGGCTTCCCTAATACCTAGTAAATCCAACTGTTTGGCTACCACCTAGTCTCCTTAACTTTTGAAATCTGTTTTCAGGGTTTGTGTGTGTAAAGGTAGACCAGAAGCACTTCTTGTCACCTTTTGTGAAAAATGTGATAATTTTCACTGCAACCCCTTCTAACTTTTCTATTTTGTTGCAGAACTGATAGACACATTTCCCTAAACACATTCAGTAGTGTGTCTTTTTCATACATGTAAAAGACAATGGACACATGGCTTTAAAACAACACTGAAGGTAATAATTAATTAGGATAAGAAAACAGGGTTTTGGTTGAGTCAGATAACTGGTAGGAACTCCCTGCTGATCTTCAGCAAGGTATTATATTACAGGGTGCTCCTCCAAATGCCTTGCAGGCCCATGACTCATCATATCCTGAGTAAACTTGTCTCCTTGCTAAGTTTTCCTCCTAAATTCTCTGTCTCCTGTCGTGGATCTCTCTCTATCCTGGAATCATCCAAACTGGACCCTCAGCTCTCTTCCTTGTGATCGTACCCAGTCCTGTCAGCTGATGTGGGGAGGGCCAGTAGATCCTGGGTTGTCCTTGTTGCCAGTGGGCTCACCCAGCAATAAGAAATAGGTGCGTTCATTTTCTGGAATATGCTGTGTAAATATTTATGTACTGTGATGTACAAAAGTTGGGAAAGTATCACTCTACAGGGTAAAATTTACATTCCCATAAGGCTGTGGCAGAAATCACCACAGCTGACACTGGCTTCGTCTTTTCCCACTCACAAAGGGCATTTCATGTCCTAACCTCATCAAAATAATCTGAGCGCGTAGCTGAATGCAGTAGCACCCACCTGAAATCCCACCTGCTTGGGAAACTGAGTGGGAAGACCTCAGGTTGGACTCTAGCCTAAGAAATATAACAAGCCACCGCTGCAAAAAAACAAAAGAGAAAAATAGCCTTGGTGTTCTAAACATACTTCGCTGTTTCATTCTCCTATCTTAATTGGCTAATTTTGTGTCTGTCTTACTTTGTTTCTGCATGGCAAAGTTTTATTCATCTTTAAGCATAACCCAGATGTTGTCTCTTCCTTGGTCTCACTAGGCAAAATTAATGGTATTTCTTTTTGTGAGCCTAAAGCTTATGTTTCTGGCCAGGTGTAGTGGCACACTCCTGTAATGCCAGGATTCAGGAGGCTGAGACAGGAGTGTTATCAGTTCAAGGCCAGCATGGTC
This sequence comes from Dinomys branickii, assembly GCA_004027595.1. Lineage (NCBI taxonomy): Eukaryota > Metazoa > Chordata > Mammalia > Rodentia > Dinomyidae > Dinomys > Dinomys branickii. Next base: position 129,245 of record PVLD010001530.1, read on the forward strand.
TACATAGTCAGTTTAAGACCAGCCTCAATTACATAGTGAGACACTGTTTAGAAAAAAAAGCTTATGATGTAACTATTGTATTATGGTGGGCTGGTAAGTCTCTTGTTCTGGAATTAGACTACCTGGGTTCAGATCCCAGCTATGTGCCAGCTCAGGGACTTTAAGTAATTGCATAAACCTTCAAGTATTCGGTTTCCTTATTTGTAAAATGGAGACAGTAATAGCCTCTAACTCATGAGATTGCTAGGAAGATAAAGTGACAGATAAGTATTTTGTGTTCAGTAAATGTTATGTTACAATGGCTATTTGAATTCCTCAGTATTTGAAAAATAAACTGTGTGATGTGTGCCTTTTGGTAGGTTGTTACCTCCTTGAGTCTTAAAATGTGTTGATTCTTTTTTGTGTAACACCTACAGTAGAGCCAAGCACTAGTGGTAGTAGTAAGCACTCTGGAGATCCGATATGCCAGGCACTGCACTAAGAGCTTTATTAACAGTATCTTCTTCAAATTCCCTCACAAAACACTATTAGGGAAGTTCTGTCTTATCTATTTAACTGATGAGGGAACTGAGGCACAATGAATCTGTCTGTAGGTCCACAAAACTAGTGTGAGGAGAAGCAAGAATTTGATCTTGGGCAGCCTGGCCACAAATCCCATATCTCCTGTCTATACATCACACTAGGCCACCTCGTGCAAAGTGCTTAAGAAACATCTGATAGAACAAATAAATGAATGAAATGGGAGTAAATAGTCTTAGAGGACTGGGTGCTAGGAGACGGTCTTTTTTTTTTTTTTTTTGGCAGTACTGGGGATCAAACTCAGGACCCTGCTAGGCAGGCACTTATTCCACTGAGCTATATCCCCAGCCCCAACTAGGAGACGGTCTTATGGAAAGAGATGTGGGTAAGAAGTTAAAAAAAGTCATTAAGAGATAGACTAAATGAGTAACAGGAAGCATTGAAAGTAAGAATACCAGGGGCAGTTGTGACCAGAGGTGGCTGGTCCTTTGCAGATACCTAAAACTTCACTGAGTTGAAATGTTTTTGGATTGCAAAAAGTAGCTTTATACTTCAAATTAGCTGAATTCATACCCAAATTAAAGTATATTATGATAAGGACTTTTCTGCAACAATAATTTGTATTGGTTCCACACTCCTACCACAAGTAACTAGAAAAGTGGACAAAATGTATGTTAGAACTGTTTTAAATACTGTACAATAGGCAGTGTAGACTGTGCTCTGAGATCATCGTAGGTTTCTGTGTAAAGATACTGCTCATCCACAGTGCAGATAAGAGGACAGAGAGAGTAGAGGCCAGGGAGGCCAAGGGCCAGAGAGATGGCAGCTACGTAGAAAAAGAGTTCCAGGTATTTGCATAGGGGTCCCTTGAGTCTGTGGCAGACAGTAAACTATGTATGTCTACAGTTAAACTCCACATCCTGGTGTGTTGGTGAGTCCCAGGTTACCTTCAGTTTGATGATTTGCTAAAAGGACTCACTGGTTACAGCACATAGTCATGCCTGTGGCTAAGATTTTTTTATAGTGGAAGAATACAAAGTGGAAAAATCAGTAAATGGAAAAGGTGCATGGGTTGAAGTCAGGAGAAAAGCTGGCATAAGTGTCTGAGAATTTTCTCTCAGTAGTGTTACACAGGATACACTTAATTTCCCTAGCAGTGAGTTATGACTGCGTGTGAAATGTTGTTTACCAGGGAAGCTCATTCTAGACTCAGTGCCAGGATTTTTATTAGGGAAAGGGCTATTAGGTTAACTCTGTTCTGCACACTGTGCAAAGAACTGAGAGAGACTCCAGAGACACTTGGCAATTTTTAGAGACATTTTTTTGTTGTCACAATTGGAAGTTGCTACTTACATACTGGATAGAAGTTAGAAATGCTGCTAAATACCTTACAAAGTGCCAGACTAGTTCCCCTACAACCAAGAATTACATGACCTATAATGTCAGTTGTGTCAGGGTTGAGAAACCTTGATCTGAACTTTAAAACAAGCCTAATGAAGATCAAGTTGATTTAAGATAATTTAAATGCTTGCCAAAAGAAAATAAGTACTGTTTAAGGAAGACAGTAAAATCTAGACACTTAACAGAATATTTAAAATTTCAGCGTTTAGTAAATAATTAGTAGGCATATGAAGTAGCATGGAATGTGATTTATATCCAGGAGAAAAAATTAGTCAACTAAGGAGGACTAGAAATGACTAAGGTGATTAATTAGCAGACAGCTATTGTCAGTGTAAGTATTTAAAATAAAACATAACCATAAATAGAGATAAAAATGAAGGATATATTAAAACTGAACTGTCTAAAGTTGAAAAATACAGTGTATGAAATAGAAACTTCACTGGATGGGATTCACGGCAGATTAGAAATTGCAGAAGAAAAGTCAGTAAATCTGAAGATAAATCCTAGTATAAAGAATGGAGAAAAGTAACTGCAGAAGACATTAATAGATTGCCTCATTGAATTCTGAGATATTATTGAGTAGCCTAATAAACATATAATTGAAGTTTTAAGGGGAATAGCAAAAATAATTAGGTAAACTAAAGGGCTAAAAGGTCCAAATTTAGGAGTAACTATAAACTCACAGACATAAGAAGCTAAATGAACCTGAAACAAAAAGAAAACTATGGCAAGACAAATGTAAATAAATTGCTCACAACCAATGACAGTGACAAAAATCTTAAACTGCACAGACATTTACATATAGAGAATTTAAAAATGAGACTATGATATATTCCTCATCAGTAAGTATAAAGCATAAAACAGTGGAATAATATCCATCCAAGATGCTAAAGGAATAAGCAGCCAATGTAAAATTATACACCAGGGGAAAATATCCATTAACAGTGAAAACAAAATAAAGACCTTTCCAACTTAGGAAAGCTGAGAAAATTCGTGGACATTAGACCTACACACCAAGAAATATAATGGAAAAATTTTCAAGCTAAAGGAAAAAGACCCTTTAGGAACTTAGATGTATACAAAAGAATAAACAGCACTGGAAGTAGGTTGGGTAAATACAAAAGCTTTTATTGACCCTTATAATAAATACACCAGCTTTTACTGACTTATAATAAATACACCTCTTTAAATAATAAGTATTTAAAGTAAACATAATACTTTGTATTGTTGAGTTTATAACTTTTGTAGAAATAAAATATATAGCACTAATAGTACCAAAAATGGTTCTTGTATGTGGTCGATTAATATTTGAAGGTACTATTAAATTGAAAATGCATAAATGGCAATAAAGAAATGTAACAAATACACAAATGGAAAAAACAGAATAAAATGGTAAAATGGTGCAAAAAAAAGTAGAAAAATGGAACAAAAACCAAATAATACAAATATATAATAGATATCAAACTTATTTAGTCATAGTCAGGCAAGGTGGCATATACCTGTAATCTCAGCACCCTGGGAGGTTGGGGTAGGAGGACTGCAAATTTGAGCCACCTTGGGCAAATTAGCGACTTACTGAGACTCTAGCTCACTATAAAAATTTTTTTAGAAAGGGTTGGAGATATTTTTCAGCACAAAGGATCTGGGTTCAATCCCCAATACTCAAAAAAACAAAAAAGGTGCTGGTCTCATGGCAATCCATTTCAGTAATAACATTAAGTATAAAAGGACTACAATCTATTTAATGAAGAGGGTGGGGAACTCAACTATATATGTTACCTACAAGCAGAGCCCAACTATGTGCCCTGTACTTATGTTTTGTATGGACTTAAAATATAAAGACAGATTAAAAGTTAAAGGATGGAGAAAAATAAACACCAATCAAAAGGAAGCTATAGTGGCTGTGTTAGGCAAAGTCTCTCATTGCTGAGACAAAATACCTGATGTCCAAAAGTAAAGAAAGATTTGTTTAGCTCACAGTTTGTGGAGGTTTCAGTCCATAGTCAGCTGGCTCCAAAACAGGGTGGCGTGGCACAGGGGCAACACTTCAAAGCGGCAGAAGGTAGCAAAAGCAGCAAGAGCAAAAGGGGGAAAACAAGCCTCTTTTCCTCCCTTACATTGTGTGCAGGCTACCTGCCCTGCGGTGGGTTTAGTGCTCATATCATCTCTGTGCCCTCCTCTTGCACAGGTTCAGGATGTTTACAAAGTGAGGATCCTGGCCCGTGCTGAATTACTTAGGTAACTTTTCAAGTTGACACAATGTAGCAACTATTACAGAGGCTATATCAATATAGGGAAAGTAGATTCAAGAGAAAGATGAAGATGCAGCATAATGATTTCAGTAATTTAAAAGTGTGTTCTCAAATTGTTTAATACTTTTTTGTTTAAGGGGTGAAGCATAATTCTCCTCTCCGTGAATGTGGATTACATGTTGTAACTCACATATATATATGGTATGAGAAGTGAAAGGCAGTGTGACTTCTAATTTGGTTGGTCTGTTTAGTCATTCATACTGGGGGAAGTTGAGTGCCATGTCATGAAGAGAGGTTGACAGGAGAAACTGAGACCCCTACAAGAGTCATGTGCAAGAGCAACCTTTTGGAAATAGTTCAAGCCCTGCTTTCACACAACTACAGCACCAGCCAACATCTTAATGGCCGCCTGACAAGAGACCCTGAGCTGAAACCATTTCCCTAAGCTGACCCTGGATTTCTGACCCTCAGAGCCTGTATGAAATAGTAATTTTTTATTGTTTTAAGCTTTAAGTTTTGGAGTGACTTGTTATACAGCAGAAGGTATTTAATGAGATGATGATAGGGTCAATTCATTAATAAGACATTGAAATCTTAAATCTATATGCATTTAATGGCTTCAAGATACATAATGAAAAACCTGACCGAACCAAAAGCAGAAATAGATAAATCTCTTCATGTACATTTGCAATTTCAGCACTCTATGCTCACAAATTCATAGAACAAGTAAACAGAAATTTGAAAAGGAAATGGAAGACTTTGAAAAACACTATGAACCAACCTTAATTCATTGGGGTGGTGGTTACTGAGAATCGAATGCAGGACTTTGTGTTTCACTGGTGTCATGCAGCTGAGCTATACCCCTGGCCCTTTACACAGTAATAGGTGAATATTTTATTCTTTTCAAGTATACCTAGAACATTTGTCAAAATACATTATATTCTACAGAAAAGGTCTCAAGTAAATTTAAAAACATTGAAATCATGCAAAGTATGTGTTTTTTTTTTTTACCACAATGACATCAAATTGGAAATCAATTAACAGAAGTATATCTGAGAAATTTGCCATATATTTGGAAATAAAATGTCACAGTTTTAAAATAATACACAATATGGGAAAAAAACACCGGGGAGTTTAGAAAATATTTTGAACTGAATTAAAGTGAAATCACATGGGTTGGGAGTATAGGTCAGTAGTAGGGTACTAGCCTAGCACAAGGCTCTGGGTTCAACACCGAGCCCCACCAGAAAGTGTGTGTGTGGGGGATGAATTCACAAAATTCACAGTTAAAGCAGTGCTCAAAGGAAATTTATAGTTTTAAATGCTTATAATAAATACTAGAAAAGTTTTAAAAATCCAAAGTCAAATGGTTAAATTCTTACCTAGAGAAATGAGAAAAAGAACAGCAAATTGAATCCAAAGTGCACAAAAGGAAGAAAATTAATAGAGAAATCTGTAAAAAAAAAAAAAAAAACATGAAGCCAAAAATTGGTTTATTGCAAAGGACAATAAATGGATAAAATGAGTGATTCTTTTTTATATTCTTAAAATATACTATACTGTTAAAATGTTTAAAGACTAAAAAGCTGTCTCCTTAATCTGAGATTCATGGCCTTGTTTTGAGATCTGGGTACTGGGCTGCAATTAAGACTTATTTAAGAAAGAATCTTACAAGCTTAGGTATGATGAATTGTATTTACTTTTGTCTAAACATTTCAGAAAGGGGTTCCTCTGAAAGGTGGCTGTATTTATTATAGGAAAATACTTGGAAAAAGTCCGTGCAGTTTCTATACTATGTTTTCTTTGGTTTTTAATAAAAAGCTGCATAAAGCAGGTGATAAAAACCTTGAGATCAAGAGTAAAAATATGTTTCAGGAAAATCTAGTTAAAGAAAGATGTTAAAAAGCACATACTGAATATTTGTATATGTCATTTGCCATTTGCAAGAAGTATATTTTCATAGAACACAGTGTTTATTATGAGGGTGGTATTCAGATACATAAGCTATAAACACATCCCTGGGAAACTGCAACAGTTAAACCACTAATGCCCAAAGAAGTTGTACAGTTTTAACAGTTGATCCCTTCAATTATCAAAACCACTGATAAACAGTGTGTGCAATTACTTGTAGTATTATTCACAATGACAGAATCTTGTAATGAAGATGAGGGAGGTAAACTGCTTAATTGTACTGTTCTGCAAATATGGAATATGAGCTTAAGGAAAAAAGTAAAGTCAATGAAAATCCATTTAGTCACTAAGATATTCAGTAAACTTGCATACTTTCTTGGTTATTCACTGTCAGATTATGTAGCTCATGTATTATACAAGTTTTCTGTTTGCTTATAAAATCCTAGAAACGATTAATATGATCCAGCCCCATATTTCTTTTCCCTTTGGCTTTGCATCTTTTGTAACACTTCACTGGTATGAGCCGTCCAGATTCTGGAACTAAACCAGTCATCTTGGCCATATTCTGATTTTTTTCTAAAAGGTTTCTTCATGCAGGGGATAGGTACAGGGGTAAAGGAAAAATATACTATGATAAAGCAAAATATTCAGTTAGGATATTGATAGGACAGGCTCAGGGAAAACTTTGTAGGATTCACTTTCTGAGTGGTGTAATTAGATATAGTATAATGCTCAGAAATAGAAGGAAACTTTTGACTGACGCAGAGAAAAGCCAGTTGTAAGGGTAGGGATAGCATTCTTTCTGCACATGATGTGCAGCTCCAGCTCCCAAGAATTCTCTACGGGCTGTGAATCCCGAGGGTGAGGTATTGTAAAGTGATCATTAACCCTCTTATTATTGGGAGTTGTTTCCACTCCTGTTTCCTGTTCGTGTATATCCTCTTTGCACATTTTTGGGTTTGCTGTCTTTGACATCTGTGTATCAGTAATATTTGTATAGTTCACAATAAACTGAATGTGCTATAGCTCTAACTATTTTCTGTCATTTTCTCCTTTTACTTTCTAGGGTTAAGGTTTGTTTTTGTTTGTTTGGGGCTTTATTTATGAAGTAGTCAAGAATAAATACCAGGTAAAATTGAATTATAAGATTTGTTGCAGAAGGTAAGGCTTAAAACCATCATAAATTATCAGAGACATAAAATGAGTTTTAACCATCTGCACTCACTTTACTTTTCATTTTGATTTATTATAATGAGTTTTTTCCTTTCTCAGTTCAAATTCCCAACTTACGCTTTCCCTCTTATTATTATTCCTAGAAGTCTCCTTCTGGTCTAGGCAGTTCGTGATTATTTCTTTGAAGAACTGGATCATCACTGCTTTAGAAAAAGGGGGCGAGACTTCCCTATAATCTTATTTTTTCTTTAACTAGGGTTTATTAGCAGATTTTTAAATGAATATTGTTAAATTTGTAAATTTTCCTCTAAAATAGTTTCCTCTGATAGTGGGCAGTAAATAAATATATGTTGACTTAATTAGATGATGTCCTGCATTTAAATTTAATGCAGAAATGAGAAATATAAAATAATTGAAGTCCCCGGAAAGGGATTAATTGATTCCACTGATGAAAGACAAAGACCACATGTTCTCAGTAGTTTAGTAATTCTACAAAGGTGGACAAGAGTGAACTTTTGGTTAATGGGCCATATTGCACGAGGAGTGTGAGTTCTGTTCATTTAACAAGATGTAGGTAATACCTGGAGTAAGCGCAACACTGTCTGGTGTGGGGGTAAACGTGTAGGAGCTCCCCCGCTTCACACCCCGTGTTTTCTAGGCCCTTTTCCTTATGGACAGTCAGTTTCTCATCTTCTTCCCTCCTCCTTCGGTTTGTTTCTCAGACCAGGCCTAGGAGTTTCTCTTACATTCTGTTACCTTATTACCTTGGAGCTCATTTCTTAATATATTACAATTACTAACATGCCCATTTTTCCAGATTGTAAGACTCTTTTATGTTGGCCCAGTAACTAGTAGAATAATCTGAAAAGGGTTGGTGTCAAGATAAATTTGTTCACCGAGTAAGTCAACTATGATAGTAGTGGCGAACCTCTGGCATGCATGCCGCAGCGGGCTGTTTGTATCATTGAAAGCCCTAAAAGGTTCATCATCCCTGGACAGAATTTCACTTCCCAGCCTTTTCGTGTTATAACAGAAAATGCGGCAGAGAGTGAGCACTGCAGAGCCAGCCACCGGCTTGAAGATTCCCACCGCCTTGAGCCCGTGGCGGGCACCATGTTGGCTGTAAGATCAGCACTGCCAAGCTCCTGTCTCTCTTCTAGCACTTTGCCCATTCATGGAAGCTCTTTGGAGGCCTGAGTGCTTCGGCGGAGTTTTTTAATCTGGAGACTGTTGTTAGAGGGGCTGGTGAGAGAGCAGAGGCCAAGAGCAGGTGTGTGGCTAGCGGACAGTCGTTTGAGAGTAAAGACTGAAAAGAGGTCTAGACACTTTTGCCAGTTGCCTGAAGAAGCCCTAAAAGAGTTTCTTCACGTTGTGCTGGGAGATGGGACTTCAGCTTTTCGAAAGGGCGATACTTCCATAAAAGTACTTCCTGTTTACTTTCTTCCCATCTTGACCTGTCAAAACCAAGTGCAAAAGTCACTTGGTTTACAACTCTGTGAATGTACTGAAAGCCCTTTAAATGGAAGGGTTGTACAGTATGTAAACTCCTCCTCAATAAAGATGCTAAATTGTTTCATTTACTATATTTGAGTTTTAAAGAAATGAACCTGGAAAAAAACATGTAAAAAATAGTTGGTTGCTCTCTGCATGTGAGACAGCCTACTTAGGGGGTTAGAATTGCCAAGATACGGATATTTAAATTACCAACGGTTAAACATTACCCAATCATGAGCATTTAGAAATTTGGTTATTATGGTTATATCTCTTGTGAATTTCATAACATCCTATAAATCTTACAGAATTCCATACTGAGTTATAATTAAGACATTTTTAGGCCAGGGATGTAGCTCAGCGGCCTAAGTGCTTGCCTGGCAAGACTGAGGTCATGAGTTTGATTTTGGGTACCGAAAAAGAAAGACATTTTTATCTTTATAGAAGAGTAAGACATGTCCTTGGCTATGTAATAAAATTACTGGGATATTAAATCATTAGTCTCAAAAGAGTGAAATAAAATTATTTACTTATTAGGCTGGGGATATAGCTCAGTGGCACAGCACCTACCTGGCAAGTGCAAGGCCGTGAGTTCAATTCTCAGTACCAAAAAAATTATTTACTTATTTGGCAGTGGCTGAATTATAGCTAGCAACAAGGCTATTTTCATACTCTGGATAATGTGTTCCCTTTGTTTTCACATAAACATTACCTACAAGTTTCTAGTGTGAATAAAAGCTGCAAAATCATGAAATGTGTATGCCCCTTTAAAATTGTGAGGTGTGATTAAAGAGTACAGTGTGTGTTTAAATAAAAAAATTGTTATTATAGTAAAAAGTACATTTTTACTAAAAATTCTCCCTGTCACTTCATATCTCATGGCTCTTGCTACTTTGTGAAGCAGCTGTGGAATTGCTCTTTCATGAATGCCTTTACCTGGGCTGTCATGGCTGCATTGATGTCCTGAACTGATTCAAAACATTTACCTTTCCTGGTCTTTTTGACTTTGGGGAAGACCTAGAAATCTCACTGTGCCAGATTCAGTGAACGAGGTGGATGAGGACATACTGTAAGTTTTGTTTGTTTGCCATAACATTTTTGTGAGCCTGTCTTTCCATTGGACAGCACACAGCAGCAGCGTTCACTGTATTTTATGACCGTACCGCATAAAAACACAAAAAAGAGGACTTGTAGAACTTGTTCAGAAAGTGGGAGAACTACAGAATAAATGTGTTCAAAGTGGAGGGGTGTTAAGAGGGATTAATGATGTTGTATCTTTTAATTTAATTTTATAAATCTGTAAACATTCATTGTATTTTTAGGTCATCCCTTGAATGATCTCTTACCATTTGTGTTTATAGTTTGTAATATTTATGTTAGTTATAATCACCTCAAAATTTAGCATCTTAAAGCTGGGTGTGATGGTACACACCTATGATCACAGTGCTGTAGAAGCTGAGGCAGAAAGAGCTTGGGTTTGAGGACAGCCTGGTCTATGTTAGGCAGACCCTGTCTCAAAAAAAACTGAAAGAAAAAAGAGAAAAACTTTAGGTTCTTAAAATAACAAACATTTATTAGCTGAGTTCTGCAGGCAGAGAATCTAGGTCCATCCTGGCTGTGCATCTCACCTGAAGACCTGAGTCACTCGGGCAGGATTTAGCTCCTTGTGGGCTGATAGAATGAGGTCCCTTAAGTGCTGTTGTGTGAATGTCTTGGTATGTGGACTTCTGTGTGGAGATGCTCACAACATGCTCTTCAGCAGAGCAAACTAGAGAGCAAGAGGGGGTGAGCAAGATAGACACCAAGTCATTTTTCAGTGTAATGTTGAAAGCAAAATCCCATGACATTTGCACATCTGTTTGCTAGAAACAAGTGTCTAGGTGAGCTTGTTCTGAAGGGAAAGAATTTCATGAGGGTAAGACTGCCAGCAGGCAGGAACTAGAGGGGTGCCTGTTAGAGGCTGCTTCTACAACGTTCTTCTCAGAAAGTTCTACATAATATGTATTTTAACTTAGATTTAATCTTGTACTATGAATTCTGTGGTATCTCCTGGAAATACTAGTGATACTCAAAGATGTAATAAATAAAGGAATGGGGTCAAGGATATAGCTCAGCGGCACAGCACCTGCCTGGCAGGCATAAGGGCCTGAGTTTGATTCCAGGTACCAAAAAACAAATAGGTAAGTGATTGGGGAACCGTATATAAGAGCTTTTTATCACTTCCTGTCTTGGTGCTACACTTTCTCTGGAGCATTGTCTTTGACCAGGATGGCTCAGCACCTATTAAAACAACCACTGGAGCCTGGTGTAGTGGTGCCCACTATTTGGGAGGCTGAGGCAGGAAGGATGCTTGAACTCGGGAGCTCAAGTCCAACCTGGACAACATAGCGAAGCTTCCATCACAAAAAGAAATAAAAGGAAACCTCCAAAACAAAAACCCAGCCATTGGAAAGGGAAAACAGAGTTGAGGGGAAAAGGGTACAACTCAGAAGTGGCACCAGTCATACGCCATTTGCCAGAATATAGTCACATGGCCACACTCCGTTGCAAAAGAGGCTAATAAAAAAAGCCTTGGGGCAGTCATGGACTTGGCCAAAAGTGAGTTTGTGGTGGAGGAAAGGGAGTCCGAATACGGAGGGGGAGGCAAGAGGCTCCTGGCCGCGTTAAAGTGGGTATCACACAGCCAGGAGCCATGTTAAAGTGGGTATCACACGGCCAGGAACGGGTGCATTTTACTCAGAAGAGCAAAATGACACCCTCATTCAGACCTTCTTATTCTTAATTTAGACAGAATTCTGATTAACTTGATTATTGAGCTTCCCAAACCACTGCAAATTAGGAGGAAATGTAATGAGAGGCAGGCATTTTGACAGCTGCAAAAATTGGGAGCAGAATGTCCGGTAAGAAACGGACACACAAAAGGCCATGCAGAAGCTAAGCTAGCAGTTCAGAGGAATCTGATACAGCGGCAAACAACCCGGGGAGCTCTCGTAGCCCCAAGGGATTGCCCACTTAACAGCATTGCCACCAGGAAAATACTTAACTTTAGTAATGATGATCCAGAGGCTTCCACTGTAGTTAAAAAACAGAACACTTTGGCATTGGAAAAGAGTTCATTGGTTATTTGGAAAATTCATTTGTATAGAGTATTCTATAAATACAATTTGCTCAGATGAAGGAGAGAACTCTTTACGTACTATACTCTTCACCTTTATGTAATTATCATTGCTTTCTAAATTCCAGTTTTGGAGTCCAGGATTATATATTGTTACAGATCATTTGACACTATTAACTTTGTTTTTAAAGGAAGCGTTTGTAATCACCACTCCTCAGGTATTTCAAATTGTAAGTGATTACCCTCCATTCATACCTCACTACCATGTAAAGAATACAGAACTTTCTGGCTGTACAGAAAGTATTCCTGAAGGTACAGGATGTCAGAGAAGTCTCTCGCTCTCACGTTGTCTGAGCCACCTGGCCTCCCAGCTAGTGTTGTGAGCGCTAACCTTGAGTGTTCTTTCCCATGCCCCCATCCCGCAAATCTTCACTCATTTACAGCCTGGGTCCACTATAAAACAAGTTCTGTTACACATGTGAAGCACCATCAATAGCAAGAAAAATTAACAAATTGGACCACTGACGTTAAAAAGTTTACTCTATGAAAGACCATATGAAGAACATAAAAAGATAAACTGAAGACTTGGAGAAAATACTTGCAAACATGTATCTGCCTAAGGATGAGTATTAGGATATATAAAGAACTCTCAAAACTCAGCTACAAGCTGAGCGTGGTGGGACACACCTGTAATCCCAGAACTTGGAGGCTGAGGCAAGAGGATTGCCATGAGTTTAAGGCCAGGCTGAGCTACATGGTAAGTTCAAGGCCAGCCTGAACTACCCAGTGAGACCCTGTCGCTAAATAAATAAATAAATAAAATCTTTTAAAAACTCAGCTGGTAGGGTTAGGGAGTATAGCTCAGTAGTAGAGTGCTTGTCTGTTATAGGAAAGCCCTGGGTTTGATCCCCAGCCCTGTCAAAAAAACAAAACCCCCAAAACATCAATAATGAAAATATAAAACAAAACAATCTGTAGTTAAAGGGACATTTCAACAAAGAGGATATATGTATGCCGAAAGACGTTTAACATCACTAGGGACAGGCAAACTAAAATTACGATATACATTCCAATCAGAATGACTAAAATAAAAACAGTGAGGACGTTGCTTGCTGGTGTGGGTGGGCACAGAGGCAGTGTGGTGGGAATGTAAGATGCTGCAGGCACGCCGGAAAGCAGGTCGGCAGTTTCTTTAAAAACTGCACATGTGATTGCCGTATGAGCCAGAAGCAGGATACCTGCGGATTTACTCCAGAGAAACAAAAGCTTAGGGCCCGTACAGAATCCTGTACACAAATGTTTACACTAGTATCTTCCATAACAGCCCCAGCTGGAACAAACCCCCGCATCCTTCGGATGAGTCCTTCAGTGAGTGAAGCACTAGACACACAGTACTGCTCCGCACGGAGAGGGAACTGGCTAGCGCTACATGCCGCAACCTGGGTGAGCTATGCTGAGTGAAGCAAGCCAGCCGGAAAGGCTGCGTACTGTATTGTTGTATGTATGTGACATTTTTGAAATGCTGGAGTCACAGAAATGGAAAACAGAGTGGTGGATTCCAGGGGTTAAGGAAAGTGGCCGGGAAAATGCAAGGGAGGGAGATGGAGATGGCTGTAAAAAGCAGCTCGGGGATCTGTGTGATGATGGCGCAGCAGTGTCTTTTTGCACTTTCATTAGTGCGTATTTGCAGTACCTAGTGTTTGCGTTCGTCCTGGAGTAGGTGCATGTGCTTAGCGTCTCTTAACGCTTTATATTCCCTTCTCCTCGCCCCTGCCTCACCCACCCTCCATCTCTGGATCCCCTTCCCATTTGCAAAAGTTCTGCCTCCCTGTTTCCTCTTATCTGACTTTAAAAAAAATACTTATTTCTCTCATAAAAGAAGTTATATGATATTTAATCTTGTATGTCTGATTTATTTTACATACCATTATGGTCTCAAGGAGCATCCACTTTCCTCCAAATGACTCAGTTTTTCCTTCTTTATAGCAGAGTGGTACTCCATTGTGTATGAATATATTTTCTTTATTCATTTGATGGACATATAGGCATCTTCAAGGCTATAGCTATTGTGAGCTACGCTGCTGCCACCATGGGTATGCATACATCACTGTGGTGAGATGTCTTGAGCTCTTTTGTGTCTTGATCATCTGCATGTCAGTATACAGTGCTATAGCTTTGCAAGGTGTTATCCTTAGGGGAAAACGAGCAAAGGGTACATAGTGTCTCTCAGAAATATTTCTTACAGTTACATGGGAAAATATAATTGTCTCAGGGTAAATAGTTTACTTAGACTGGGCATGGTGAGCTATATTTGAAATCCCAACACTCTGGGAGGCTGAGATAGGAGAGTCACAAGTTTGAGCCCAGCCTGAGGAACTTAGCCTGACCCTGTTTTCAAAAAAAAGCAGGTGGTGAGGTGGGGTAGGACTAGAGATGTACCTCAGTGTAAAGACCCTGGGTTCAACCCCTAGTACTGAGAAAAGAAAAAAGAAGTTTACTTTAAAACTATGCATTCTAAGCCAGGTGTGGGGGCACACACCTGTAATCTCAGCACTCAGGAGGCTGAGCCAGGAGGATTGTTGTGAGTTCAAGACCAGCCTGGGCTACAAAGTGAGCTCAAAGACAGCCTAAACTGCATAGTGAGACCCTGTCCCCAAAAGACAAAAAAACAAAAACAAAAAAACCCCAAAACTATGCATTCTTTAGAACTCTGTAACTCCATGAGAGAAGGAATATCTAAATTTCCTCAACAGCTAGTACAGTGCCTGTCTCAGGAAATAATTGGAAAATGTCTGTGGGCTGCCTTAGAGAAGCTGAAGATCTGAATGTACCCGTGTTAAGCACCTGTAGCTGACAGGCCTCCCAAAATGAAGGGGTTCTCTCTGCTGATCCATTCATTTAAACATTACCCATTGGCCATTTACCTTACAGTAGCCATGGTTCTAAGTGCTGTATCTCAGTTCAGGCTGCGGGTGTAGCAAATTACCATGGCCTGGGTGGCTTAAGTCACAGACACCCACATCTCACGATTCTGCAGGCTGGAAGCCTGAGGCCAGTGCCCACATGCCTGGGTCTCTGCAGGGTCCCCTTCATGGTTGTGCCCTCCCGTGGCCTTCCCTGGCTCCTGCACACACACAGAGCTCCCAGGGGGGACCACATCTAAATCTAACCCTCCCGAAGGCCCCACTCCCAACACTGTCACACTGGGGCTGACGAGGGGGTCAACATAAACTTTCTTTAGGGAGGACACTCACCCCATAGCAGCTACAAATACAGCCAGAAAAAAATCAGGTGGAAACATTCCTGCCTTTAGGGAGCTTACACTTTAATGGAGTAGAAAATAATAAGTGTGTACATAAATATAATACAATATGTCAGGGGGTGATGAGTGCTACAGAAAAAAATTGTGGTAGTGCGTAAGGGTAAAGGGTACGGAAAAGACTGCAAAAGCAGTGGGTTGCAATTTTAAGTAGAGCTTGGAGACTGAAAGTATCATTTGAGTCAGATCTGGAAGGAAGCGAGGTATGAAACTATGTAGACCTATGAGGGGAAAAAGCTTCAAGGCAGAAGGAATGGCCAGAGACTTGCTAGAAGAAGGGTGTCTTGATTGTTCAGGGACTCGCACGGAGGTCACAGCAGTGTTAGTGGGATGAAAGTGAGGGAGAATAGTTTATGACAAAGTTCAAGGGACAGTGAGGGTGGGGAAGGCATCGAGCCTTCTGGCTTTTACTCTGAGTGCTTGGGGAGCCATGGGAGGCTTGGGGATAGAGGAGGGGCAGGACCTGACCTGGATGCTTAAGAGGGTCCGTCTGGCTGCTGCACTGAGAGTAACAGTAGAGGAACAAGGGTAAGAGGAGGAAGAGGACAGCCTTCAAACGCTGTGTCCGTGCTCCTGGCCCAAGAGGTGATGGCGACTTGGGCTCAGCTCTTGGCTCTGGAGTGATGATCTGTTTGTGTTGTGGGACAGGACCGGCAGGGTTTCCTGCCAGATTGCATGGGAGGAGTCAGTGACAGCTCCAGGGTTCTGGAGCTGGGGCCTTGGACAAATGGCATTGCCATGAGCTGAGACAGACTCCACTACAGGGACAGCCACAGGGAAAGCTGAGGGCACGCGTTGCATTTGAGACATCAGCGTGGGGAAGTTGAGGGTGCGGTTGGAGATTTGAGTCTGGAGTTGAGAGGAGAGGACTGCAGTCTGGAGATACACATTTGGAAGTTACCAACGTTTATATGGGATTTAATGCCATGAAACTGGGTGAGACTTCCAAGAATGGAGCCCAGGCACCCTTCACAGTGTGGCACGCCAGGAGGAGGGAGAAAAGCTCGCTGAGAGAGAGAGTGAGGAGCAGGGCCAGGAAGAAAGGAAGGAAGCCAGAGCAAAGGGTCTTGTGGCCAAGTGGTCATTGTCTTCCCACAGAAGGAGTGACCAGCTTATAGGTGAGGTGAAGCAAGGTCTGAGAACTGGCCACTGAATTTAAGCAAGGTTGAGGTAATCAGTCCCCTCTACACACTGCAGAGAAAGTGTATTAGCCATTAAGCTAACTTGTGCTCATGATAAGGACGAAAGTAACAATTTGTTTTTATAAAAAAGCTAGGTTTGGGTTCCTCAAAAAGTTAAAAAAAAAAAAAAAAGAAAAAAAGGCAAGGCATGGTGGTGCACACCTGTAATCCCAGCCTCAAGAGGCTGAGGCAGAAGGATCACTGTGAGTTCTAGGCCAGCCTGGGCTACATAGTGAACTCAAGTCCAGCCTCAACTACACAATGAGACCCTGTCTCAAAAGAAAAAAAGAAAGTTAAACATAGAATTACCATGTGATCCAGCAATTCTGCTCCTGGGTATAGACCCCAAAGAACTGAAAGGAACTCAAACAGTTCTTGTATGCCAGTGTCCATAGCAGCATTATTCACTGCCGCCAAAAGGTAGAAACAACTCAGTGTTCATCAAGAAATGAGTTTAGCAAAGTGTAATGTATCCCTGCAATAGAATGTTGGCCTTAAAGAAAATGAAATTGTAATTCATATACAGCATATATAAACCTGGAAAACATACTGAGTGAAATAAACCAGACACAAAGGAAGATCATTTTATGATTCCACTTACATGAGGTACCTAGAACGATGAAACTCAGAGCTGGAAAGTAGAACAGCGGTTACCAGCAGCTGAGGCGGCAGGGAATGGTGAGTTATTGTTTAATCGTTGAAATCCGAATTGGACAAGAATAGAATCACATTTCCCTGTTAAGAATAACACTGAATCTCTAACCATTGAATTTGATTCAATTCTCATCCAGTTTGCAGCCAGAATCATGGAAAAGAATTAAGTTCGTGAACTGAGGCACAACCTGTGGAGTTTCTATTTAGGGGGAGCAAGAGTTCTGGAAATGGATAACGCAATGTGAGTTTTGCAACACTGTGCAGGAACTTAATGCAACTGAATTGCATGGGAAAAAAAGGTTAAAACAGTCAATATAAATGCTATACATATTTTTAAAAAGTGTCAGACTGGGGCTGCAGTTCATTGAATGCTAGAATGTGTGCTTAGCATGCATCCTGGCCCTAACCCCAGCATCAAAAAAGAAAAAAAGGTAGTATAGGATGCCAGAAACACTATTTAAAGAGAAATATATATATACACACATCTTAGAATGAAAGTCAGTGAGCAAAAAAAAAAAAATCTATCTTTTGCTTATTTCTGATCTACATTTTCTCTTGACTTTGCTTATAGATCCTTTGATGCATATTTGTTACACTCTTTTCTTAATGGCTTAAGGGTTAGCCATTAGTCATTACCCATTAATGTAGCCATTAACAGTATCCCCTTATGCAGGTTGCTATCATCAGAAGGCTGGGGAAAAAGTCAATTGTTACTAATCCAACTAATTACATTTTTAAGAGAAGAGTACAGCTTTTAAATTATATATTTTAAATGTCATATATATAGAGAGAGCTGTATCTATATATGTCCTCTCACTTAGGAAAACTATTTTCTCCCCTAAATAATGCTTTTTGAAAATAATGCTCCTTAAATGCACATGTAAATAATTTTCCTGCTACAACTAGCATTTCTGACAATTCCACAGAGCTGATATGGGGGAACCTTGCATACTGGGAGGTTTTGTGGTGCAGTATATTTAATAACCGTGACAACTCAGGAATTTTAAGCAGACTCGACTCCTTGTCTGGAATCTGTCGACAGCTTTGTGTCTTTGCTGGGGAGCCTCTCAACACAGTTTCAGCCAAAACTGTGCTCGTGACGACCTACCAAATTTTTACTGAGTATTTTTGTCTCGATAGTCTGAGGATTTAAAACAACACACAACTTTCTCCTATTCTTTTTAAAAGCTGACCCTCTAAAATATGTAGCAAATTAGGGAATAAAAAGGTCTAAAATTGCTTCACAGCCTCGATGAAACAAAGACTGGTGTGTGGCGGCAGGGAGCTAGGCGCGGCTTCTGTATGATTTCAGAGGTGAATTTAGATGGCTGGAAGATAGATGGGTGCCAGATGCAGTTTGACATAGATTCAGGCAGCTGCTCCTGGGCTAGGTTTCATTAGCTGGTAAGTGCGCCCACAGAAGCAGCAGCGCGAGGCCCCAAATGCCAAAATGATAGTGAGAACAGTGGAACAATACAATATTCACTAAGTGATTTTAATCTCAGAGATTGAATGTCACCCAATCAGTTTCCAGGTTTTAAAAAACCAACTTGTGTGAAGCCCTTAGAGGGACCAAGTCTTTGTCCATGAGGAGACGGGTGTGTGTGTGTGTGTGTGTGTGTGTGTGTGTGTGTGTGTGTGTTTACTTTCTTTGTTTTTTGTTTTTATTTGTGTGTTAGCTTTAAAACAACAAGATGTCTTAAGCCCATCTTGGTAGTATTCAACTAAAAATCATAGCAGGCTCTCAAACACACATATCCCTGGAAAAGAAATGTATTCATTATTACAACCAGGCAAATATTCCTCAGTATGTGGAACCAGTGTTTGTTTGTTTACCAATCTTAAGTGAAAGTCTTGGAAGAGCTTCCCAGGTCTCTTCCAGCTTTAAAGTTCCCCCTTCCCACCCATGTTCATATCCATTCTTCTCAAAGCAAAGTCAGAGACCGAGGAGATTTGTTTCTGAGACCATATGATCTGCATAGCTAGTGGTAAAAAATACGTATCCAGCTATATAATTGAACTTTAAAAAAAATGTTCTAATTGTAGATTTTTGCTCTGACTACTTGTGGGGTCGTAAGTAATTATGAAACTGCCTGCAGACTCTCCATGCTTCATTTCAACTCACGTGTTTTCTGCACTGAGAAAGAGAACCTTTATTTAGTATATTATTTAAACTTACTAAACTTACCTTGCGTTTGCTGAAAAGAGCACTATGATCTAACCCACCCATGATATAACCATTTCATGTGGGGTAATAATATCATTAAAATTAACAGAAAGTAAATAATTGGTTTAAGAGGTATGTATGTAAAAGCCATACCTCTGAACTCTGTTTTTCTTTTCGTCTTAGCTCGTACCTCACTTTCCCTCCAAGCGTGTGTGCACTCAGGTGTCTTCATAACGGCAGGAGTTGTGTATGTGCTCCGAGAATAGCTTCCACTGGGTTTTAATATTTTTTGTACTTTAGTTTAGTACTTTGCTTAGTAATGATGTTGTACTGCTTTTTAAAACTTTCAGTCTGCAGAACCATTAAAGATATGGAAATAAGCTCTGACTGGTTAGAAATTCAAATGTTAATTAATAGCTATAAAATACCCTTCTGGGTTGACTATGTCTTGCGCTTGAATATACTGCATACAAACTCTGAAAATTTAATTTCTTCAGAGGAAAGCTCCTCATTGGTGACTGTGTACTTGAATCAAAGGGATTAATACCTTAGGCGATGTGGTTTTACTTCATCTGAATCTCAAGAGTTGTTTCGTGGTCCGTCAAACTTTTGTGCGTCTCCCTTTCTCTGTGGGTCTACCAGTGGCAACTTGACTGCATTGCCCTGTGTGCTGAGGCCTCCTGTTGCTCTTTTATTTAGAGCACACAAGGGCTGCGCCTGCAGATTCTTGGGTGGGTAGGAGGTGAGGAGAGGTGTCGGGGCTGAGCACGCTCAGGTCTGGTAGCCTGGCGGACTCAGATGGCATTTCTCTTGAACAGGCCTGTCTAACCTTTCTCACTTCCTGAACTGACCCACTTCTTCTCATTCATTTTACTTCTGTTTTAACCAGGGGTCTGGCCCTCCTCTACGTTAAAGAGAGGTGAGAGGACCGCAGGTGGTGAGAGCACAGGACTTGTGGCCTTCACCCCAGGTGCCTCCCTGCTTCATGAGAGGCCAGGAGGGGCGGAGGAGGCAGCAGAGGTGACGGGTCTAGCCTGCCCTGGGCATGAGGGCTCACTCAGGAGTTGCGTAACCTGTGTGTCTTTACCTTATACAGATACCCTCAGGAAAGTCTCTCATTTAATCTTGTGAAAAAAGTGGTGTGTGTAGAAAACATGGGACTCCTCAGTGCTGTATGAACACATCTAAGGGGCCGTTGTAGTTATTACTGTTAACTGCCAACCAATGTAAAGTCATTTCAGTTGTTAACAACAACTTGCAAGTTCAATTCATTTTTTCCTAAAGTGAAATCATAAACATAAGCCAAAGTCTCTTGCCACTTAGGACGGATTCTTTTAGCTGCTTTTGCTGTTTCTCTTCCCTCGGTTCTCTCATTCTGCTGTTTGCTTTTGTTTGCGACACGTGGGCTGGAATATAGGCCCTGGGACACCTAGGCAGGCACCCAGCTGCTGTGCTACCTCCTTTCCTGTTTTGTTTTAAGGAGCCTCTGGTTTTATTTAGTTGTGCTAGGCTAAAATACTTGCTATCCTGACACTCTTCTAGCTGATGTGTCTATGTTCTCTCTCTGTTCGGGCTTGTGAGATGTGCCTAGAGATTACTGGGGGGAAGGTATCCTTTTTTTTTTAATAAAGAGACAAGGCCTCCTTATTCTTACTAAAATGTAGATGAAATACCTGCTGGGTAGCAGCCTTCTTGTGGCCTTGAAGACTGTGGGGATGGTGGAGCAGGTGCCTCCGAGCCATCGTCTCAGCCCTAGACTGCCGAACTCCAGACTGCTAATTCTGTGACCCTTCGTCATTCAAGCCAGTGTTGTTAGTATTTCTTTACTCGTAGCCAAATGTAAATGTTGGTCACTATTCAAACCTGTGATTTATCAACCTGGAGCAAAAGGATGTGTTCGTGTCTGGGACTAACTCAGGGTGTGCGATGTGCCACCTCAGGAAAATGGGTACGTCACTCCACGTGGGGCCTAAAGCTCTCCATATTCCATGGACGTGGTGTGGTGTTTTTTGTTTTTGTTTTTTGGCTCATGTGCTGAACAATACTGGCTGCTTTAGCTTAAATAAAAAGTATTATGGCTTGGTTATAGCAGTGAAAGTGGGAGGAGGCTGGCTGGTTGCTCCTGTTGCTTGTTTTAAAGCCATTGAAGAGGGGGCTGGGGATATAGCTCAGTGGAATAAGCGCTTGCCTAGCAAGCGCAGGGTCCTGAGTTCGATCCCCGGTATCACAAAAAATAAATA
The DNA here is from genome assembly GCA_004027595.1 of Dinomys branickii. Classification (NCBI taxonomy): domain Eukaryota; kingdom Metazoa; phylum Chordata; class Mammalia; order Rodentia; family Dinomyidae; genus Dinomys; species Dinomys branickii. The sequence goes on from PVLD010001530.1 coordinate 150,668, forward strand.
AATAAATAAAGCCATTGAAGAAAGTAGCTGGTCTTTCCTCTTCTTTTTGTTTTCTCACTGGAGTATAAGCAAGAGGAGGAGGAGGAGGGAATCACAGACAATGAACAATCCAGAGGTTTAAACACTCTCTCAGTTACTTGTAAGAAAACCTTTTAAGTTTCGTGTAGGGCCCAGCACAGTGCATATTTGGGAAATGTCTGTGGGTGAGAAGGGCGGGGATTGGTTTTATTGAACTGTAGGGACAGAGGTACATTTGGAAAGCGAGTCACATGGTGGGGTTTATTCACTAAAGGTGTCTTTTCCCTGTACTCCAGTCTGACCCGGCACCTTAAGCAAGTGGAGCTGCATCCACTGCCCACTGCACTGTGACGCGCCTCATGACCCTTCCTGCCCTAAGGTTGGTCACTATGGGCAGTGCTGACCACTGCTGGGGATGGGCAGCAGCATAGCCCCCCCAACCTCTGGCACAGTATGGAGCTTTGTGACATTCTGCTTTTCACTAATTATTGACAAAAATAGCTGCTGTTATTTATCCTGTTTGGAGGCTGTGTTAACCCATTTACATACATTCTTTCATTTAGTTCTCATGGTCAACACCAGGCCGTGGGGCTTGGTTCTATCTCCTTTTTATAGAAGAGGAACCTGACGCCTATGCAAGTTGCCCAAAGTAAAATAGCCAACATATGATCAAGCTAGTGCTTGAAACTCTGTCCGTCCCTAAGATATTTAATTCCAAAGGCATTGTGCTTAGACATGTCAAAAATATTGATTTGATCACGTTAAATGGTCTCAAAATACTCTGTATTTTTTCCTTTGGTTTCTCCTCAAAAGAGCCAGAAGTTTGGCATGAAAGTGGCCAAACTCCTAATAAAGCCTTCCTGTTAACTAGACAAGGTGGTTTCTGACTGTGTGCCTTTCTGCAGTGCTCTATTACTTACTTCGGTTGTGCGCTGGTTCTCAGGTGGGAGGCTGGGTGGGAGGTGGATGGACGTGTGAGCTGGAGGCCCAGGCCGTGCAGTGTGGCCGGGCAGAGCGTGCAGGCACCTTAGTGCAGCTCGCATCAGCTGTGTGGTGACTCCTGTGATAGCTGAGAGTGAATCACAGCATCTTAGGCCCTGGCTGTGTCACAGTGGTCTGGGCCGAAGTGTAGTGGTGGTCCCCTGGAAATACAGTGACAGCACAAGTGAAATGAACCACTGGAGTACCTGCAGTTGCTCATATAGCAACCAAATGCTCATGAAATCTGTACATTTGGGAGTTTTGTCTTTCCAGCTAATACTTTTACTCTCTGAGACTGTCTTAGTGTTTTTTATCTAAGTGTCTAAGATTCAGTCATAAAATTTCATTCCAAACAAAAGCTGTTTATAGAAAGTTAGCTGGTGTGTGGGCATATTGAAAAGAAAAAGATAGGCTCTATCTTAAAGATAAAGGAAAGCGTTTGTGATTCATGCTGCTAAATAGATACATAGAAAGCTGGATCACCGCACTGCAGGTTCCTGTGTGAGTTCGTTTTTAGAACTGTGCTTCAGCAAAGAATTATCATGAGGCAGTTAACTGAAGTAATATTTACAGTACTGTAAATTAAAAACTGAAACTGGATCTTGAATCCACTTTGGTTCTGGGTGCCAGTCTGGGCTTTGTGGTTTGGTGGCATTTTGAGAAAATGTCTCTGATCTCAGTTCCTCAAGTTTAAAACAGAATAGTGACTTGCTCACGAGGGTCTCAGGACTGAGGGACAAAGGATGATGAAACCAAAGGTGCGGTGTGATCTGTACATGCATTTCTAAAAGGTGGTTGTCTAGCTGGGCTTGGAAGAACACACCCGTAACCCCAGCAGCCTAGGAGGCGGAGGTAGGAAGATCACAAGTTTTGAGTGCACCCTGAAAAACTTAACAAGACCCTGTCTCAAAATCAAAAGGACTGGCAGGGCCAAGGATGTAGTTCAGTGCCACAGCACCTGCCTGGCAAGTGTGAGGTCCTGAGTTCAGTTCCCAGTACCTCCAAAAGGGGTTTGGAATATAATTCAGTACAACAGCCTTTGGTTCAGGCCCAGTACCACAAAATACATACACACATACATAGATAAACGTAAAAAAATTCGTAATGCCAATTTTAAAGGTGTGGTATTGTCATCATATATTCCATAGTCAGTAGATGGAACCGGTCACTGTCCTTCATCCATGAAGGTGACAATGTTGATTTTGTTCTCCCAGATAACACAGATTTACTGAGCTCTTATGATGCATGAGGGCTTTGTTCACATCAGCGAAACTTACCAGTAGATGTACAGCGCCGTAGTTTACACAGTGACGCATGTAGATAGCAGGCTCACATTCTGTACCCATGAATTTTGTAGATGCTGAGATGTGTCTCTTCAAGCAATGTGTCAATGTGTCAGTAACAAGCTTTCTTTATATTGTTGCTGTTATCAACATTACTATTATATTTTTTTCCCACAGACAGCATTGAGCATCATGCTATCTTTTCTTCATGACTCAGGATCATTTAGATTTGCAAAGTATTCTGGTGAAATACAGAGACCTTTAGGACAGGGGTATTGAGAAGCATGGTGCTATTTGCCTCTACTTTAAATGGTCCCAGATCATAAACTATTTTTTGAATCACTGTACAGGCATTTTAAAATCCCTTTTCTAGTTGTTAGCTGGGGAAGGGAGAGGGCTTCTACTATTGCACTCAACTCCTTCTCCCTTCTAAATTTCTGTTTCCAATCTTTGCTTAGGAAAAGGGCCAACTGTATTGAAATTATCTTTAAATTAAGAGTAAGTAAGCACTCAGGGAATATATGATGATAATGTGTAAGGTTTGGTATATGTACATCATGATACCTTTTGTTTTTTTTCAATTTTATTTTATCTACCTTTTGTTTCTTACGAGCATTTTCGTGCTTTGTAAATTCTGAATAGCTGCAGTCTGTCCAGATGAACTGTCTTGTTCAATAACACCACTTACAGTCTGCCTCAGTTTCCTCTGATGGTCACCAGTGACCCTTATGCAGCTCTTTACCAGTTGTACAGTGTTCCTGAGCATATTGCCTATCCTGATCCTCACACAATCGTGGGTGATAACATGAGTTTATATTTACAGATACCAAAGCCAAGACATAGATGGAGGCTAGTCAGTGCATTTTAGCCAGGTGTTGCAGCTGAATCTCCTGAGGAAGTCTGCTCAACCATACACGCCTAGATGTCCCCATTCGCTGGGTCTCTCAAGTGAGTATATTTTGGGAGACAATTCCAGTAATTCTGCTTATGTGGCTGTCCCAGATCTCTTTGTCCGTCTTCCCATCATCCACCTTAGCTCCCACTGGGAACCACGGAGTTTTACAACCACTAAGTGGTTTACTGAAATGCTTTCACCTCAGATTACAGAGAAGCCAACAAACAGTGGCTTAAACCTGTGAGTTTTTTCAGCGGTTCCATAATCAGCTGATGTGATGATTAGTATAACACCTTTTCCTCACTTTGCATAGTAGAAGGGAGTTTGCAAGTGTGATTTAAATTCTTTTCTTTTTTGAGACAGGGTCTCTGCTATGCAGTTGAGGCTGGCCTTGAACTCACTTTGTAGCCCAGGCTAACGTGCAAATCAGATACTCCTGCCTCAGCCTCTTGAGTACTGGGATCACAGGCTTGTGCCACACGCCCAGCATGATTAAAATCTTGAGACAGGGAGACTATCCTAGATTATCTGGCTATGCTCCATGTAATCACAACGGTATTAGAGAGACAAAAGGATCAGAGGCAGAAGAGAGGGGACCACAGAAGCAGGGCTGATGTGGCCCAGGTATACACAGAGGGACACAGAGCAAGGATGCAGGTGGTTCCTTTAGTCTAGCAAAGACGAGGACACAGACTCCCTTGAATCTGTAGGAGTGTAGCCATGTCAACATCTTGGTTTTAGACTGTGAGAAAATACATCTGTGGCATAGGATCACCATACTAGATTGAGTTAAGGACCTGGGTGTCACAGTAGTCACTGTTTGACTCAGGGTAAAAGCCAAAGTGATATGCTTGTGAGGCCCTCCTCACTGGCCACCTCTCCTCCTGAACCGCCTCTCCTCCAGCACTCCTGACTCCTTGCAGACATCCTCCAGCGCACCGGCACACACCCCAAGGGCCTCCCTGCCTCTGCACTCCTCCCGGAAAGCTGTCCTTCCAGAGAGCAGACCAGCGTGCACCCTGCCTCCTTCAGGCATTTACTCAGGTGTCATCTTCTAAGTGAGGTTGTTCTTAACATGCCTGATCCCATGCCCGCACACATCCCCGTGCTTTCTCCCATAGCATTTAATGTCTAACATATCATATAACTTACTAACTTACCTATTATGTGAACAAGGATTTTGTGTTTTGTCCACAGCCATATTCATAGCTCCTAGAACCCAGGACGGGATATTCAATAAATATTTGTTGAACAAATATGTTCTCTATACACAGTGTTGATTAGTTCTCGGGGCGAATTCCTAGCAATGAAGTGACCACATTACAGGACATGGACATTTAAAAAGGTTCTTGATATATGTGGCCAGAACCCTGTCCTTCCCAAGGTTGAATTCATCCACACTCCCATCAGTCTCTGTGAGACAGCCCTGGACACTGGCTTGAGGCAACTGTAAAACAGCTCAAGCCAGCGTGATATGTAGGAATCCTATTTCTTTTAAATCTGTGCTGCTTTAAGGGATTTTGCATTTTTCTTCCATTCATTTCTTCTTTTGGTGATCATTAGCTTATGTCCTTTGCCCACTGTTTGGACTGTGTTTACTGTTTTCTAATTTAGCCTTGGTGTTTTTCTCATTGACTCACAGTACCTCTCTAAATGATAAGGTTACTAAGTCTTTTGTTATCTGTGTTGCAAATATTTTTCCCAGTTTGTTATTTTCTTTTAATTAATCTCATGGTGCTTTTTGCTATGTAGTTTGTTGTTTTCTATATAGTCAGTTTTATTCTTGTAATTGTCTTACTTTATGTTTGGAAAGATCTTACCTGTAAGGTCAATTATTTATCTGTGATTTCCTTTATTTCTCTTATGTTTATGTTTTTAAAATGTTATTTATTATTTAGTCCCTGGTGTTTTATCGTATCGTGTAAAGCGGGAATCGGCCCTCCGGGTTTCCTCCCTCCATAGTGGCCCTGGTGCGCGCTTCTCCCAACAGCAGTACTGCCTTGAGTGTATGCTGAACCTTCGTGCCCAGGGTGGGTGCAAGTATTTCAATTCAAATTCATTTATATTTTTCTTGTGCCAGAACCCAACTCTTAATTATCATAATTTTTAAATGTTTTAATGTATTATTTTAAAATGTATTTTTTCATTGCTTTATTTTTGTTTGTTATATATTTTGGCAATATATAATAATGGCATTCGTCTTGGGGAGTGGTACATATTACATCATAATCATTTTTACTTCCACTTGTCCTTCCCTGCCTTACTTTAAATATACTTTAGTATTATTCTGTGGGTCTTAGAGTAGATATGAAGTTAACTTCTTCAAATAAAAATCAGTCACGCCACTCTCAATGGAAGATCTTTTAATGACTCCCTGTAGTCTTCAGAACATAAGGGGCTACTTTTTAATGTGACCTCCACGGCCTCCTGTGTCTTGCCCCAGCCAAATTGTCTGGTCTTCTGTATTGCTATTCCCTGCTTGGAATTTACCCTCCAGGTCCGTACCTGTAACATATGCTATTTCTCACCTTCCTGTCTTTGCTCAAGTTGCTCCATCTGCCCTTAATGACCTTGATTAATGACCTTGTCTGGCTTCTGTTTGCCCTAAAATCAATTATTACCTCTCAGCTTTCCCCACTGATCAGGCTCTGTGGCCGCTTACATGTGTCCATTGTGGACCTGTGCATATTTATGTCACTGTGTTACAATAATGGGTAGTCTTCCCTAGGACTTGGTGAGAGTGTCTCCTGTTCATTTTGTTACTTTGTATTTTGTTGTGTTGTTTTGTGGTGTTGGGGATGAAACTCAGGGCCTTGTACATGTTAGGCAAGTGCTCCAGCGCTGAGCTACAGCCCCAGTGGTCCTGTTGATTTTATATTTCAGGTACTGCCATGCTGTCACATATTCAGTGGTGTGGATGGGCTAAAGGTGAATGTTCAAGATTGGAAGTAGGGAGGCGGATTTTTGGAATAGCCAAAGTAAAATATAATTAGGGTCTTGACTAGAGTAGTTGTGGGAGACATGGGACATATTTGGAAAACAAGAAAATTTTCCAAGTATGAGAGAACTTTGTGTCTGGATGAAGTGAGGGTCAGAGAAAGGGAAGATACTTTGAATTTTAGAGTTCTGACTTAGATATTATGTTGATGTTGGTACCTTAAACATATGTAGGCATTCAGGAGAAGGGACATATTTAAGAAAAATACGATTAGGACAATTTTATATGTGCTGTGAGTTGGAAATGTCTAATAGACAATGGGATATAAACAGGCATTATATACTTTTATTGGTCAAACTGGGACCCTTTTGAGATTGAAACTGGATGCTATTAATAATTATGGCAGGACAACAAGCATAAGCCAGAAATGGCCCTGATGCAAATGGGACGGTATGGTCTTCATAAGAAGATCAAACCTATAACTCAGAAAGCAGGGCCTGGAACGTAGTTAATGATTTGTGCGTTATTAGCATGTAGGTGCTCTCAGAGTGGGTCAAGTTGCATAAGCAGGTTTTCTAGGAAGAGAAGAGAAAAGGGCACGAAGATAGAACCACAGAGAATACTACCGTACACTTAGTGATTATCAACTGAGAAAAAACGATTTTCAAAACACTCGTCTCCAAATTTTTCTGAAGATGTTGATAGCATAAACAACCATCTCTGTCTCTCATCCCAATCCCCAGCTCCTAGTACTATATCTCTCTGGCCCCGGCTGCAGGCAGAAGTGATTTTTTTTTAAATTTTAGGGGTCAGAGGCATTGCTCAGGAGCAGCGTACTTGTGTAGCATACGTGAGGCCCTGAGTGAGTTTGGTGCCCAGTACCACGAGAAGAAAGTCTAAAACTACAGATCTGATAGAGAGGACAGAGGCAGAGCAGCCAATTCCAGGTGAGAGACAGAGAGAGACAGGGCCAGAAGACCAGGTCTCCCCGAGAGAAAGCTCTAAGTGGGTGATAACGTTAAATGCGAGCCGGAGGTTCGGTACAGTGAGCAGCTGCGAGTTGCTGGTTGGCCGCGGCACGTAGGGGCACGGGCCCTTCCCCGGGGTGGCCAGTGCAGTTGCCGTGTAGCAGGCGGAGGGAGCCGGAGGAAGAATAAAGATAGGAGTCACCACGTGCACCCCGCGTCAGTGAAGCCGGGGAGCGCTGCCTTTCATTTTAGGAGTGAGGGTAAAACCTTTAGGCCTGATTTATTGACCGTAGGAAGGAGCCAGGAGAAGGCCAAAGCCGAGTGTGCAGGAGAGGGACGAATACTGCGTTTCTGCGCAAAGACGCGCTGCTCAGTGCCTGTCCTCCTCTGGAGAACCTTCGCGGAGCTTGAAAGCCGCAGTGTCTGCAGTAGGCCTCGCTTTGACTTTCAAAACCACCATGCCAATGTTCTTCTGTTTGACTGGCTTGGGGTCTAAATTTTTCTCTCTCTTTTTCTAAGGACTCAGGAAGGGAACCTTTGAAAGGAATATCAACATGTTCCCTAGTCGCATTGATTTGCTGGACTGTCACTGGTAAAACGTTGGTAACTCATTGTTTAGATTTACAGGTTAATATGATGCATGCTTGTTTATAGATTTAAAAGCATGTTCCACAGTGAGTATATTTCCTTGAAATATGTATGTGTATATTTATATGGTATCATACATTGGATGGGAAAATGAGTTTTTAAACTAAAAATTCATTGGCTTTTTATTCTTTTGAGAAGCTCCATTAAACACAAAAATGTTACTGTAGACTTTGGTTTTCTGATCTGCTATCTCATAGTAAAAAGTTGTAAGGTTAACATTCTCAGGGACAAAGGCACAGACATCAGCAGAAGGATAAGAAATGTTTCATTGCTCTGCGAAAGCCCAACTTGCTCTCAGAAGTAAAGACTTCAGGCTTAATGTGCATGGAACAAAAGGCCGTTGTGAGCTGTGTACAAGAGTTGGTGAGAGTTTGTATTCTGCCCCTTTTTTCTGTGGGAGTTATTTCCTGTTGTTGACTAGAGTTCTTTATTTAGAACCACCTAGCTTCAGAATGCCTGCTAGCTAGCAGAAAAGTGTGTACTTAAAACATAGGCTTACTTCAAGACAATCTCGTTGGAAGGAAAGTCATTCTTCGTGTATTGAGGCAACAGGGTGTTCCCAAAGGTCAACATCCCCACTACCAAGAGACACAGTTAAAAAAAATGTGTTTAGTACGGGCAGTCATTGGTCACCTGGTTGTCTGAATGAAAGATATTTCATGGGGAAATTGTGTTTGCATTTAAACTACGCTCAGATTTTACTTGTTAGCACCAAGTGAGTTTTTGACATTTTAAGGAAGTAACCAAAACACTTGTATATAATGTGAAGAAACTTCTGTCTTTCCTAGCTTGATAAAGTAGCGTGGCAGGAGAAAAATATTTCTAAAACACAGCAATTATTCCTTTACTCTTGCTTTATCAGAAGTGCTTCCTATTAATGACTGTAGATTACAGATTTGATAAAGAGGCCAAGGGAGAGGAGCCAATTCCAAGTGGTGAGAGAGATAAGGGGCAGGAGACTAGATCAGCCCACGGGAGATTGTCATTGGATTTGATTTATTTGTTTATTTATTTAGGTACAGGGGATCGAACTCAGGACCTCGCACTTGCCAGGCAAGTGCTTATTCCACTGAGCTAGATTCCCAGCCCTGTCATTGGATTTTAGAATCTATTAGTGAGAGATAGAGGGAAGAAAGATGATATATTGAAATGAAGGGGAGGAATAGATTGTTACTATAATCATGGGGAATATACCAGTGTTTGACATACAAATACTATCCAGGGTTCATTACTTGATACTAGAAATTATAGAGAAAAAGCTTTTCAGAATTCTGCTTCATAGGAACCGTAAGGAGGACAGCATATAGAATGTATTCCTTTAACCTCATGTATTCTGAAACAATAAATTTGGATTGTTTATTGTGACAGACTTATTTCCTTTTGATGCTATTTAAAAAGAAACTAAATTCTCAAGCTAGAGGAGAGGCCTGCCTGCCTCTGTCCCTCACTGCATTGTCCCCCTCCCTTAACCAGAGGCCACCACTTTTCTGAACTTGCTTCTCTAATGTATTTTGTCTTTTGCCCACATATGTACGTGTAAACAATATGTAGCAGTGGTTTGTATTCTAAAGTATCTTACTGTAATGGCTTAGGTCTAAATGTCCTTCCAGAGCCCTGTGTGTTTGGATGCCTGGATGAATTCAGTAGCTGAGTGTGCAGTGAGGAAGGGAGGCCTGATTGGAGATGGGTCCTGGGGGTGTGATCCCCTGCCACCTGCAGTCTCTCTTGGCCTCAGCCACAGCGGTGTGAGTGGCTGGCCCCTGCCGGGCCCGTCCATGTGCCGTCACTGCCCTGGAGCCGGCCAGCCATGCACTGAACTCACGCAGACTGCAAGCCAAAATAAGCCTTTTTTTTCCTTTAAAATTGTGGCTGTTAGAAATTTTGTCCCAGTGATGGAAAAACTAACACATTTACAAATAAGGTATTATGTATTATGTTTTTCAGTTAGCTTTACTTTAGTCAATAGTGTTTTTAAAATTTAACCATGTTTATATACGCCTTGAGTTCTTTTTTAGCTACTATAGTTTTCAAGGATCAATTTACTTTCCCCTTTATGAGCTTTAATATTGCATCTAATGTTTTGCTGTTATATGAGGTGCTGCATAACTCTTCTGTATTTCCATGGAGATAAAAACAAGAGCTTCTCTAGACTCTGGACTTAGCCCTTCTCATCCAGAATTTCTCAAGAGAATTAAGCCCTAATATGATAAGGAATCAATTGTAGGTAATTAATTAACTTCAGTCCCATAAGTCTAGAACGATTCAAATGTTGGGCTGGAACTAGAGAGCAATAACAGCTCCTAAAAGGGATTATGTGGAATCTCTTCCTAATTTTTTAGTTCTTTTGGGAGAGCAGAGATCATTTGTAATATGGGTATTTCCACCATAGAAATCAGCATATGTCCCAAGTAACAGCTTCCTTTCCCCTGTTCCAGCCTATTGTTAAACATTTACCAGCACAACACTTCTTTCCACTTTATACCATCTTTGGGGAAAACTGAGGAAAGAGTGCCTCAAATCATTTCTGTAAGACTTCCTTCCTTCCTTCCGTCCTTTCTTCCTTCCCTTCTTTCTTTTTTGTAAGGCCTATTAACTAAAGAAATGAATTGACTACATTATGTGGGCCAGGTATGTGGACTCCAGCTTTACTGTATCACACCAAATTATCTCCAAAGTGGACATATCAACTTACACACCCACCGAGGGCTTATCTGCGTTCTCACCAGTTATCAGACTTTAGTTTTTGTCAATTTGATAACTGTATCTCTCACTTGCATTTTCTTATTACTGATGAGGCTGAGTATGTTTCCACATGCTTATTAGACATTTGAGTTTCCTCTCATCAATTTTGTGTTTTCTTAAAAAAACGTTAACTCAAGAGTTATTACATAGAAATATTTTTGTTGATTCTGTGAATCACATATATCATTTGACAGTCTTTAGTTTGTCTTCTCAAACTTGTTAACAGTATATTTTGTTTAATGTTTAACTTTTAATATAGTCAAAGTTATTGATCTTTTTCTTTATAGTTATGCATTGTATGTCTTGTTTCTTAATAGAGTCTGCTGGAAACAGAATTCTGCTCAAATGTTCAACTAAAAATGAATGGGTTTTTAACCAACCGTGGAACTCCAGCGGCAGTAGGAAGCTGTTGCCGTCCTTATGCTTAAAGGGGAGGGAGAAAGAAATGGTGTTGCTAGGGTATACCCTGCAAAACCACTGGGAGTTGGCATCCTGGAAGCAGCCACCTGGCAGAAGCTGTGGTTGTACAGGGAGAGGTCCTTCCAGATCAGACAGGCCCCAAGCAGAAGAGCAGGAAGTACCCAAACCTTCTACCCACTGATCTCCTTCTGGTCCTGTTTTGGCTGAATCCAATTGCAAATTATCAGTGCAGGAGCTTGGATGTGCAGTGCCTAGAGGTCCACATTTCAAGGCAGCAAAACAGAGGGTAGTGCAGAAAGAATCTCAGGAGATGCCCAGTAATCATATGTTGTCTGTCTTGAAACCACGCACACATTTTATATGTTTTTCCCTAAAACTTTTATTTTGCTTTACATATTTAGATTCTAGTCTACCTAAAGTAAACTTTTGGTAAATATTAAGTACCTAAGTTTTTCATGCAGGTAACCAGATGCCCTATTTATTGACTGATCAACCCTTCTTTCTTCAGCTTTATGTCCTGTTATATATTGCACCCTTATATGTGTACGGGTCCACCCTGCACTAACTTTTGTTCTGTTTATCTATTTTCTGTACCTATGCCAGTACCACTCTGTTTTAATTACTACAGTCTTAAAATAAGTTTTGTTAGCTGATAGGACGCATCCCCATCATGTTCTTTAGACTTACTGCAGCTATTTTAGAATTAGTTTATCAATTTCCATGAAAAAAGAATTGAGATGTGTGTGTGTGTGTGTGTGTGTGTGTGTGTGTGTGTGTGTTGCCGGGAATCAAACCCAGGCCTTCATCCATGCTAGGCAAGCACTCCACCACTGAGCTACACTCCTGACCCCTAAAAGTAGGGTTTATATTGGAATATATTTAATTTATTGGTAAAATTAAAGGAGAATTGGTATTTATATAGCATTTACTATTATCTACAAAATGGTATGATCCCATTAATTCTGATCTTTTTGTCTGATAAACTTTGGAAAAGTGTTTGTTTTCTCATATATTGTTTTTTGGTTGTAATATCAAAATAGTAATCCTGGAAACTTTATTGTCACTGCTGTTAATTTTTGTCATTGAAATAAAAAGCATGATGTATGGCAGTTTTAACATAGTAACATCAGGGCTGGGGTATAGCTCAGTGGCATAAGCACTACCTGGTAAGCACAAGGTCCTGAGTTCAATCCCTGATTCCAATAAATAAATAAATAAGTAAACAACCACTGAATTAAAAAAAAATTGTAATACCAGAATGAATTGAAAATGAATATCTGATTAAGAATTTTTTCATATCCTCTTGTAATTTGGGCTTTAGTTTCTTTAAGAAGTTAAACGGAAATGCAAATAATGTTGAAATCACCACCTCTTGTCCCACAAAAGCTGTTTTTCTGCCTTCGTAGTGCTGGGTTGTGCAGTGCTCTGAGTAATGAGGCCAAATGAATGACTGCAGTCAGAGTCATAGAATCCAGCACTTTTCAGAGAGACTTTTGACTTGGTATGATTCTTTCAGATCTGTATTTCTGTTGTATGAATCATCATTAGGGACAACTAGATACAAGCATTATTTGAGCAAATCCAGAGTCACAGAACGCGTGAGTGTCTGTAACAGCGCAGAGCTGCAGTGGGCGTCGATGCTGAGATGATATTCTTGAGCTCTTACTGCCGTCCACTCTCCTTTCTAAATTTGGTGTTACAGATTCAACTTCTGTTTTTAAAAAAGGGAAGTTGCGTATAGATATTCACACTATTATTTTCTCCTTAAAGCTGGTTTTTCTTATAATTGCCCATTTAAGGAGTTTCACATGACCTAAACAAAGACTTCTCCAAGAAAAGAGTTGTAAGACAAATATTGCTTACTTAACAAGCTTAAACCTCCTTTCTTTTCTTTTTTTCTTTCTTTCTTTCTTTTCTTTCTTATTTAAAACATGTTTTTAAAAAACAAACAACTGGTTACACAAATGACCCTAATGTGGTATTGGTATCTGAGCTGCTTGCTTTAGATTCTTCCTAGTTGACTTCACTCTGTACGTTTCTGAAATTCTAAATATACAAAATTTAAATTTAAAAAATACAATTTCAGCTGGGCACACGCCTAATGGCACACACTTATCACCCCGGGTAGTCAGGAGACAGAGGCAGGAAGATATCAGGTTCAAGGCCAGCCTGGGTATTTGGCAAGACCCTGCCTCAAAAGTACTAAGGAGGGTCAAGTTGGGCTTGGTGGCACATACCTGTAATCCTACCACTTGAGAGGCTGAGGCAGGATTGACATGAGTTCAAGCTCAGCTTGGACTACTAGAGGCCAGCCTAGACTATATAAGAAGACCTGACTCAAATATACAAACAATCAAACAATTAAACAAAACTGTTAGAAAGGTAGTTCAGTGGTAGAAGGCTTGCCTGGCATTCATGAGGTCATTAAATCCCCAGGATGGATGGATGGATGAATGGATTGATGGATGGATAGATAGATACACAGACAGAAAGAAAGAAATTAAGTATTTCTTTCCATTTAAAGCCAGGGGCTACTATTGGAAACTTTTGAAAAAGTGTTGTTTACTCTGAGAATAGGTCTTTAAAAGACAATTTGACATCATCATGTGAGTGAAAAAAAAAGTAATATGTGTACTGTTTTACCAAATGTTACCTCTCCTCCAAAACAAATGAATAAAAATTCAAGCTGGCAAGGAGCTGATTCATTTTTTGTTGTGTCTTGTGTCCACATTTAAACTGTATCCTCTGTTTGCATGTTTATTTTTTAATGATACCTCGTAGACTGAACTTAGAAGCCTTTCCTGGCATCTATACATACCTTGAATTTTTTTAACTTACTGAAGTTTACTGAAGTAGAATTTTTATAGTTAGAGTTTCACAAATGGTTTGGATGTAGTATTTATATTATAAAAACCTACTTCTCTGAAAATTCCTCTTTATAATAGGTGACTTAAAGATACATGATCCTAGGTAGTTAGTAAAATGGCTCAGAGAATATGTCTAGTAGAAAATAGAACTTAGTCTAGCCAGTCATATAAATCTTCTTGATTTTGAGACATCTGGCATTAGAGTAGTATTTTTGTGGGTATTTTTGTTTTTTGTTTTTTGGGGGTTTTTTGGTATCCAATCGAACCCACAACCTCACACTTGCTAGGCAGGCACTGTGCTGCTGAGCTATATCCCTGGCGAGAGGAGTATTTTTGAAAAAAATACTTTTCCTATCATCATTTAGCAAGGTTTTCCTCGAAATTAATACTGGTTGATAACATTATAACATGTTTCATTATAGCACGTTTTTGTATTCCACAACTGTGAGGGCATGAAGCTGACAGGAATAAATGGCCACTCAGGCAATCTCTTGAAAATTTGGATAATGAAATCTTTTTTGTTTGTTTAATTTCAAGGTTGATGGCCTAAGCTTATATTTTGGTTTTCTTGAGTCTCAGCCTGATCTTTTTACCCATAAATATCAAATGTTGGATTTCAAAAAGTTTGTAGAGTAAGTAGGAAGAGAGAAATCTTCATAAAGTACAGAAAGGCAGAATTAGATGTTTATTTGTAAGGTTGTTCTCTCACAAATAGTGAGATTGTATAGATGGATTGACTTTGTGTGTGCGTGGTTCTGGGGCCTGAACCTTGGCATTGTGCGTGCTAGGCAAGTACTCTACCACAGGGCTACACCCTCAGCCCTAGATTAACTTTTAACAGTACGTACTTTGTGAGTGCCCATCAGTCGTTTTCAATATGTTAAACACAAGTGGCGTATTTTAGAAAAAGTAGTATAATTACAATATTATGTTACTTACTGGTGCTCCCTCTAATTAAGAAAGTTCCAAAATGTTTCTTCTATGTATTTGCACACGCGCACGCTCACACACACACACACACACACACACACACACACACACCCCTTAGAGAAAAGGTAGTAAGAGGAAAATTTTAGCAGGAAAGATGAACTCCTTGAGTTTATGAAGTTGACATAGGCTTATCAGCAGTCCTGTTTCTTCGTTCATCCCTCCCCGTACTTTACTGAGTGAATACCTACTGACTGTGGGCTGTGCCAGGCACCGTTCTGGAGGGTAGAGATAAGTGACCAAACGAGAACAGCATTTCTATGAACCAGATTGGAAATTAGCAAAGAATGGGGATTCTTTCTCACTGTAGTTGTAGGTTGTCAATTTTGTGGGTTAAAACAAGGCCAAGGGCAGGCCGAGTTAGGGTGTTTTGGTAAGAAATAGAATTGTGGCGAGGGTGAGTGCCGTGGGTTCCCCTCGCCGGGGGCTGCACTCCCCGCTCTGCTTCCCCGGCAGAGTCCAGTGCGTGTTCCGCAGTGCAGCCTCCGACCTCCCGCGCTGAGAGTCAGCTGGCACAGTGAAGATTCGGTTGGCAGGTCCTTCTCAGAGGCTCCACTCCTGGCTGAGCCTTGGGTAGCAGCGCCCGCCCTGCCCATGGCAGAGGGACAGCACTGAGAGAGCACATGAGAGCACCCACAGAGGAGACCCTGGGAAGTTGGCCTGCTGCAGTCCGCGTCCGGAGAAGGGGGGCATTCCAGGCTCCACACTGGTGGCCTGAAGCATGATGGGCAATAAATCCGGGACAGTGTGGCGAGCACTGCTCTGGTCATCTTCTGGACACGAAAAAAGCATCAAAGAGCAAGTCCAGTTGTGGAGAGAACATTGTATTTCTACCCCTTTTATTTATAAGTGTGTGAAAAGGGACTTGATTTTACCATTTTTCCAGGCTAACAGATCAGGTTGCAAAGCATTTTACTTCATTCGAACCCGACAGCTGCTGCATGAAGGTGGTCAGTGCAGTCACCTTTTTCAGAGGCCCCTGGCTTGCACACAGGACTTCAGAAAGCTTTAAATGCAAATTTCTCCTTTTGCCCAGGGCAGAAGCTGACTCACTGGTGCCAAGGTGGGATTCACCCTCCTTGCAGGTGTGGGTGAGGGGCCAGGCCCAGAATTGCTCAACTCAACAACCCTGTGTTTATTCTAGCAGAACCAATACTGATGTAAAAAAGTCATAGCTTAATCATAGTTCAGTAACTGACTTGTTTTTTGTTGTTGTTATTATTGTCTTTTATTTTTTTGTTATTCAGGGTCTCACTATGTAGCCCAGGCTGGCCTCAGACTCATGGTGATCCTCCTGCCTCAGCCTCCTGAATGCTGGGATTACAGGGGCATGCCACTACACTCAGTGCAGTACAGTAACTTGATTTGTATAAGGTCTTCACAATCCTAGTCCAGGACTCTTCATCTCACCAAAAGATCTGGAGAAAAGATCTAGAGGCTGTGCAGTTCTAACAGTTACTAGAATTTTCTGCAGAAGCTAGAAATGCTGAGTGTCTTGAGCAAAGTACGAGACCTTCAACAACTGCAGAAGGCTTATAGGCCCCTGTCTGTGATTCAGATCTGGGGGATGGGGACTGGCAGTAGTGTTGCGTCAGGAACTGGGGACCAGGGAAGATGTTTTGTGAAGTGGCCCCAGTTCTTTGTGGAGTAGCGTCCTGGCAAAAATTGGAACATTGGAGTTATCAAAGTCACCAAGAAAGGTTTTTGCATTTCAGTGGACCTCGCAAGTTTTCTTTCTAAATATTTCAGTAGAAAATAGTAGCAAATGGAAGAAGAAAGAACTGATGTCCAACAGAAGTCATCTTCTCTCATAATGATTAGAAGAAACTCATCAAAAACGCTAGAAAAACAGCTGGGCGTGGTGGTGCACACCTGTAATCCCAGCACTCAGGAGGCTGAGGCAGGAGGATTGCTGTGAGTTTGAGGCCAGCCTGGGCTACAAAGTGAGTTCAAGACCAGCCTGAAGTGCATAGTGAAATCCTATCTCAAAAAGACAAAAAAAAAAAAAAAAAAGCTAGGAAAACAGAAAGCTGGGCATAAGTGGCACATCCCAGTAATCTCTGCACTTTCATAGGCTGAGTCAGGAGAAACTCAGCTTCAAGCCCAGCCTGGGCAACTTAAGATCTTGTCTCCAGAAGAGGGCAGACAGCTGAGCATATAGCTCCGTGTGAAGGCCCTGGCTTCAAAACCTAGTATTACCCCCCCCAAAAAAAACCTGCCAGAAAAAAAGAGAACAGTTTAAAGCATTTTTTTCAAGTATTATTAAGGCTGTGTTTCAAGCTAAGGTTTAAATGTTACCAATTTTTAAAAGAGAGGTGTATCTCTAATAGACAGTTTAAACTCCCTTGAAACATAGGGGTAGTCACTACGCAACAGTTGAGTAACAGGATGGTGAGTCTTTGCTCTGGGTAGAATTTGACTTTAAGAAGGACTGGAGAAAAGCAGGAGGAAGAGAGAGAGAGGTCTGTAGGAGCAGATGAAGTAGCTTATGCCTTTGGTAGAATGAAGTTTTACATCTCTGAGTACTGAACCTGTCTGTGTCCTCTTGGTAGTTTTCCAAGTCATCTTATATCAACCCCTTGGTAGGTGGTGTGACTTCGAGGAATTTATTTTGCACACTTGTTCAAGTTTTCATTTCTCATTGAATGGGAAATCTACCATTTGGATCACTGTATTTTTCACGAAGAGACTATCTAGCCCAGCAAGTTCTATGTAATCTGTTTGATAACTGAAACATCCATCCCTTTTGCCAGAAAACCAGGACTAGTATTTGCAAGGTATGTAGATGGATGGTTATTGCTATTTCTTAGGTGACCCCTAAATTATAAAATCTAATACAGGGTAAAGAAAACTTAAGCAAAGTTTGAAATCTGTTCTAAAGTCTTTGTTTCCCAGGCTAGGAGGGCAGCTCAGTGGTAGAGTGCTTGTCTAGCACTGCAGTCTATCAGTTGGTTACTTCATTTCTCCTGTGTATATCTGGCAGGTCCCCTGGGATTTTTTTGGTGCTTGCTAATTAAGTGCTAAAGGTAGCCTTTAGTCACTGCAGTAGTTTTCTAGTCTGCAATATACAGAGGCAAGAAAGTTTCAAAAGAGAGGCACTGAAGTGTGAACTAGTACCCAGGACTACCGAATGATGCTGAGGACCTCTCTGCAATTAAATTCATGAGCGCTTAAAAAATTTACCATCATACATCTATGCTTAGAAAATGAATGTTTGGGGTTTTTTGCCCCCTAAACAGATATGTTCTTGATAGTTAAATGCGGATTACTGGTTTAACTTCTTATAACTGCTCTCCAGTTATGTGAAATTGAGAGGGAGAAATTCTAAATTCTGGATGAAGCTCTTGAGTAGGATTATTTTAAATGGGCTTTTAAATGCCCCAAAGAGTAAAAACCAAACTTACACGTTCACTAAGCACTCAGTGTTCATTTGCTAAGACAAGTCATGCCCTTGCATACTTGGAAAGTGCAGGGAGGGCTCTTCTTTGTCCTCTTGAATCTCCTGGGCTGGGCAGGGGGTGCTGTGATGGCCTGTAGGAGCAGGCCCGAGGGAGGAGGACAGGAGATAGTGACCCACCTGGTATTAGAACACACTGGCAGCTGTTGAAGCCGCCACTTCATACTTCAACTTCTTGGTCAAAGATGCCAGGTTCTAAAAGTGGGGACAGATTCTAAAAGTGGGGTAGTAGGAGTTGTGTTTAGGTAATATGCGTTGATATTACAACTTGCAAAAGTGTAAGGGTGTAGAAACCATGTCACCCCAAAACTCAGGTTGCTTTCCTAAGAATTCAAACCTTTATTGAATACACATAGAATATGGGCTTTAGTGAATTGTGTGTCCACTCTGTTATTTTGGTTTTAGTTATTACCTTGTGTACATTGCTGGAAAATATCTGAGTGTACAAAAATTGTGCAAGTTTAACTTTCTGCTAACTTCAATTCATGAATAACACTTTGAATTTATTTTAAATTCTACAGTGCTTATGCCTCTGGCCTCCTACAAAGATATCACAGGAAGAGATTATTGCAGCTTCTATTTCAATGGCTTTCCCTTAAAGTGAGCGCTGAAAGTATAAGTGAGCGGGTGGTTGGGAAACTGTTCGTAGTGTCGTCTGTAAAATGCAGAACTCTGGAGATGAAGAGTATCTTGGTTCCTTAACAACATGTTTGAATGCTGTGCCACCCAGGCACAAACTGAGCAAGACCTGCAGAGGGCTGTGAGCACTGCTTCTGTGATACCTGACTTTGAATGCCACTACTGTATAATGAAACCTTCTGAAGATACCCATAAATTATCAGCTTCCGGCACTGGGTACACTGAATCAAATGTCTGTATAGGATTTTGATTATACTGAGTGTCCAGTAAAAGCCTTTTTTCTTCCCCTACGGATGAAACTATTCATATTGTCTTCTCTACCAAGTCAAATTTTGATAAAATCAATTTGATTGATAACAAATCATTAAAGAACAGCTTGAACGGTTCCAAGTTTGTCTTGATATTAACAACTTTTAGTCACCTCTGTTAGGTCTTAAAGCTTTATTATCCTTAAATTCAACTCGTGTAGTAGATCATTAAATGGTAAAGTGATCTCAGAAGATACTGATTAGAGTGGCAGCCAACATTTTAAGGTGCTTGAAGTACATCAGTGACATCTTTATACTTTTATGTGCATTTAATTTTTCAAAAAATACTTAATTTTCTAGTTGAGCTGTTTCCCTGGCCTCTTACTAACACTTACGCATACACCCCACCTTCAGAGTAGTACTGTAGTGTATACATTTCTCTGCCAAATATGAGTAGCTCAAAGCGTGTTTTCTAAAGCGGAGGGAAAGGGCCATACACAAGGAAAGGCGCCTCCGGCCCCTGTGCGGCTCCAGTCCGGGCTTCTCTGCGGCTGGCTGCTGGTGCTGCACTGTGGCTCAGCTTGCCCCATGGGTGCAACTCGGTTCTGTACGGCTCTGAAAGTACTAGTGACTTGGTGACCCATTTCGAATGTCAGGATGAGGCAACCGTGTGCCGGGCTTTTTCTGTCCCCTGCTCCAACCGGAGCCCCCATTCTGCCACTCGGACATCTCTGCAGGCCACCCCACCTCCTGCGCTGGGGGGCCACGGGTGGGCGCAGCGACTCAGGGCAGTTCTTTGCCCCTGGTCCCCTGCTGGGACCCTGCCCGCCTGACTGACCGGCCCCGAGTTGCCGAATAGCTCAGATGCTTGTCATATTTGCGGTCGCTCGACTCAGCCGGCTGCGCGCGCGCTGCACCCGCGCCGCCTTTGTCACCAGCCCCTTCGTCATTTGCCTGTTTTCCGGGGGGGACGGTGGTGCCGTCCGGCCAGAGTGACCCTGCCCCCGTTCCGGACGCCTCCCGGGAGAGCACGGAGGGCGCGGGCCGGGACGCGGCGGGGGCGGCGCGGCGGCCGGGCGCCCCGCGCTCGCCGGCCCCTTCCTGCTCCGCGGCGACCGCGGCCGGGCTCCGCGTTTGTCTCGCCTCCCGGGACCGGGCGGGCGGGGGCGGGGCGGGGCGGGGCGGCCGGCGCCGGCGGAGGCTGGCGGGCCGCACGTCACTCTGCACGGCGAGTGCTGGAGCGCAGGCTGCCGCTCGCCGCTGGGCGCCCCCTCTGCCCGCCTCCCGCTTCCTCCTGCCGCCGCCTCCATTGTATAATGCCCCGGGCGCACGGGCGGAGGACGCCGGCGCCTTAGCTTCGCCTCCCGCCGCCGGCCGCGGCAGCACCTCGGGCCCCGCGGCGGGCGCCCCGCATGGAGCGGGCGTAGCTTGGGGAGCGGGCGGAAACCCCTCCTGATGCGCTAGTTCCAGGTGGAGCTGCAGGCGGTGAGTGCGCCGGGCGCCGGGCGCAGGCGGGTGGGGGCGACGCGGGGACCGACCGGGCGAGCGGGGCGGGGGCGGGGGAGGGGCCGGCAGGTAGCGGCGGGCTGGCCGGGGGCCGGGGCGGCGGGCCGGGGGCCGGGGCGGCGGGGCCGCGGCCGCCGGGGCGAGTGGTGCCGCGCCGGGTGTGTGGTTGTGAACGTGTGGGACTTTTTTTCAGGCTTGGATTGCTGGCGCGGAGGCTGCTTTGCTTCTGAGTTCCCTGGCTGGGTTTGCACCCAACTTGCTTTACTGTGTACGAGTTTCCCGGTATTTTTATGTTAAAACATCCCTCCCCAGCCTCTTTTGTCCATGCCCAAAAGAATCGATTTTGGATACGCGTCTGTATTAAACTTAATGTCCGGGTGGTTTTTAAATTAGAAATCTACGAGTCATCTCGGTGGTGACCGCCAGTGACAGAGAGGAAGGCAGCTGAGGGGCGCCAGCCGCCCGAGCCCTAGACTTTGTACCACTGAGACGGGGTGCCGGCCGAGGGCCAGGGCACCGACAGAAAGTCCTGAGTTGTTCTTTTTTCTTGGGCCGTAAGTTACCTTACCTTTAGCAGAAGTGGCAGTCATCGATTGAGATGAGGGCTGAGCTTGAAAGTTTCACCAGAATACCACATACAGTTGTCTTACGGCAACTTGGCTTGCAAGTTGGAGAGTTTGAGGAGGTAGAAAGTTTTTACAGGCTCTAAGAGAAGAGCAGTCAGCGGGGTGAGACACCCAGCCTTAGACTGCAGCAGCTTTTATTTGAATCGAATTGGGCAGCCCCAGTCGGCCTTCAGGAAGAGAGTAAATGTTTTCAGGCTTTGTTCGTGAGATGTGCCTTCTGATTTCCCAATACATGTTAGGAAATGTTCGTAATGTGTGTGAACAGCCTGGAAGTTGTAGTCGCCAGTAGGGCTACCGCGGCCCTAAGTGTTCGCGGTTGCCTGCTGTGGTCAGGGACTGGTCCCGGACCGGACCAGAGCGAGGTGGGCATCTGGCTCCTTGGCCCCTGCAGGGCTCCACCTGGGAGCCTCGGCTCCTGTGCTCCTGGGGGCAGCCTCATCTCACCCGAGCAGTTCCCAGTGCGCTCCCTTTTTAGCCGTCTATTCTGATTTGGGTGTGCTAGGGCATGAAAATACCCGTCCCGAGCTCCCAGCCTCAGGCAGGAATAGCTTGTCCGAGGGTCCAGCTCTCCTGCTCAGTTGATCAAGTAGTCCATCCAAAAACACGGCCATAAAGACAGACGTCTAGTTTTCCTTTGGCTTCATGGACTTAGAGGTGTTATATGGTAATATGAAATTGTTTTATGTTGTTTATTCGGTTGGAACCCTTTAAAATAATTTCTGCTGTCTTCCCCTCCTCTGTAACTAAATACGCGTAACCATGTTGCTCTCAGGTAAGAAATCATAGGAAATGAATTTGCTAGCCTTAAAAAAAAACTGGCTCTATTCTCTCCTGCATTTCCACAGGTGGAAGAAAGGACTCCTATTTTATAATGCCGACCAAATAAATGTACGAAGGAGGGGTCCTAGGGAACAGTGTCATTGTCCGCCCAGTGTCCCAGCCTCTTAGGTAACAGCTGCTCGGGCTGGCTTCCATTAAAGAACTAAGAGAAGGATATTAACTCAGATTTAGAAAATCTTTACATTCCTATTTGTTGAATTGTTCTCCATTAAGGTTTTTTAAAACTTAACTGAGGAACTGAAATATAAATATACTCAGTTGCTACATAGTAAGTCAGTATTAATAATGAGCACAGTAAAACAGCATATACCTTGATATTTTAAAATTTGCTCAAATTTATGGAGTGTCTGATGTTCATGGCAGCCACTATTTTAAACAGTACTTCAATAGCAGAGTAAAAGTTACACACTACAAGTGTATAACCAGCCAAAATATTTTACACTTTAGTAGCTAGGAAAAGTAAAACCTGCAACAGAAATTTTTAGAGGTTTCTTATTGAGCACCAGTAGAAGTATGAACTTTATTTTACATTTCACATCATCAGAATGAGGACCAATTTGTCACTAATATTAAGATAAAAATAGATGAATGTTTTGTTTAAGAGGGTGAACTTTAATTTACTTGTAGAATATTTAAAATTTTGTGGCTACAGACATTTACTGCATGGTGTATTGTTTAGGAGTCCTGCTGTAGTTTCTTGGTGAAAGAGGGGAGGGAAGAGGGAGGGAGGGAGGGAGGGAGAGAGAGAGAGGCTTTGATTACTGAGTCCAAAGATCAGTTGTATACTGAAGGCACCAGAAGGTGAGCGCCAGTTTAAGTGAAAATAGCCTCGCAGCAAGGGTACTGCTCGCCCCTGTAGGTCTTCCATTAATAACTCTGACTGGCAAAACATGAAAATATAAAAACACTATAGTTTACATCACATGCACAAAGCATGTATTTTATTCCTGCAGTTATTAATTATTAATTAACAATTGATGAAAACCTGCACACTATGACTTCTGTTTAAGAAGTGTGTAGATACTTTGGTTTGAATATTTTTGAAGGAAACAACTAACCGGAGTCGCCATATCTTTAAAAAAAATTACTGTCCATTAAATGGCCAGTGCAGTTGGTACTGAGGACAAACTTCTGCCCTGTGTGCAGATGCTGGGAAACCCTTATGAACAGAACTGTCCCCTGGAGCGTCCATCACTCATTGTGTGGAGCTGTGTCTTTCTCCATTAGCACTGTGTGGCACTTCATTCTTTGTATGAATCTGTGAATGGCATATGTCAGCCCAATAAGGCAACATTCCTATTCTGGCTAATAAATACATGCTTTGTTTTTTTTTCTTATTCGAAGATCACGAGATGAACAGAAACATGCTTGGCTGTTTAAAAATTTTCTTTGAAATCCATGTAACTGAAAATTTCAAAGTAAAAACAGCAGAATGTCTTTTTAAAATATATGGTTTCTAACAGGACAGAACAGATACGTGCTTACAAACACATCCATGCAGACAATGCAAACTCCCTTTTGGAAATTTGGCTCTCTCTGTGATCTGAGGGTTCCCAAAGCTGGAAAGACTCCTTTCTCTCTTCTTGGGATCTTGTGTCCCTCACCAGCTCGTAATGGGAAATACTAGCAGTCACTGAAGCAAGTGCCACAGTTTGACTGATCTCCTGGAGGGATCCAGACTCACCCTAAGCTAGAGTCTGCCCTCACAGCAGCGTTCCGTCCAGAATGGAGTCTTGTCTGGCCTCCTCTTCCACTTGTGCGCAGTCTGGGCAGAGCTGGCCCCCCCCCTCCCCGCCTCCCTCCCTCCCCACCGTGGAGAGCAGACCAAAGGGTGACTGTGCTTGGCCTGCAGGCTGGGGAGTGGACCGAACTCTGGGATGCGTGGGGGTGGGGGGCTGGGGGAGGGGCAGGGGACAGATCAGCAGCCGGCTGTGCAACTGCTACAGCAGGTCTGACTAGTTTGAGGTGCCCAAAGGCAGCTTTGTTTCTCTAGTAACTTCAGGTAGTAGCAGACTGAAGTTCTTAAAACTCACTCCTCCTGTCTACAGTACTATCTTTTTGACACTTTGCAAAAACCTGTAGCTTTGGAGGGCTACTAATCAGTTCTTGGCATTACTCCTCTTTAAAAGACCTCCATAGGTGGTTAGCTGGAAAAAAAAAAGCAGCTGAACCAAGTATTTTTATTTTAAAGAGTTTCATGTGGAATAGTGAGAGGAAGGGACTCTAGTTCTAGCAATCACAACCTGTGTGTGTTCATTTTAGACATCTGTACATCCAGACTCGTGATTACAGTGAGCTGCGTGAACCTGCCGAACAAAAGTGAAATGTACACTTGACAGTGCCGGCCGCACAAATTCAGTAATGAAAAGTCCCTTGGTGCAAGTCAACCTTTAGCCCTTTGCTCTCCTCCTCTCTGGCTGGCTGCTTATCATTCCAGGCCACGCTGCCGCTTCTGGGGCCCGAGCAGGCCTGCCGAGTACCCCACCCTTGTGTTGAGAAGTGTTGCCCAAGTTAGACTCAGGGAATCTGAAAGTCCCAAGGTCGTAAACGGGTTTGCATAAAATTCCAGCCACACAAATGAGATAATGAGGAGGCAACTGTTTCAAACTGATCTTCCCAGAGTGGTTGTCCCATTCCCTGAGAGAGGATTCAGATTTGCTTTTCAGATTTCTTCCTTTTCTGAGGGGTCATCCTCATCTGCCCATGTGTGCTTCTCTGCCTTCTGTGCTGTCATGGAAAGCTGATCTGGCAGAGGAATTTGGGCTCTATGTCTGCAGCAGCAGAAGAATTTTTGTTGTGTCACAAACCTATTGGTCTTTTTGAATAGTTTTTAAAATGCTGATTTTTAAAAAAGTAGTTTTACTGGGTCCAGAAGTATAAAATAAGCCAGGTGTGGTGACACATTCCAGTAGTCCCAACACTGGGAGGCCGAGGCAGGGGAATTACAAATTAGAGCCAGCCCAGGCAGTTGAAGGAGACTGTGTCTTAAAATAAAGAAGGTTGAAAACATAGCTCAGTGCTTAGGCCCTTGGTTCAATATCCAGTGGTGCAAAAAGAAGAAGAAAAAGCAAAAAGAAATACAGATTTCACCGGGTAGCGATTAACTGTCTGGTTGGTTTACAAATTCAAAGTGGAATTCTGCAGGTACCTTCTGCTGCTTCTGAAACTCTTGAAGCTAACTGGGATAAGTAGAATGTTAACGATGGCTACTGGTCAGTTGGTGGAAGGCTTGCCTTAAAAATAAAGTTGTATTAAGTGTTTTCTGTAAAAGTATTTATTACATGTAGTGGGAAACTCTGATTATTTGGATTGTACTTAATGAGATAACTTTGCTTCAGCGAGTCACTATCAATACACAGAAGACCTTGGGAGGAAATGCGTTTTATCCTGAAAAAAACTTAAAAGTAGTTATTTCTTAAATCGCTTGCATATTTACAGAGTGTTATTTACTGCTTCCTAGTTTGTATACTCATTGCCTTTTCCTACTGTGGAGTATTCAAGTTATGTGATACAAAATTTAAATTGCCTACATAAAACCCTGTCAGACTAACCTAACTTTTAAAGGCAACCCAAACAGTCCAAATATATAGGCTACTTGGGACAGGTATTTGCACATTAGAATAGTTATTTCCCCCCTTGTATATGTCTCTGAAGCATATTTCAATATCCTGTACTTCAAATTTTTGTACTAATGTGTCAGGTTGTAAAAATGTGGTATCTTGCTGGGTGAGGTGCACACACCTGTAATCCCAGCTACTCAGGAAGCTAAAGCAGGAAGAGCACAAGTTCAAGGCCAACCTGGGAAATTTTAGCAAGTCCTTCTCTCAGAAATGGCTAGGGATGATGTCGCTCTGCACTTCCCTGGGTTCAATCTGCCCCTCCCCCAGGGATATCTTTCTTAAGGAATCCAGATTGAGGTCATGCAGTATAATATTTAATGCTACTCAAAAAATAAATTCATAATATTTCCCTCACTTTGTTCAAACTGTGGTAGTTAAAAGGTGAAATTTATGCTGTGTTTGTGAGGGATATTTTAAGGGGGTTTTCCTTACTAATAAGCCATCCCAAATTTGAAAGTATGATTAGATTTTAATCTTTAGCTTTTAAGAAACATTTCCATAAAAGTGCTTCCTGAGCTGGCATACTTATATTTTACTCTGTAGTTGGCAAGTAGTTGGTTAACAAAACCTGGAAGATAACCTTTGCTTTTTTTTTTTTTTTTAACCTTTGCTTTCAACTAAGATGCATTTTTATTTTTCACAGAATTGTTAACAAAATTTACATTTACCTGTTCAGCGTTTTAGTTTGACTGTTTCATGTATTTGATGAGCTTTGTAAAGGAAGAACAACTGTGACTGACTTTGGCCCTTAGGTTCTACCGTAGGCCTTCATTTTCCGGCCCTTAGATTCTACCGTAGGCCTTCATTTTCCCGACATTGTTTATTAAGGGTCTCTTGTGTGAGGGGAAAAACAAGATGTCTTTGGGGAGGTGATGCTGCAGGAGAGTTGAAACCGAATCTCATTCAAGCAATTATTAATACAGGAAAAAAAAATATTTTCATTATGCATGGGAATGGGGAGGGGGCCTGGGGAAGAAGTCAAATCTGAGGATCCTGTCCATCAACATTAATAATAAGACTGTAGATTCAGGACGCCAGAGATGTGTCCTGATACCAAATTATTAAGTTCTTCACAATGTAAATAATTATAATGTATATGTTCATAGTTAGCCGTTTTCACGTGGAAAATGTGATGATACTAGTTCATCTGTTTTGAACAGTATTACTGAACATACATCATGTAATGTGAACTTGTAATTTGAATAGAAAAAATTCCAGCAATAGCTACACAGTAACTGGCTTTATTATCTCCCTCAGGTTAACTCTATTACATTTTACAATTAAATGACTCCTCCCCTGCGCCCTTTGTGAAAGGTTTTCCCAAATAACCGCCTGGAGCAGTATCTGGTGGCATAGAGGTAATTCATTATTATGAAGAAGCAATAGGGTTATTGAAGGCTTCCATAGTAAAATTTTCAGTGCTAAACTCGGGGAGATCTGTTGTTTACTTAGGAGTCCACGTGAGAGCCCCACTAGGAATCTGGACTGGGGATTCCTCCAAGCCCACACCTCAGGACTCAGGTTTGGGTTTGTTTTTACCTTTGTTCTCACTTGAGGAACCCTCCAGGGATCTTAGTCTTGGTCTGTGTCAGTGCTGCATATATACAGGCAGCAACGTTTCCTACACGGTGTTTTCAGACTCTGAACCGTAGTATAATATAATTTACTTTGGGTTGGCAAGGGTCCCAGATTGATTAGTGTCACCCTGTAGATACCTGAATTTGGTAATGATACTGGAAATATGTAGGCTTTGAGAGATCTGTACTTGGAAAACTGCCTTGGGGAAGCTGACTTCGGGGTGCCTGATTGCTCTGCTGCACCCCCGTGTGGCTGGATGTGACACTGTCTTTCATAGTTCATTGGCGGTCCGAATTGGACGGGGCATGCTTGTTTACATAGAGCCTTAGTAGCTTGCTTCTGTGTAAAGACACCTATCAGGTTAATATAATAGTTCTCACCGAGGGGGAAATAATTTGTTGGGCTTGCTTTTATTTGTAGCATTTTTTTTACAATATGTGACATGTTGGGGTTTTTTTCAACTTTCTATTATGGAAATTTCCCAACAGACTCTTAAAAGAGTGAGTACAATGCCCTGCCTGTACGAGTCACCCCTCTAGCAGCAAAGTTGTGATGATCATGTTTCAGTTTGCACTAGGTTTTTTTTTTTTTTTGAAGTATTTTAAAGCTAATTTCAGACACTAGATCATGGCTGTGTTGTTGTTAAACTTAAATTCCACTCAACCCTTTACTTGAATTAAGTGTGAGCTGCTTTTAGCTAGAATGCTTAGGTAAAATTGAGAAATTGTTAGCATTTCCATTGTCCTGGGAAGAAGGTGATTATTACTCTTGGTTTACTAGGGTTGGGATTAAAACCTAAAGTTCCCAGCTGGCAGAAATCCAGTAAGATGAGTTTTAGGAACATTTTATACTGTTTGACATTTATGTTCTAAAAAGCTATTTTTCTTTCCAGATGTTTGCTAACAAGGACATAATTTATTCTAAAGAAATACTTACTTGAAATATTCCCTCCCAGAATTTGACTCTTATTTACTAAAGACAGTTAGTTGTCAGTATCTTAAAATTTCTGTTTCCAGATGAAAAGGTTCTACTTGGCAAGCCATCAACGTTGGATATTGTTTTCAGTTTAATAATGGCATGTAAAACTCCTAACAGGGCAAGCACAAATTTGTTACAGTATGGATATCAGAAAACAACCCCATATAAGAAAAGTTGTTTGTCTCTTGAATTTAGTTGGAAGTTTATCTCCAGGCCTTAGGTGGCCCCAGGAAGGCCTGGAGGCCAGTTCTAGGCTGGTCCTGCCAGGCCTGTGGCCCGCAGAGGTTGCTGGGCTGCTGGGCTACAGGCTGGTGGCCCTGGGGAGACTGGGAGGAGGCGCCACCAGATGAGGGTCAGGTTACAGCCTGAGTCTCCCGGAGCACTGGCTTGATCGAGTGACTGGCTTTATAATTACATCACTGATTTGTTAGGGGAGGCTTTGTCTCACTTACCAATTAGCATGGATGTTACTGCAGGGACCTCCAAAATCCTGGATGGGCTTTAGTGTATAAAAGAAAGAGGAAAAAAAAACCACCTTCCCAATGCAAGCAGATTTAGGGGTTCTGTCATTAATGCTGCTGGTTTTGTGTGTCTGTGCCCTGTCTGTAAATAAGCAAAGATTTTCTTCCTGTTAGGGTTTTGTCTCTGTTGCTGTCACTCCTCTGAGCCTGAGGCAGTCACCTTGGGGGGGGGCAGGTACCACCCTCGGCACCTCACGGTACCTCCGGAGTGGGGGCTGCCAGCACTGTGGCCCCACTGCAGCAGCACAGCGCTGCTGGGCACAGCTGAGGACTTGCCTGTCTTGGCTTTCCTTTGTGGGCCCGTCAGCGAGCAGACCGACTACTATGTCCTTTCCAGGATGGTCTTTTTGTTCAGCTGTGTGTTTTGTTGTACTTAGGGGAGGGAGGGTGTTAAAAGTGTAGACATCATCAGGTTTCTTAGCCTAGTGTGTTTTCCAAGGTATAATATTTTTAAGTGTACAAGTTGTGTACGCAGCAGGGTTTCCCCTGTGGCAGTAGGATGGGGCTTTTCCTTCCTGCTTGAGAGCCTCTGTGGTATCACACCATGACAGTAGGCTGCAGGGAGGTTTGAGGCCCCTTGCGGCTACTGGGAGGTGTCCTTCTGCTCTAGACAGAGGCTGTCCATTTGGGCCACTTTAAAAGCAGGGTCTCAAACACATTTAAAGGCAAGTGGATGGAGCCAGAAGAGGACCAGTGAGAATATTCTGTGTTTCAGGAGTTGTTCAGGACAGTTTCTGGCCCAGTGTGGAGCCAGCTTCAGTTTTGCCATGGATGCGACCTGACCTCCCTTCTACTACAGACCTCGGGAGACAGTGAAAGAAGGTCTTCCGCTGAAGGGGCTGTGGGCTTTCCACGATGTCAGCGTGAGAGGCCGCGCTCACTAGCCTTCTTGTGCAGCACCTGCCATTCCTCTTTGCTTGGTTTTTTCTTTGCAAGAAGCATATCCATGGTGTGGAGGCCCCATTTTTACGGTTTTCAGTGCCTCTGCGGTATGCAGGGCCTGGAAGCAGCCAGTAGTCATGCCAGCAGACTGGACTGCGTACTGGGGAGACAGGAACACAGCATGGGACTCGACTAGCTCCCTTGCAGCCCCGTCCCCCCTGGTAACTGCTCTTTCCCATGTAGATGCCACAGGTAAATTTTGCCTTATAACTGGCTTTGGCAACAGCATGTCAATGTGAAGACTGCTACACCCCTGAAGCAGGAAAATGCTGACTTTCGGATTGTTATTGTTTACAAATCCAAAGAAAATGGGACCAGGCTCTTCAAAATGTACACAAGGTACAAACTAATTAGGCCCGTAGGTATTTCAAAGGGATGGCTTGTTGCATTCCCCGTCCTGTCCCTCCCTCCTCGAGGTGAGGTGATGCTGGGTCCAGACATTGGCATGTGCCCGCCTCTGTGTGAAAGACCGTGCGCTTCCACTAGCTTGATGGTGTCTTTGGTCAGGGGATCAGGCATACCTTCTCCAATCACTTCCTCAGAAATTAGAAGTCTGCTGTTTTGACCCCCACACACACACCTTTTGTTAACATTAACTCTTTCTTTGGCTATGGAGTAGGTTTTTCTTCTGTCTGGTGTAGTGACTGTTGTTTGGGGGTGAACTGAGCTAAAACACAGTACAGACCTTTACATCATTTGGAGACTGGCACAGAATCAGAACACCAGGCTTCCCAGTGGGCTGAGGAGGTTCCCAGGCTGACGGCCCCCTCTAGGGTCTGCAGTGGGGCCCAGGGTGAGCTGCAGGGGAAAGCAGTATTTGGTGGTGGTGGCATGGGATGACAGAAGAGGTCATTTGGAAAAGCAGATTTCGTACTCATCTCTTAAAAATCATGTTATTTTATTAATAAAATTTTTAAAATGCAAATGAGGTGAATCAAAAAGTTGCCTTTCCAGTTGTTTAAAGGTTGCATCTTGTAAAATTATTTTTAAAATTCACTATCTGTTAATAGCTGATGTTTCAGTCTGGTAGACTGAGCTTTGTTGTTCAAATTGAGCTTTAGATGTCTTTGTTCTTCGTGACGTATTTGAAAAATAGCAGTTGTGAAGCCGGGCTCAGTGGCTCACACCTGTAGCCCCAGCTACTCCGAGACCGAGAGAGGGATATCCCTTGAACTCAGGAGTTCAAGACCAGCCTAGGCAACTTATTGAGATCCGTCTCTTTAAAAACAACAACAAAAACGTGCTTTGTGTTCTTTTTTGTCCTGTTTGCCTAGACACAAATAGGGACAATCTTTTGAATCACAACGAACTGAATAAAGGTATCCTCAAGCTTAAAATGTGAGCTGGTCTGATTGAGGGAAAGAAGAAATCATGGTTGTCAGGTGCGCTCATATCAGTGTCGCCTGGAAACATGCTGGACATGCAGATTCCTAGGCCTACCAGTCTGTGTTTTATGGGCTCCTCCACAAGAGGCCGACGCCTACCCAAGTTCAAGCAAAGAAAACTGAGTGAGAAGATCTCCTACAGAAGGGCTCCCTGAGCTGGGGCTTTCTTGCCTGCCTCTAGAGCACTTTGTGACCAGGCGCCCTGTGAAGCTAATTCTGAGTCTGTGCCTCTGCCAAGCATGCAGCTCTCACAGAGGCCCAGCCTGTGCACACACCTGGCTCTGTCTTAGGCTTCTCTGCTGTCCCTGTGTCTTTTCTTATTCTTTGCACTTACTGTTCACTTATTCATCAACTGTTTAGGGGACACCTGTGTGTCAGGAATTGCACTATGCTAAGTGGCCCAACAGACCCTGTGTGAGCCTTCATGGGGCTTACTGTCTGCAGGCTGGAGACAGACGTTCAGAGACTTTCCTACCCTAAATGTAAACTTTGAGCCACGGCGCTACCAACCTAATTTCCTCATGACCCCAGTGCCCAGTAACCTCTCAGATTCTCTACTGCAAAAGGTGCTCAGAACCAGGAATTGGCCAACATGAATAGGCAGGTAAGCAGTCTCTGGGTCCTCTAGTCTTCTGTCTGCTGAGAAAACTCCTGGTGCGAGCTGTTACACTCTGAGCTTATGCCCCGACAGACTGCAGCTTTATGACCAGGATCCTTCCTAGGAAAAAGCTCCACAACTGGAGGCCAGGCCTGGTGTACAGAGAGTTTGTACTAATATTCCTGGAAACAGTTTCATTTATTTTGCTGTTAATGAGTTTTGTACTTTATTTTCAAAGTACTTAATAATTGGTAAAATTTATTTTAAAAAATATAGTCAGGACTGGGAGTGTTTCTCAATCATAGAGCACTTGCCTAGCATATGTGAGGCCCTGGGTTTGAGTCCTGGCACCACAAAACCGAAAAACCCGAAACACAACTGTAAAAATGCTGAATGCTGAGAATTTGTTTCTAACAAGTTTCCTGAGGGGAGAGGGTGTTTTATCTCAACTTTTAGTACAAGCCAGTGAATATTCACTAGAAAAGCTATTGTGGTTAGTAGGCTCGGTGCCCCTTTGAATGGCAGGGGTGGCAGGAGCTCCAACTGGATTTCTCTGTGTGTGGGACTCTCTGACCCAGGTGAAGCGCAGGGTCTCTTTGGATCTTTGTCTGAAAAATTGGGTAGAAAATCTGGACTTTATGTAAGGACTTCTTTACAAGCTGAAGGAAGAGACAAAGCCATGTATGTAATGGCAGAGGAGGCAAGTGAACTCCCAGCCCCTCATCTGGGTGAACTCCAGACCCACGAACTCGAGTCCATGTGCCACAGTCAAGGGGGAAGCCTCTTCCCTAGTGCTCCCTGGAAACTCTTAACGAGCTCCTGCTACTGCTTCTTCTCCAGGCTGCCGCCTAGTGAGGCCTTTTGAAAGGTCACGTGCCTCTCTAGCAGCACTTAAAGAGCTATTGTTATTTTCTCCAAATGCCTGAGGAGAAAGTGGAGCTGGCCACCCTGGCCTTGGCCAGCATGAGCCAGGTCCGGAGAAGCCAGGAGAGGCCCACGCGCCTGGCTTCTTGCCCTCAGCTTCTTAAGGGCATGTCTTGTGTTTTCTTTTTAAAATTATGCCCTGCTTAAGGAGCTGCTTGTTACACAAAGCCCAGTGAGTGAGTGTTCGCAGTGCCCTCCCCCTACGAGAAGGCCTCGTCAGAGGCCTCATCTGAGGCTTCGTCTGACCAGGCTAATTGTAATGTTGCTATGGTGTATTAAGCAAACTTTGGATAGACTTCATTTTCAAGTAAAAATATGGAGTAGATTTATGTTGTGTTTATTTCTTTCTATAATGATTTAGATAAAGGTTAAAAATCAGGGTTGTGTATGTTTTGCAGTTTTACTGGGTATATGGAGCAAGTTTTGCCTCAAATACAAAATAGACAGCTACTCTTATTAGAGGTCCTTTTTTACACACTTGAATAGCACCAAGATTTGCTCTGTATATCTTCCTGCTCACAGATTTGATTGGAAGGGCCCTCCACCCTCCAGACCATGTTACAAATATCTTATCAGGCTTTTTCTAAATCAGTGGGATTATCACACAGCTATGACCAGCTGGATCATTGTAATTGGAAATTAGGTGCTTTTCACATTGAAATCTCTCGGAAAGTATCTCCACAGATCTCTCTGAGCTGTGAGAATTCTGTTAAATGCCTACAGTACTACATTGCCTGTGAGCTTTTTCAATGAGTTCTGTAGGCTCATTGATAATTTCTAGAGAAATGTATTATCGAACAAGGTACCGTTGTTGCCCCACTTGGTAACAACATGCCTGTAATTCCAGCACTCTGGGAGGCTGAGACAGGCAGATCAAGAGTTTGAGTCCTGCCTGGGTAACAGCAAGACCCTGTCTCAAAAATAAAAAGGGCTGGGGAGGTAGCTCAATCCCCCGTCCCACTAAAAAACAGACATACACACAAACAGAAGGCAACACTGACGAGTAAAAGTCCACACCCTCTAATCCAAGATTATCCTCCCTCCAGAAAACTAGCAGAAATTCAAAGCAGCAGTGAGCTTACTGGTTTGTGTTCAGCTGTTTACATTTGGGTGTAGTGCTTCTCAAACTCTCTGTGATAATGGACCATCTTGTTCTTGTGGTTTTTTTCACCCCAGTCCTTCATGGACTTTAGTAAAACAAAAAATAATTACTTGAAAAATTAGGTGCAAATACAAAGATATAAGCTGGGCATGGTGGTGCACGCACTTGGACTGAGGCAGGAGGATCGTTGGGAGGTCAAGACCAGCCTGGGCTACAAAGTGAGCTCAAGGCCAGCCTGAACTGCATAGTGAGGCTCTGTCTCAAAAAGACAAAAACAAAACAAAACAAAAACCAAAGATGAAGATAGAGGTTCCTATTTAGATGTACAAATAATTACTTAGTGATTTTGCTGTGTAAGTTTATAAACAATACAGTGTCTCTCCTTACCTTAGTGTAACTCCGGTAGCAGTTCAGGCTGGCCTTGTCTGTACAGCATGCTGGGAGAAACACTTCCATGGAGTGTGCACACGCGGTGGTCACATTGTAACATTAGATCAGATAACAACTTTATGTGAGAATCAAACGCACTTAGAAACTCTTTGGTAAAAGTGAAGTTTTTCTGGAAGGATTCAGATGCTAAAGTTATAAGTGAATACAAATAATTGTGCATAGTTACACATTTCAAAACCCAGTTGTCTGTTAACGCGTCCGAACAAAGTAGAAAGTGTTTTGCAAAGTGAAATGAAACTACCTCTACTCTGACTTATCCCCAAGTTTAAATAAGCACAGATGCTTTAGGTAGAAAATATCCTATGTGAAATAGACAGTACAGGGGAGACTTTTAGCACTGCACAGTAGAAACTCTCTCTGTGAGTTATCCAAAGAATTAGATAAAGCAGTTACCGTCTGTCATAGCTTCCTTGTCTCAGCACAGTTCATTACAGGGCTGGTCTTCGGTCCTAGTGATTGACAGCCATTTTGTTAATGCTTACAAAATGAGGGGAAGTGTTTCATACAAGTAGCTCGACATTCTTCGTAAGTATTAACAAATCTCAAGCTGACGCTGACAGTGATAGGTTGCAGCTGTCTTTCTCTTTTTCTTCTGGAGACTGAGGCTTCAAAAGTCAGTCTGTGCATACAGAATCATGTGCCAGGCTGTGTGGCCCCTGCAGGTCTGCTTTGATAAAGGGCAGTGTGGCAGCAGTGGAAGGAAGTCCTGTGAACTGTACGGATCTTGTTAGCCTTACTCCTTTAACAGGGGACTCGAAGTACAGAGGCGGATGAGGTGTAGGAGATGGCCTGTTCGAGGCCGTGGGGGGTCTCTCCACGAGGCCGCTCCCTGGAATGCCTGAGACTGTGTATGTGGAGTGAGCTAGTGTGGGATTGGAGGAGACCCGCTCAGTCAGCAGGAGCAGTGCAGGAAAAGGTACTGAGCATTCAGAAGAAAAGTCAGGTAACCGCAAAGCACTTGCGTGTGTATGAAGATACCATTGGGATGAGTCACACTCAGAGATGATCAGCACACATCTGGGTGTGAGTGCTGTGGAGAGAGGGTGAGGGAGCAAGCACAGGCCTGGCTTAATTAGAACCAGGCACCCTTGCCGGGACTACTGCAGAACTTTCTGGATGAAATGTCTGCAAAGTGAGGTGCGTGAGTAGAGGCCAATGGGCTGGAGATCCGTCTATTTCCGGGAGGTGTTCTGAAAGGAGGTGATGACAGTGTGACCGCGGCTAGATGGGAGAATCACAGTCCAGAGGTGACAACTAGCTGGAGATCGTTGGTGTTCACTGAGGGCCTTTAAGTCAGCCTATTACCCAGTTCCAGAAGCCTGGAACATGGGGTGCTGTTTCCCCTGAAGTATATGTGTATTTCTGTGAATCACAGCAGGTATTTTGTTATGAAATGTCTCACATACCCAAACAGCAATGCCTGTGATCAAAGCAAAATCACTTTAAAGTTAATGCCGTTGCATTCAGACCTGATTGAGCCAAGGAGAAACTTAGGCCGAGAAACATACATCTCGCCAGTTGACTGAAGAATGAAAAGCAGCGGCAGCTCATGCTCTGTGGTCATTTAGCATAGGCCAAGTGCTTCACCACATGTCACCCACCAGGCAGAAAGGCTCTGTGCATAATGAGGAAGGAAAAAGTGTTTCGAAAGCATACACAGTTCTGCCAAAACTGTACACGTTCCTCTCTAACTTGTTCTTTCAGTCCTTCATGATGGGTTCAAGCTATAATTTATGACACCTTTGCCTGTTTAGGTCATAGCATTGTAAGTTTTTTTTTTTTTTTTTTTTGAGCTTTAAAAATAAATCCATTTGGGGGATGGAACCTGCATGGTAATGTTAAGCACGCGAACACAAGCACATGAGCTGAGAAAGTCAAAATCATGGTTTCCATGGTAACTCCTAACTTGTCTGTGTCGTACACATTTCTCAAGAAATATATTTGCCAGACTACCTAGTGATAAAAATTGCTCTGCAGGCATAGGAGGGTAGAACTCCCAGCTCTGTCTCCTTCTAAGAGGTCTTCCCCCCGGTTAAACCATCTGCTCTCCTGAATAACCTAAGCAAGAAACTAAGTACAAGTCCTGGCCTCTAAAGCAGGGTCTTTCTCACAGTGGAAGTTAACCTTTGTGTGATTCACGCCGTTTCCTGCCTTTCTGTTTTGCAGATATATGTTGGGTAAAGGAGGAAAACGGAAATTTGATGAGCATGAAGATGGGCTGGAAGGCAAAATCGTGTCTCCCTCCGACGGTCCATCCAAGGTGTCTTACACCTTACAGCGCCAGACTATCTTCAACATTTCCCTTATGAAACTCTATAACCACAGGCCCCTGACAGAGCCCAGCTTGCAGAAGACCGTTTTAATTAACAACATGTTGAGGCGGATCCAGGAGGAGCTCAAGCAGGAAGGCAGCCTGAGGCCTGTGTTCACCCCCTCCTCCCAGCCCAGCGACTCACTGAGTGACAGCTACCGAGAGGCACCGCCCGCCTTCAGCCACCTCGTGTCCCCTCCCACTCACCCCTGCGACCTGGGAAGCACTACGCCCCTGGAGGCCTGCCTCACCCCAGCCTCCCTGCTGGAGGACGAGGACGACACATTTTGCACTTCGCAGACCGTGCAGCCCGCATCTCCTCCCAGACTCCCCCCTCCAGCCCTTCCGCAGGAAAAGGACAGCTTCTCCTCGGCCTTGGACGAGATCGAGGAGCTCTGTCCCACACCTACCTCCACAGAGGCCACAGTGGCAGTGACTGACAACTTGAAAGGGACCTCCAGCGGGGCTAGCGTCCCCAAACCTGAGGGGTCCCAGGAGGGCCGCACGGATGACTCAAAACTGATGGACTCTCTGCCCGGCAATTTTGAAATAACAACATCCACAGGTTTCCTGACAGACTTGACCTTGGATGACATCCTGTTCGCCGACATTGACACGTCCATGTATGATTTTGACCCCTGCACATCTGCATCAGGGACAGCCTCAAAAATGGCCCCTGTGTCGGCCGATGACCTCCTTAAGACCCTGGCTCCTTACAGCAGTCAGCCCGTCACCCCAAGTCAGCCTTTCAAAATGGACCTTACAGAGCTGGACCACATCATGGAGGTGCTCGTTGGGTCCTGAGACCCAAGGACCCAATAATAGTGCCCGCCCAGACACTGCGGGCGTTCCCACCACCCTGACAATTCTCCGCACTGTGCATGTACCCTTGCTTGCCTTTTTCAGAGAAAAAGAAAATTTTACAAAAGGATCACATTAGTTTTTGCTTTGAGCAGAGTTGGAGTGCCTTCATCCAAGTGTGACCACCTTTAATGTGTTTTTTTGAGTGGTTCCTCAGAGACCGGCTACCCTGGTGTGGGAACGAATACATTTGAAGACAATGTTGTTAATGTTGAATGACGAACATAAAACAGTTAAAGTGAAGCACAAGGATTAAGTTGGAAAAGCTGTAAATTGCATGTGCATATTTGTCTATTTTTTCTATATAAGTTTTATTGCAAGAGGTAAAAAAGAAAAATATATATATTATTTAGATAATCTCAGTACCTTTCCTGGCATTTTTGCCCTGTATAGGTTGACTTGGCAATTCAGCCTTTTTAGAGGCATTAACTACTCCTCGTAAGTGTCGCATTTACCTGGCTGTTTAGAAAACTGCTGCCCAAATTTATTTTATATTTTTGTACAGATTCTGCAGTTTATGATATTGTTTTTCTAAAAAACAAATGCTGTTTATACATTATAAGATAGCTATTTTGATAGGATTTGCTCACATAGTTCCTGCAAACTTCATATGTACAAGTTGCACTTGTACTTTTATAGAGTTGTAATGTTTTATATGTGTATGGTGCAAGAGAAAATTGGGTCAAATCAATCTGCAATTGATGTCCCCAGATACACACACACACACACACACACACACACACACACACACACAGCCTTTTAAGAAAGGGCCAGGTGATATCACACCCAAATTTCACAAGCACGACCCCCTGGCACAAACACCTGCCAGTACTGTGACTTCCAAGGCCAGAGCCATGTCTGCTCATCAAACTTGAATTAAGCAGTTGGCAGGAGACGGCAGTGGAGCTCGGGGTTGAGTGATGGTTCTCCTTAGCTCCCTCGTTGGAGGGAAGGCTAACGTCTTACTAAAACTGTATTTATGCCAAGTTTCCGCTTTTAATTGTTTTTATTTTTTAAAATGAAAACCCCAATCTTTCCTTTTTGGCATAGTTTTTATGATGAACCTGTTATTTTACATACGAACACAATTTTATGAGAAGCCGCCAACTTCTTTGTGCAACTGAGCCCTGCTGCAGTGCTTAGGGCTCGTGCAGAAAAGAATTCTACCCAGAAGGCGTCCATCATGTTGCTGAATTGTCTTTTCCAGCATCCCTTCCCCAGAGCTTTTGTTCCCTCTGTTGCTAAGAGCTGAAAACGGCATCTTCACGATCAGCTCAGTGAGCCCGGCTCAGCTCAGCCGCCCTGGGAGGCGCGCTCCCCTCTCCCCCTTCGTGGCTCTTGAGCCTGGAGCGCTCACGCTCCGCTGCAGCGCCCTGTCTGGTTGGTTTCTTTAATCAGTTGCTCATTTATCCACACTTTACAAGGCTGTTTTACCCAAATACACAAACAGGGATCTCTATGCATGTTTCCCCTCTCCCACCTCCAGAACACACTTAAGAAGTAGCTTTTTATTCCTAGTGATGTACATTTAATTTTAAAACATTTGCAATGTATCATGCTTGTTGCTGAGATGGTTCATGGCCTTCTGTTGCAGTTTTTTTCTTCCAATGGTACTTTAGCTGTTGAGCGCAGGTTACAACCTATATTGTTAGGCAGATGGCTTCTTTAGAAATAACTTTTATATTTATTTAAAAATGTTTAAATTATGGGATTTTGTTGTTTTGTTGTTGTCGTTGTCTTTGTTGTTGGTCATTTGTCAATATTAAGTCACCAGTTCTGCTCACTTCTTGCCATGGATAAAATTGGGTCTTTCTGGCCAATTTAAAAAAAAAAAAAAAACAACTTTATAAAATGGCACTTTAAACAAGCCATACATAGTTTTATTTTTGTAATGCACATGGCAAAACAAATACGTTTGTGATGAAGGAACTGCTCATCTAAGCAAAAGATTCATGTGTGATATGATTAAGTCTTTCTGCATTCTAATTTACTTTTTCCCCCATTTGAATGTTTTAAAGGCTAATTATCAACTCAGTAGAGCAGTGAGAAACCGATGAAATTGCACTCAATCTCCTCCAAGCAGCCCTCATGCAGACACCTCTTCCTGCTACAGATGTGTCATTTCCTTTGATACGGGCCAAGGGACCATAGAATTAAGGCGAGGGCTATTGTAGATGCTTCCAGTGTCACTGTGCCTGTCCATTTTAAGAGCTTCCCTCTTTCCTGATTGAGAACCAAGTCTGCCCAGACCCACGCTTTCCATAACTGGAGAAGCCTGCAGCTGGCCGCGAGCCGCACACGTCCACGTACAGGTACATACACAGTAGTGTTGATCATCCTGCACAAGAACGGCGTAAAGCAGTTGATTTGCCATTGTTGAAAACTGATTTACAGTAACTTAGAACAACTGTACTTTCGTTAGATTAGCAAATCATGTGTTTAAACAAATCCCATATGTTGGGCAACAGTTCAAATAAGCACAGAAAAGCATTGCCCAAACTTGGTTCTCTGACTCTCGTGTATTTGTAAGGCTGGGCTTAGAAAGCAACACAAAAACCCCCAACAGCAGCAGGCAAGTGCTTTTTAACTCTGACATCCTCGCTATAAATTCTTGATGCTCAAAGTCTAATGAGACCTACATGGGAAACTCAGTGGCCCATTTTCAGAAAGAGCAAAGCCATCAAGAGTTCAAAGTGTCTCTGTGTCCTATTTTTACTAAGTGATGTCCCAACAGGGAAGAGCAGCACCAGAGTGGGCTCTCCAAGTCTCGGATGGAGTGTGGGATGTGCTTCCAGATGCCTCCTGGCAGTGGGGCTTCCCCTGTACAGAAGACATCACGTGGCGTCCGGAGCCAGGCAGGCAGCCTGCGGTACCTTTTCTGAGGAAGCCGTGCTGGGCGGGGCTGGGAGAGGACAGTTATTGACAACGATGTGCAATCAAGTGGCAAGATGAGAGCAGAATCCTGAGAGCTTTGAATTGGAAGTGATTTTTTTCCCCTATAAGTTATTTATTCTTTTTTTTCTGTGTAAATATATTTATTTTACTGTGGAGCTCTAACAACTTCTGGATGGTAGCATGTGCAGAATGTATGGTAGGAATGTATTCTCTTGTAGGAATGTAAATCTGTGTCAGAGGGGGCTGAAGCCAGCCCCCGCTCCCGTCTTCTCATTGAATGCACAGTCCACATTCACTTTTACTCGCTAATATAGGTCTATTTGAAATATGCAAAAGGTATGAATGAGGAATGTTTTAATACCTCCAAATTTTTAAGAAAATCAAGCATCAAAGGGTTGATATTTTTTAAAGTTTTCTTAGTAGCACTTTCTCTTGATGACAAAAGGGGCGACCATACGGGCACCCACATTCATACCAAAGGGTGAGAAACAGCCGGGGCCTCCTACACCTGAGTGTCTTGATCAATTGAGCTTTTTATCGCCATAGCCCCTTGGAGTGCCCCAACCACCCTGAGGTCAATCAAGGAAAATTTCTTAACTAAATAAGCTCCAAAGAGCCAAAGTATCAACTTACGGATCATTTTTAAAGCTTAAATTTATTAACCACCTTTGCAGTAAACAACGAATTGTGGATACTGCAAGGAAAGCCTTCTTAAATGACAGATATTTTAAAAAAGACTCTACCTTGTGCAGCGATTGCTACTCTATTCTGTGTGAATTATCTGAATTGCAAAACCTTGCTGTTAAAAATTGGACCTTTGTACATTTCCTGGAAATACTGAAAAGAGCATATTTAACCTAGCTGTAAGTGGTTAACTTCCTGTATCTGCCCCCCTGACCCGGGTGGCAGTGAGCTGTGCGCGTCCTGCTTGTGTACAGTTGTTTTCAATGCTTCCAAGAAGGAGTCTAAATGGTTCTTGAAATTAGCCAGGGTCAAATGCTGTTGCAGATAAAGCCAATAAACATTTTGGACTTCTTTGGGGGTAACAGGTATGGAAGAGAAGTACAGTCCATAGGTAGAAACAACTGAGATTTTGAGAGAGATGTACATAGTGACGTGTTTGGTGCATGGGTTTTGAGGAGGGCTTTTTGTCACAAAGGAGGTGTGACTTTTCCCCACAGACCTGAGAGCTGTGCCTTTTCTATGCAATATTACAGATGTCACATCAGAACCCAGAGGGCTGTGTTCAATGTAGGTTTGGGCTGTAATCGAAATAATTGGACAGATTAAATGTACATGGGAATGAGCAGTCTTACTTTTGTAGTTTTATATTATATAATAAACAGTTAAAAGATGAGAGAGGCGTGTTTGCTGTTCCTTCTGACTCAAGCACGACCAGCTTACATGCACAAGCACTTACTCCCATTTACCACGATCCACACAAGGCCTCTGCTGGGGATGGGGCTGTTGATCTTCCTGAACCTTCTCGGTCCCCAAGGCCACCTTTCTCTTGTGGTTCTTCCTGTGCCTCTTGGACCCTTCTTGAGCTCCTTTTCCTCACTTTTACGACCAGCTCTTTGCAGACGTGATTTTTCCAGAGGGGGGCTTGTGCCCAGGTCTTAGCAGGCCTCCACACAGTCCGCTCTTGCTCTCGGAAGGTGACCTCACCCACTCAGGACTCACAGACCTCATTGTCAGACCTGCCTCTTTCCTGAGCTCTGGCCTTCTCTTACCCATCACTTAGCATGTCTCAGTGGTGGGGCCCTTGTTAGCATCTGGGAGGCCCTCGGTTCAATCCCCAGTACTGGAGGGGAGGCTGGGCTACCTTAATGCTGAAGGCACGTTTGGAGGAAGGCATTGTGACTTCCTAATTTGTGCCCATGGTGGTCAACTACTGCAGAGAAAGCTGGGCTCAAGTGTTTTTTTGGCAATCTGGAATCCTAGAGTCCCTGTTATTCTCCCATCTGGGCTTTTAATGTCCTTTGTTCCTCATTGGAAGGGATTAGTTGCCTGAATCAGGAGTAATAGTCCTCAGGGTTACCCCTTCCGGAGCACCCATGCAGCTCACCAAAGTGCTGGTGTGCATCGTGTTGTGAACTTGTCCCCCCAGCCCCTAAGGTTTATCTGCCCACCCTGCTTTACAGACAAAGTGTAGGCTCACAGAGGTTAAGCAGCTTCTCGGAAGTCACACGGCTGGCAGCAGAGCTGGGATTGTGGCCTCTCACCCTTGGAAAGAAGGAGGCAAGACCAGGCATGGTGTCTCACGCCTGTAATCCCAGCTCTGCGGAGGCCGAGGCAGGATTGCCAAAAGTTTGAGCCCAGGATGAGCTACATAGCAAGACCTTGTCTCAAAAACAAACATAAAGAGGAAGGTAAGACAGACTTGGTTATCCCTGGCTGTAGGTTTATAAGGAGCTGGGGGTGTGCGGGAGGCCCTGCTGGCTTCTCTGGGCTTGCATGAGGTCCAAGCCTTGAATGGGAGGAGAGCACTGCCCTGAGGTGCTAGCCTTCGAGGCTTCCCGGAGGGATGGCTGTGCACGACAGGGAAGCACACACACTGGCATTGTCCCTGGAGCTGGGAACCCCCTCTGCAGCAGGCTGCCCCCACCCCCACGCGCCTTGCCCCGCCCCTGCAGGGTGGCCACACTGCCAGCTGCTAGCAAGGCCTATTGTACCTCGGTGACAAGAAATGGCTTCGGGAGCGCAGGCCCCAGAAAGGCTGGCGGGGAGGGGAGGGGAGGGCGGCTGGGGCGCCGCTGCCCGCATGGACCGGCCTGGTGCCGTGTGTCCCCCTCCCTCCTCAGGTCTGACGGCTGCCTTTTCAGGTGCTGGAAGTGTGTGGTGCTGTTGGGGTGTGTTTGGGAACGAGTCAGGCTGCCTGCAGAGAAGGCTTTCTGTTCACTTGGTCCCCAGATGAGTGGCCGAAGCCGGTGGCCAAGCCTACATGTAGCATCCGTGCGTGCTGCGGCTGGAGGGTGCGCCCAGCCGCGCCGATCCTTGACATCTGTGTATAGCTTAGTGAAGTTTCTCAGGTGTCAGTCCATTTGGTTCTTGTGGGGATTCTAGGAGGGGTAGGACGGTGGGGAGAGCCCGGCGGACCAGAGCAAGCGATGGAGGTGCAGGGAAGGACACAGGCCTGGGGGACACTCGCGCCTCCCTCCCTCACCATCCTGTGGGGCTGCAGGGCCTGGGGAGAGGGGTAAGGGTGCGGCCAGGAGGAGGTTAGAGGTTCTGCCATGCCTGGGGCTAAGGTCCGGAGTTCTCTGGGAGTGTCTTCCCTGCCTCCCTGTCTCCCTGCTTCTCTGCCCCCCTCCCTCCCTCCCTCCCTCCCTTCCTTCCTTCCTTCTGCCGTTTTTTTGAGATGGGTCTCACAATGCAGTTAGTCTAGGCTGCCTTCACACTTGCTCTGTATCCCGGGCTGGCTTTGAGCTATTGATCCTCCCGGATCACAGGCAGGCACCACCACATGCAGTTTTCTTGAGTTTTTAAAATAGGGACTCACTGGGACCTGAAGCCATTGTGAGATTTGATTCTACCCTTTCTGTCTCTGGGAACGCCCCTCCTTGCCCTGCAAACACACACACACACACACACACACACACACACACACACACAGAGCCGTAACTGATGGGCACAGCAGTGGCTCAGCTGTGGGGCAACCACTAGCTTCTTGGAGCCATCTTAGCCATGCAACCTGGGGAGAGAGGCTGGCTGGGGTGTAGCTCAGTGGAGCGCTTGCCTAGCCGGCTGGGGTCTTGCCTG
The DNA here is from genome assembly GCA_004027595.1 of Dinomys branickii. Taxonomy (NCBI): domain Eukaryota; kingdom Metazoa; phylum Chordata; class Mammalia; order Rodentia; family Dinomyidae; genus Dinomys; species Dinomys branickii. The sequence goes on from PVLD010001530.1 coordinate 194,658, forward strand.
GTTCCTTTCCTAGCACCGCAGGAGGGGGAGGGGGAGGAAACAAAACACTATATACAGATCATGAGTTCTGTCCTGTGCCTCCTGACAGAAGCACCAGTGGACCTTGTGAAAATGCAGATTGTCCTTCAGTGGGGTGGGGGTGGGCTTGAGACTGCGTTTCCAGCAGCTCCCAAGCAACACGGGTCCATGGTGCTCCCCGGGAAGCCAAATGGTATATTGTTTCCCTTGTGCTCCAAAGTGTCCCTCCTGGCTTCCTGGGAATCAAATCCCGAAGTTCTTCCCAGGGCCTCTGTGTTCCCTGCTACTCACTGAGCCTGACTCCAGCTCCACGGTTCCTCACTCACACCTAGCCTGCTCCCTGCTCTTGGGCTGTGCACGTCCTGTTTCCTATTCCCTGCCTTCACCCAGGTCTGCCTCCCACCTGCTGCCCAAGGAAGGCGCATCCTGCCCGGGGCTCACCAGCCCCTTCCCTCCCTTTTTCTGCTATGATGCTCCACATGCTCATAGTACCCTGCTGGGTACTGGGCTTATCTCTGGCTGTCTCTCTCTTGTGGAACTGTAGAATCTGGGGGGTGGAGGGGAGAGAGAGAGAGAGAGAGAGAGAGAGAGAGAGAGAGAGAGAGAGGGAGGGAGAGGGAGGGAGGGAGGGAGGGAGGGAGTGTGTGTGTGTGTGTGCGTGCACGCGATGTCTGCCTGCTGGGTGCTGGGGCTCCAGGCCAGAACAAAGCAGATCTGACACACGTACCCTTTCTGTCATCTGCAGCCTGTCCCCCCGCAGGAGCAGAGGGCGCAGGGCGTAGAGACAGGAACAGTTGTGGCAGATGTTTCCTGTCTTCTTAGACTGCAGGGCTGAGGCTTTCCATGGAGTCTTTCATTTGATCTTCACCACAGTGAAGTCGGCACTGTGTTACCACCCCCAGTCATCAGAGGGTGGCCTCTTACGCACTGCCTCCCAGTGTCCTGGGGTCTCCCAGGTACACCGTCCTGCTTGAGACCAACACTTGGAACCAGCAGGGAGAAGAAGCTTCTAGCCCTGCACCCTGGCAGGCCAGGGGCTCACAACCTGTCTCTGGGCACATGAATAATCCAGGCCCTGCTCCCAGGGACCCTGTGACAACTGGGCAGGTGACAGAGGGTGAGGGAGATCGCTTACTGGAGGGAGGGGCCTGGAGACGGGAATTGTCCAGGCCACGGGATTGATTTAAAGAATGATTTGTGTGTATTTCCTCCTCCTAGCTGTAGTTCTATGCACTTGGCCTAAACTGCCCCAATCCACCCACTCCACATCAGTCCCCCTGCCTTAAACGGGCACTGTGGGCTTCACACTGGCTAGGGAGAGAGAGCTTGTGGGCAGTGGCAACAGTGAGTGTGAAGGCAGGGCTGCCTGGCCCCGCCCTGAAAGAAGAGGAATGGGGGGAGCAACCTTTGTTATTTATTTACTAATACAGTGCATTTTAATTGTTTTGGGGCATTTTCAGACAAATTCCAAAAAATGTACCAGGGCGGGGGCTGGGGTGTAGTTCAAGGGTAGAGTGTATGCTTAGCCAGTGCAAGGCCCTGGGTTTCATCTCAGGACCACACACCCGTAGAGGTGTGATCAAAGATACGATGAATGCTTCTAAACTATTATTACAGTAAAAGACACATGGCCATTGATCCCCTCTATTGGGTTAATACTATCCCTTAGTTCCTGGGGACTGATCAGGTCTGCAATCTCCCAAATGAGTGGACGGCAAAGGCTCAATAAAAGAGACAAATGGTATGATTTCAGGGCTCCAGGAGGATCAGAAACCCTCTCACAGAATTTGCAGTTCTCTGGGCGTTAAGACCAAGATCTTCTCTGGGTGGCCCGTATTTATTTATCAGAACCAGAGGATAATACTGAAGAAGGGCGGAACCACTCACAGATTTCTCTGAGTAAGATATTATGTTAATTTAGGGGCGCTATGTTAACAGGTGGGCCTCTGCCTAGGAGTAAGATGCCTGAGGCCACAGTCTTTATCTAGTTGAGGTTGGAACCAGGTGCTCTTGGCTGTGACCTTGTTTTATCCTTTGAGGCATCATGGCTTCACCAGCCACTGCAGTTCTCAGTAGGGATCTGTGACTCGCAGAGGTTCACTTGCTACGAGTCCATCTCCCATCTCCAGACGAGGGGCCCGGGCCTTGGACAGACTGAAAAGTAAACATGAAAGGCCAATTTGTTCATTTAAGTCCTGCGCAGGGCTGCTTTGTAGTGGTCTCTAGGACCCCTCACTTCAAACACACTTGTCCCATGGTTCCTGCCACTTTCTGAAGGAGTTCTCAGAATCGTGCTTTGTTGTGCTGTTGGGGCTGCGTTAATGTCCTGGACTGATTCAAATCACTTACCTTACATGGTCATTTTGACTTTGGGGAAAAGCCAGAAGCCACACACTGCCAGATCCAGTGAATAAAGTAAATGAAAGCTCGCCATGTTTTTATTTGACAGAGAGGGCTGGGGATTTAGCTCAGTGGCACAGGGCCTGCCTGGCAAGCATGAGGTCATAAGCTGGATTCCCGGTACCAAAGTAAATAAATGAATAAATAAATATTTGACAGAAATTGTTGTAGACAGTTGATCAATGTGATATGATCAAAATATACAGTGAATGTCTAAATTTTAAATTTATTACAATATGCGGGGGGGGGGTTGTATACCCATAGTCCCTGCACTAAGGAGGCAGAGGCAGAAAGATCACCATGAGTTTAGTGTTGGCCTGGGCTAACAGTTCTAGTCCAGCCTGAACTGCATAGTGAGACCGTCTCAAAAACTAAAAACATTGTTCTAGTAAGTAAAGTTACATTACCATTAATCTCCCTCAGAATATTCACAATATTTCAAAGACTTCGTACAGTTATCCCATTGTTATTGGCAATATGTCTTTTACTGCAATGTTTTAAAATTTGAAATATTAACCATATTTG
>PVLD010001531.1:0-197600 GCA_004027595.1 Dinomys branickii
GCTCTTCCGATCTAGTGAAAGTTTTCAGTTTATGTCCATTTAGTATGATGTTGGCTGTTGGTTTGTTGTAGATGGCTTTGATCAGATTGAGGAAGAGGCCGTCTATTCCTATTTTTTCTGGAAAGTGTCATCTCTTGCTATTTTGTCCATCAGCCTTTAGAGATTTTTTTTTAAAAATCACATGCCAACAGCACTGAGAGGTAGCTTTTCCATCAAAGCAGGATGTTTTGGGCTAGCTCTTGTGACACCTGACACTTCTGTGCCACATTTGGGAATACTTAGTGTATGATACTCAAAAGGGAGAATTGGATTAGCAAAACATCAAATCAACCCCAGACAAAAGAGGAATCCTAGAAGTATCTCAGGGACATTGCTTTCAAATTCACATGTGTGAATATAATTCCTTTATCCTTTCTATAAGGAATGCTTCCAATTGAAAGAATGGCACAAAAATAAAACTAATGATGGCTATAATTATGCACTGTAAAAATTATTTTAGATTGAAAGTTCACCAAAGAGTCACATCTTGCTGAAAACTGCAGAAAATGAATTGATAGGAAAAATATGAATAAAATTTCAATGAAAACTGCTGAAATTACACATTTTTAAGTTAATAATTGACAGAAAGTCAAATCATCTTGTCAAAATTTAGATCTGCACAGTTTGATATGGAAAATTGGGTGTCCTAAAAATAATGACCAGAAAATTAAAAATTCATGATGACCATAGAGAAGAAATCATTATTTTAATCCTATATGAAAAAAAATTGATGAACCAACTCTTTCCTCTAAAATGTATTCCAAAAAATTGACTCTGGTAAAAATAACTTTAGAAAAATGAAAGTTAAGATAGAAAAATTTAGAAATGTTGTTTTGCATAATTGAATGAGAAGTTAGATTGTCTTAATGATTGTTAAGTCCAGAAAAATAATTTTGACAAGTTTAAAAGTGCTAAAATAATTTGCATAAGATTTTTATAGTCATAGACATGGAGTCAAAATATTCATAAATAACCGTTAGATTAAAATGACTAAGTCAAAATATTTGGGTCAAAACATCCTATTTTATACATGGTTGGGATCATAAATTCGGTATTGAGTTATTCATAATCTTAACTACAAATTATGTTTTGATGGGTGTGTCCTGTGATGATTTCAGACAAGTAGCGTGCAGGTCACTCTGGAAGATGGTCACATTGAACTGAGCACCAAGGACAGCACCAGCCCAATTTTTAAGTCTCCTCAGACGTATATGGATGGTTTACTGCATTACGTGTCTGTAATAAGTGACAGTGCAGGGTAAGTGGGCTGGTACTTCCATCTAGGCTCTGACAGTTCTGTTACTTACATTAAATGGAATTCTGTGGTATCTTTTCACAAAATGTTTGTTACTGATGCTAATGCTATTTTACTAGGAAATCTTAGTCTTCCTCCTTGTTTTGTATCAATGTTCTCAATAAAAATAAATAAGTTGTTGGATGTGGGTCAGTTGTGGTACATCACAATGGACTACTACATAGCAATGTAAAGGAAAAATCTAAAATTATATGGAATGACATGGATGAACCTTACAAACATAATGTGGAGCAAAAGAAGTCATCCATAAAAGAAATCATCTCCTATGATCTCACTTCTACAAATTTTAAAGACCGGGCAAGTTATTCTGCCAGAGTTCAGGATGCTGGTTACTCATGGAGAAAGAGGGAAGCTAGAGACTCAAAAGCAACTTACAGTGGGGTTCTTGGATGGGGACGAATCTGTTTCCTCCTCTGGGAACTGGTTATTTTGGTGTTTTCATGTTGCAAAACTTTTTTGAGTAAAATAAGATACACTAATTCCTGTATGTGTACAATATTGAGTGAAAGTGTTACGTGTAAAAAATACATGCAAGTAAATTTCAGTGGTCTTTAAAAATAAGCCCAGTCTAGTCAGTGCTTTTAGGTAACAGATACCGAGTCTGGGTCAAAGGTGTAAAATGACCCCACAGCACGAGCATCTTTCCCCGCAGGTCTCACTCGTGCTTTCCTCCTCTTTCAGCCTCCGGCTTCTCGTGGATGACCAGCCCCTCCGAAGGATCCAAAGGCTACAGGGCATTTCCAGCTCCGCACAGTCGCTCCGCCTGGGTGGGAGCTATTTCGAGGGTTGTATCAGCAATGTTTTCATTGAGAGGTGGGTGATCTTTTCTCTGGGGCAATGGATGTGAACAGCCTACCCTCTGGCCCTACCCTACTCCTGCCCTAGTCTTAGTCAATACAGTTCCCCCAACTTCTTCCTCTGGATTGTAGCTATGGTATTCAGGTGGCAGATAGAAATGTACTAGGACCCATGACAGTTAAGAGTGTTATTTGTGGCTAGCTGTGGTGATGCCCATCTGTAATCCCAGTACTTGGGACGCTGATGCAGGAGTATCACTATAAAGCAGCTTTCATTTCTGCTTTTTTCTAGTTTTTCGAAGAGCCCTGAAGTCTTAGATTTTGCCAGTAAATCTACCAAGAGAGATGTATCCCTGGGAGGCTGCAGTTTGAACAAACCACCTTTCCTAATGTTACTTAAAGGGTCCATGAAGCTTAACAAGGCCAGGACCTTCGATATCAACAGAGTAAGTGTCAAAACCTCACCCTGGCTTTGCCTCCACTGGATGATTTTCCTGGGCCAGCCAGGCGACTGATGGTGGGCAAGAGGAGTAGATGGCCAGGTCTGTAGGGGTCAGTGCCTCTGTGAAGTGGTATTCATGGGCCATCTGCCATTTTCTTTCTGGCTTTTGTTTTGTATCTTTTTGAAAATTTGGCAGTTTTCAATCATGGAACAAACAGGACCATAACTGAGTGAAATGGATTGGCCCTTGGTGAACTCAAAGCCAAGAAGCACAACCCGGAAGTAAAAGGGTGAAGAAAGAAAGGTTTATTCCTTGCAGCAAAGATTGGGGAGTAATTCTCAGAGCCATGCCTGTCTTTCAACAAAAAAAGCCAGTGGCTTTTGATGGGAAACACATGCACAATTACACTGAAGACGCTTATCCACACATGGAGAGGTGGGCACATTCCTGCACATGTTCAGAGGGAGATCATTGCTTCTTCATACACTGGATGTTCAGAAATGGCAGACAGGGTTGAGTGTGGTGGCGCATGCTTGTAGTCCCAGCGCTCTGGTAGGATGAAGCAGGAGGACTGCAAGTTCACCCACGCTGGGCAGTTTAGTAATTTAACAAGATTTTTGTCTCAGAATTAAAAAACAGAAACAAACTAAAGCGCAGGGCTGGGAAGGTAGTTCAGTGTAAATGACCTGGTTCAATCCCTAAGACAAAAACAACAACAGAAAGAAGGTGAACAGAAGCACTCTCTGGGCGGGGTGTAGCACTATGATGAAATTATAGAGCAAAGTTTACTCTAAGTCTCCTAGAACAGGGCCAAGCAGCCTTGATGGCTTAAACCAGTTCCTTGTGGTTTCTCTGGAGAGCTTAATCTGAAACAAACAAAACCCTGAGGAAACATTAACAGCTATTTAAAGCGCTCTCCCCTACGAAGTTGATGGTTGTCCCTAAAAATTACCTGCCTAGTGGCTAACAGAACCTTCATGAGTTTCTGAATTTCTGTAGCTGATGCCTTTCTCTCTGGACAGCTCTGCTGTGTCTACAGCAGGTCCAATGGTTTTTCTCCAGAATAGAAGGGCCATGTCCCTCTCCTGCCTCATGCAGCGCCTGTGAGAAGACACACATGTGCACTCAGGCCATGTCAAAGCTATGAGTTTAACTTTGACTGCTCATGAGAAATACCCAGAGAGCTTTGCAATCCCAGGTCAGAGGCTTTAGGAGTGGGACCAGGCACTGCTCCCAAGGGAGTTCCATGTGCCACACTGAGAGAGACTGAGAGGAAGTAGAGGCATTGTGAAGTGAACATGGGTTAGGTCTTAAGGAATTCCTTGCTCTGCCTGAGGCCGACAGTGTAACCTCCCGTGTCCGATGTCACAGTGAATAAGGTTAGTGGATAACACCAGGGCACCCAATCTGCTAGGCATTGCACTAAGCCCTCCAAGTGGATTTCCTTACTAAGTCCTTCACCTTGTGCAGTCCGTACTGTCACTAGCCACAGAAAGGGGCTGCAGTTGGAACGGGTGGGCAGTGTGCCCAGCTCTCCCAGTCAGAGGCAGGGGTGGGATTCCAGCTCCAGGCTGCCCCCCTGGACAGCGACCTGCTCTGCTCTGCCCACTTTTCACTTAACCTCAACTGTGTGCTGTTTGCTAACTTTTTTGTGCTGCCTGATGATTTGCAGAGTGTGAATGGATAACACATAAGAAATCTTTTATGCTATTGCAAAGAAATACACTTCATGGATCCGAATGGTTGTTGTTTTACTGTTACTAGCACATCGTTAGAATTGTCCCCTCAGAAATGAAGCCTTAGGTTCATTTTTTCATTGTAAGACTGATAACTACTGAAAGGCAGAATTGACACAGAGCTGAACAGAAGGAAATAGACGCTAAAGCTATTTAGAAGGTAGAATATGTGGGACTCAGACACCTGGATTTGGGAGACCAGGGTGAGATGGGACAATGTGAGGCATCCAGTCTGGGTTGGTGGGTTGGAGATTCCAATTGAGCACTCCATGGAGATAGGAGGACAGGGATTTGGCAGGAAAAGAGAGGAAAGGGAGTGGGTTGGTGGTGTGCAGGGTGTCCAGTGGAGACTGGGGGTAGGACCAGGGCTATTTCTGTGGGAGATGTTTGTGGCTGCTTTAATTTTCCCTCAGTTCTGTGCAAGCCCCAGATTAGGTAGAAGATGTTGGTTCTACCTCTAATAGCCCTGGAGAAGAGAGAACACAATAAGCTTAGGGCTAAGTACTGGCCCTCTGGGTCAGAGTTCCTGGGCTTACATTAGACTTTGTCACTGGTTAGATCCATGCCTTTGAATAATTACTTAAACTCTATTGGTCCAGTGTGAACAAAGTGAAATAATGGTCATATCTCAGATGTTGTGAGGATTAAGTGATGAAATAAACATAAAACACTTGGGAAAGGGCCTGGCATATAGTCAGCATATAATACATATTAGTTATTATTACTGCACATAGTAACAACAGTAGCCTAAAGGAGAGGGCCATGAAATGCTACGGGAATGGTACAACAGGGATTTTCCTATCGAGGAAATGAGGGGTCCTTCGGTGGGGGGTGACCCAGGAGCTGGGGCTCCCAAGCACGGGTCAAGTTTAGCTGTGTGAATACTGGTGTTGTGTGAGTAGAAGCCCAAAGCTGGAGACAGGATGTGGTGGTGCTTGTAGGTATAAGATACTTTTCATGCATGCTCTCTGATCCTCCCCAGGCGTCATGCTGGCCCCTTCTGTTTGCACCACATCCTTCTGAGAGCAGAAGAAAATACCAGCTTCATAGGCTGGGAAACTGAGTTTCAAACATTTGCCCAAGAACACCCTGTCAGTAACTGGCAGGGTCAGTATTTAAATTTAGGGCTGTAGAAGCCTACAGAATATGCTCTGAAGGCCTCTGTAGGGTGGGAAAGCGGGATAAACAATGGGAAATCTACCGGAGAAAGAAGAGGTTTATTCCTCTCATTCCTCTTGCTGAGACAATCAGTTAGGAAGAAAGGAGTAACTCTAATCACACGCTAGCATCAGATCAGGCAAACCTTACGTGACCTGTGTGAACGCCAACTCTTTCAATAGCCAGTAGAAAGTCATTGAAAGGTGTGCTTTAAACTGCTTAAAAGATTAAAGATTATGAAACTGGCAGCAGGCTGTGGCATGGGGAGGTGTAGGGAAATCCTAGGGGCAGAGAGTTAAACCTGCAGCTACTACAATAGTCCAGGCATGAGACTACACGGAGATGGGGATTGAAAGGGACCAGCGAGCTGGGTATCCATGATGACCAAGACTTTGACCCTGGCTTCTTCGAAAGACAACAAGACATAGGGAAGAGTTGGTGGCGAAGGGTGATTACCAAAACTGTTCCTCCTGGCGTTACTGCTTGTTTTGATTGGGCCCACTCACCTGCCCTGCTGCAAAAGCTCCAGGGAGTGGCTGGGAAGAGGCGATGGCGGTTCTGTGGCTCCATGTCCCGCTGGCTGGCTACAGCTGCCTTGTGTTGCTGGCCACATACAGGCCCACTAGGGGACGTTGCTTCTTCCAGTGCTCCGTGATGGGGCAGGCTGCTGGGTACCTGCAAGTGCAATGGCTTTCCAAAAAGACAGATCCCTATGGGATGAGATAACACATGTCCTCCCCCAAGGGGAGCAAGAGAAAGGATATTTAGAGGCTGGATTGACCCCCTGCCCCTTCCAGCCCTGTGTACGCCTCTCTAGAGGCACAGCCGCATTAGGACACGGATTGGCTGCAGGAGGACTACAGAGCTGAGCTAAGCTCTGGCTTTCCCTTCAGCCCTGCGCTGTCAGCCAATGAGCCCAGGAAGGGCTCTCAGTGGGAACTTCCTGTCCCCCTGGGACTGTTTGCTGGAGAGTGCAAACTAAGCCAGGTGCTTGGCAAGAAACGTTCTTCTCCTCACCCTGGCCTCTAGCACCCTAACCCTGTGCTCCTTTCCCATGCAGATGTTGCAGGATGCACCAGCAACCTCCCCCAGGAGCATGGAGATGTGGCGAGATGCAAAGACTTGCTCACCCCCAGCTGGGGCCCAGAATCACAGAGCCCTCCAGTTTGGGGACAGTCCCACCAGCCACTTGCTATTCAAGCTTCCCCAGGAGTTGCTGAAACCCAGGTATCTAAAGATTTTCCTGCTCCAGGGCCAACTCAGAACCCGACTGCGATTGTACCTGGGGATGTCTGGCTGGCACAATGCTGCATGCCTCTCATGGAGGAAGGTGGCATTACCATTCTTGTGAAGAGGGGTGCCAGCTCACACAGGACCAGGGTGGGGAACGTGACTGTGGGCCATGTGCTCCCCACAGCTGGTGTGCAAACATGATGTGCACCGCTCAGGGGCTGAGACAATCAGTTAGGAATTGACAGTGTTCTAAAAATAAGGCCGATTTTGTTCCCAAAGCTGCTATTTATTTCTATGACAAATCACCTTCCCTTGGTTTCTGTAGCAAAAGGAAAAGTGTTCTTTTAGGAAGCTTTGGTGGCAGATAGATCGTTTTTAAAGACTGCATTCTGACTGCTTGTGCCAGCACGCTGCACCTCTTTGGTGGAGGAGGGAATGAGAAGAAATATTAACGATGTCAGCAGAAAGGAAAAAAACAAGACTTGTCATTCTCAGGTGGTTTGAAGGAGGTGGAAAGAAAAGGGTCCAACTGTTCCTTCAAGACTTCTCTGCAGAGACAGAATTTCAGAGGTCACAGTGACCTGGCGCTTGGGCCCTAGTCAGTCACACACTGGCTGTGTGGCCCTAGGCTGGGTCGAGACTCAGATGTTCAGATGCACAGAGGCATTGGGTTTATTGTGGGAAACCCATGAAAGGTGACCGTGAGGGCACAGGTGCCAGCAGGGGACTGGAGAGAGCCTGAAGCTGGCATGGGGCCTGCCGACCTGTGGAGGGGGTTCAGGGAGGGCAAGCGCCAGTACAGGGACTCGGACTGCAGCACACCTCTGAGAAGCTGGCCAGGCCCAGGACACCCCAAGCAGAGGTCACCCCAGATGGCCCGATGGCCCAGCTCTAGTCTGCCTGCCGCTCTCATCCCTGGCTGGGAGCAACCCAAGTTGTTGCTGCAGACCCCAGGGCAGCGGAGCGGGGGCAGCCAGGGCACTGTGCCCACAGCAGGGGCCCTCAAAGGGAGCACGTCTTCATGGCTACCACAAACCACGAAATGTAACTTTTCGAAGTCCAAGCTTTCCTTCTGTGCTTGCCCCACATGTTCTGGCGAATCGTGACCACTCTTTGGACTTCTGTTTTTCTCCTCAGTCAAATGGAGTTGATTCTGTGTCCCTTGCAGGAAGGAGGGGCGCTCAGTAAGCCACGGGCATGATTCACCGGCAGGTAGATGTGAAGGTGAGGGAAGAATTGAATTCTGCATTCAAGCAGGCCATGGTGATGCACACCTGTAATCTCAGCACTCTGGGAGGCTGAGGCAGGAGGACCACAAATTGGAGCCTGGCTTGGCCCACCTTGCAACTTAGTGAGACCCTGTCTCAAAATTAAAAAAAAAAGAAAGAAAAGAACTAAGGATTTAGGTCAGTGCAAAGGCCCCGAGTTCAATTCCTAGTACCTAGATAGAAGAATAAATAAATACTGCATTCAGTGGGGGAAATCATCCAGCAGTTCCCTGTCTCCAAGGGCAAGACTTGGGATCCTTCATCTGCAAAACTGCACTGATGGAAGACTGAGGCAAAAGGAGGGGATTGCCCCTCTGCCCTGCCCTGGTGACTTCCCATTGGCAAGGCCCCACTGCCTAGCCCTGTCCCTGATCAGGCTGATCTTAATGACCAGAAACCAGCAGCTGCAGCTTCAGACGCTGCCCCAGTGCTCTCTCCCCAGCCCTGGCCCAGCCCTCCCTGACGCCCTAATCCTCTCCCCCTGTGCTTCCAGTGAGGAAAGTTAGCCGGCTTCTTCTGGTGACTCAGTCCTCAGATTCAATCCTTTCACATCCAGCTCTAAATTATACATCGTCAATGAAAAAGGTAACGTTTAAAAAGTTTAAATAAAAAGCAGTCCATCATTCATAAATACGAATTTTAAACTATTTGAGTGCCGAATAGCATAGCAATCAAAGTATCTTTTCAAGAATTACAAGCTCACTTTTTAAGGAAGGTGCAAGTGTTTTACCATTGCCGCTCTGATTTACGTTCTAGCAACATCTGACTCTCTTCCCAAACTGGTACCGTCACTTTAACCCTATGTGAATGCTGAACAGGTGATTTCCTTTCTCCGCCTCCAGCCATGAATAGTCAAAGCCACAGTATCGTGTTCTGGGATTTGAATCCACTGCCGCCTTTTTGGGGTGTTAGTCAGTTAGTCTTTTCTGAAAGAAAATTGCTTGGAGAAACAGTTCTGGGAAGTAAATGTCAAGTCTGATCACGCAGCCCGCATGCGCGAGGTGCTTTCCCTTCTGGAGCCTTCCAGTACCGCCTTCCCTCTGCCAGCAGCCCCCCCCCCCCCCCCCCCCCCCCCCCCCCCCCCCCCCCCCCCCCCCCCCCCCCCCCCCCCCCCCCCCCCCCCCCCCCCCCCGCCTCCCCGCGCTCCCAGACGCAGCCGCTGCCATCTGGGTGGTTTCATCCAACAAATACGAATTTCTTTTTCCTTTTGAAGAATGTTCCCCTCCAGGAAATGTGCTAATCTGAAGATTACAGCTCAGCCTCACAGTACTGAAAAGCAAAGCGAATGAACAATACAACTTTTCCTTCCACTTCCAGGTTCTGCCTCCAGGATTTCTATTGACTGTTTAATTCAATGCAGTAATTATTTATTGAGTCTCTACTCTGTATGGTGCACTGGGGGTGCAGCTCTAAGCAGAACCACGCTAGCGCCTGCTCCCAGGCGGGTGCGTGCTGAGACAGCAGGCTCGAGCAGTGCAGGGTGACAGCCGGCTCTTCCCTGTGCCTCCGCCACCTGTTTCTGCCATCTCTTTAGGACCCCTCTCGGCATCCGTGGACCATGCACGGCTTAGGAGTGAGTCGTCCATCTCTGTACCCTCAGAGTCCAGCACGGAGCCTTATCCTTGCTATACACTTGTTAAATATTTATTGAATAGGAGTGGATAGATGTAAGTTTTTATAGACGGTAAATCTTGCTCAGCCAGATGTACAAATGCCACGCAGCCAGCCATGCTGAGTGTTAACTTTCAACCTCTGCTTTGACTACACAATACTTAGTTCCTTTTCCGTCATCGATGAAGTAGGAGGGTTGGCGGGTCATAGAGGTAGGCGAATCTTTCTGTGCATTTATGTTATGAGTCTTACAGAGACCAAGTGCTCATCTGATGCTTGGGTCACATCCTTGTTCATTGCTGATCCTGACTCCCCCTACACCTTCCCTCTGTGGGAATACACGCAGCTAGAATGCGTATTCTTTGGACTTACTGACTTGGGTTCTCAAGTGAAACAAGCCAGCCACAGTAAACCAAATACTGTATGATTCCACTTATGTGAAGTACCTAGAGCAGGTAAATCCATGTGGACAGGAACTAGAATGGTATTTTCCAGGGGCAGCGGGGAGAGGGGTAAGGGACATGCCTCTGCCCACCCACTGGATAAACAGGAGTTTGCGTACATGTACCCCACTCTCCCAGCTAGGAGACACAGAAAAACAGTAACAAACCCCCTTTCCTTCCTTCCCTGTTGCTTTCTTTTCCCCACAGGTTGGAGTTTGCTGTGGACATACAAACAACCTCCCCCGGGGGGCTGGTGTTTTACACGGGGACCAAGAACTCCTTTATGGCTCTTTACCTGTGGAAAGGACACCTGGTCTTTGCTTTGGGGGCAGAAGGGAAAAAACTGAGGCTCAAAAGCAAAGACACATACAATGATGGAAAGTGGCACACGGTAAGATCTTGCCTACCTTACTACAGTTGGAGCATTCGGAGAAATCTGAAACCCCAAATGCTCCCAAATCCCCAAATTTTGAGCAACGACCAGACCTGGCACCACAGTGGAAAATTCCACAGCTGATCTTGGGTTGTGGTCAAATTGCAGGCAGGCCAAAAACATTGTATAAAATTGCTTTTGGGTTACATGTATACAGTATATATGGATATAAATGGATTTTGTGTTTAGACTTGGATATTATCTCTAGGATATCTTTTTATGTACATGTGAATATTACAAAATCCAGAAAATCTGAAATTTCTAACACATCTGGTCCCAAGCGTGTCTGATCAGGGATATTCAACCTGCACCTCCAGCTGGGGTGAAATTCACTGTCTGAGGAACTGAAAATAGGACCCAGTATGCTTCCCAGGCAGAGGCATGAGGGTCAGGAGAGCTTGTGTGGGTGGAGGCATTGGGCACCCGGCGTCTTAGTGCTGGGACTGCTGCATACACCCTGTGATGCCCTAAATGCCCAACTGGACACAGTCACTCCTCCTTAGACCCCCTCCATCCTCACTGGGTGACTTTGCTCCCTGGACTACATCCACCCTGCTTCCTGGACCATATACCTCCTGCGATGGCCACTTTCAGGCTGCCTGAATGTCCTCCCCATCCCACAAGAATAAAGACCCACATCCCTAGAATCCCAGCTCTGGCTTCAAGGCAGACCAGATTTTTTAAAATACAGTATAACCCTGGAAGGAAACTGATACTCAGCTAACCTGAGTGATTCAACAAGTTGTATTCTTTTAGTCATTCAACCAGTAGTTCGTGAGCTGCTGTTCTGGAGCACGTAAACACGAAATTCTCAGTATAACACCAGATACAGGCGAGCGCTTGCAGAAGACACTAGAGCAAGGCCAGGAAATGACAATGCAGGGTAGGGAGACTATTTTAGATCAGGTAGTTAAGAAAGGCTGCCTGTAGAGGGTGAGCGCCACATGAATGTATACAGGTGCTCCAGGCAGAGGCAGGCAAAGGTGAGGACTTCCAGGTGGGAGTTAGCGTGCTGCACAAACCACAGAGCTAGGAGAAGCATCGGCGTGGGAGGCGGGGCCAAATCGTTAAGCTCTGAAGGCCAACTTGGAGACCTCGGATTTCATTCCAGGTGTCTCTGCAGCTTTGGAAGAGGCTTGAGCTAGTGAAGCAGATGGATGTTTTTTACCTCTCTTCAGCTGAAGGAGTAGGGAGGTTAGAAGTAGAAGTGGGGACTCTAGAGAGACCAGGCTGGAAGTGCAGAGCTGGGGTCCGGATGGGCCCCAGAGGCACAGCAGAGGGCTGGCCGGGCGCACAGGGACTGCGAGAGAGGAGGAGTTGATACCACAGCAGTCTGCCCAGTGGTGGGCGTTTGCTGAGGTGAAGGTGGAGAGGAGGCTGTGTGACCCGAGAGTAGCGTTTCAGGCTGGGGAAGATGAGGAGCTCAGATATGCTGCCTGTGTGTCCCAGACAGCAGAGACTGGGGGCTGTGGCTGGACGTGCAAACTGCAGAGCTACCAGAGTCCACACTAGGGCCCGGGAATCCAAACGGGGAGTAAAGAGTTGGAAAGCCTGCCCCTTGTGTTAGAAAAGAAGTGGCCACACTCTTCTTGCTTGAGGAGCCTCCTCAAGGGCACAGACGACTTCCGCTCCCCTCAGTCTACTTAAACTGCTCCTTTGCTTTGTTGCAAAGAAGTTGCTGATTTCTGTGCCTCTGGTTGCCCATCTTTGGTACAAACTGCCAGATCAACTGTATCTGTTTATGTAGTTCCCTTTTGAGTAAGATTTTATTTATCTGCCCTTTCTACTTAGTTTATTCACTATCTAACACAATCTCACAGAACAGTGGTAATGAGAACAAACAGGAGCAAAACCTTTCATTTTTTTTTTTTTTCACAGCAATCAGAAGGGTGGGGAACTTTTTTTAAAAAAGTCCTGTGACCACTAATAAAATAGAGCAGTATGTATCAGAGGTAAGAACTTGACTCGTGTTGTCTCCACTCTGCAGGTGGTGTTTGGGCAAGATGGCGGAAGGGGGCGCTTGCTTGTGGATGGGCTGAAGGCCCAGGAGGGCAGTTTGCTTGGAAATGCCAGCAGCAGCCCCAGAGCACAGGTTTACCTGGGGTGGTCTCCATCAGGGAAGCCAAAGGTAAACATATATAAAACAAGTTCATGTTAGAATGTAGCCATTGTAATGATATGTTTATGAATCTCAAAATGCTTTACATATTTTTTTAGTATCGAATGTTCACAGGGCCACAGGGAAGGACCCCACTCCTCACTGAGAAGCCTTCCTGTGTTGGGCGCAGACTGACACAGGCACCCAGATACAAAGAGAGTACAGGCTTTTGTGTCTCCATGCACATGAGGCCCTTAGCTCCTCTCCCAGGAAATGTACACACATTTAAGGCTGCAGGTTGAAAGCAATTTTGGGTTAAAGCAGTGAGGCATGTTAGTAATCTGTGCCACCTTTGCCGTCTTTGCTGTACTCAGGCAAGGCATTTACTCCATAGTTTGCTATTAAGCTGAAACATGTTTTTAATGGGCTTTGCTCTCTTTTTCTCGTAAATGGAAAATTAATGTCCTTTGCCATAGATAGTACAAAACCATAAAAATAAATACATGGAAATGAACTTGTGTTATTAGCTCAGTAGTGTGGCCTGTGCCCCTTTCGTTTGGAGGTACAGGAGCTTGCCGAGTGACCAGGGGGTGCTGAAAACACATGAGCATGAAGCTGCAATTTACCGCTTGTCCCTCCCCGGGCTAGAGGGAGAAATGAAAAAGGAAGAAGGCTGGGGGTGTAGCGAAGTGAGAAGAGGCTTGACGTACATGAGACCCTGGGTCCCATCCCCAAGCGCTGAAAGAAGAGGGAAGGAAGAACACACTAACTATATATGCAGCTCTGTGTTATTCAGTATCTGAATTTTTTGTAAGGTGCCAAGAACCAAAATTGGGAACCGTGGGCTAAGGGAAAGGCTGGACTCCTGTCCCCAAGGAGGGGGACACTGGACTGGGTGTCTCAAGCTCAGAGGCTGGGCTGGGCACAGCCTGAGGGCCGGCTCTGTGCCCGCCTCTCCCTCATCTCTCCTTCCTTCTGGCCGAGCATTAGTTGCACTTGGATCACTTCGGTGGCCTCCCTCGCTTGTCCTTCTTCTCCTAGATTTGCCCTTTTCTCCCACAAAGCTGGGTGCAATGGCTGCAGCGACAGCTCAGGCTGCAAACCATCCGCCACCTACATCCAGGGTTTGCCCCTTTCCTTGAGAGCTAGTGGCACTTTTTGGTCTGACGTTTGCAGTGAGGCAAGGAAGGGACCAGACTCAAATGCAGGTGGAGAAATGGACATAATGAGGGCAGATTCTCCCCACCAGCTTGGACTCCAGGGCTTCAGCCTGATCTAGCCAAAGCCAAAGTCTCCAAAAGACACAGCCTGGCCCACTGGAATTTTGCTCAAGGTTTGTGCCCCAGCAAGCAAT
The DNA here is from genome assembly GCA_004027595.1 of Dinomys branickii. NCBI lineage: Eukaryota > Metazoa > Chordata > Mammalia > Rodentia > Dinomyidae > Dinomys > Dinomys branickii. Next base: position 13,929 of record PVLD010001531.1, read on the forward strand.
AAAGTATCATTTTGCTTTCTCATATATAGTTACTTTTATGTGCATATCATACATAAATTATCCATGGTTATATTCTGTGCACAATAACCTGCATGGAATGTAGGACATATTCATTGCTATGGAGGATCCTCACTATTGATGCTGACTTTCCCTCGAACTTCTGGACCCATCTCCCTCTTGGAGAAATCACAGGATGGGGCAGCTATTCAGGGGCACAATTTGGGTATACTTATGTCCTGGGTAGGTTCTCTTAAAACTACCTTAATCATCCTGGCTCCCTAACATCTGGGACAGTAGTAGCATCCATTACAATATCCTTAACAACCAGAGTTCTTTCCACAGCCTCCTACAACCTGGGCATGTAAACCCTCATCTTAGTTCTCCTCCACACCCTCGCCAAGGATGCCTTCTCCCCTGGGTGTTTAGGGGCTTGGGGAAGGTTATGGCTCTTCTGTGAAGTATGTGCTTGGTTCTAGATTCAGGGTTTTCAGTGGGTGGCAGGACTCAACTGTTGGCCTAGAAAGGGATGTAATTCAGGCAGGTTTGGACTAGCTTGGACTCTAGGCCTTCTTAGAAAACTAAAATTTAATAAGGAGGCCAGCCCACAGTTTGGTCTTGATGTGAGCCCCGTGTTCACCTCTAACATCACCACTGTCTCTCAGTGTTACCGTATCATGCATCTGTTGTGTGGGATTCCAGAGCCCTAAAAGCATTTATTCTAGAAGGGAGCTGGGGGATTTTTATGCAATGATGCTTAAGATTTTTTTGGAGAATTTTATAAATGTCTTGAGAATCTATGAACATGTTACTGTCCTTCTCACCAGCAAAATGTACATGCAGAGAATTTTTGGTATATAAGGGGTTACAAATTCTCAGAATCCCAGCCTTGGGCCCAGGTGAGGAGCACCTGCTCCAGAGCAAGCCACAAGCCCCCCCACCATGTGCACCCAGAATGTCTTATTTTAACTCCAAAGCATTTGTGCTTTGTTGGTAGTATGTTGAGCCAAACAATGAAGGGAATGATTTGGCACCTCATTATTTTTGGAACATTTTGGCCTCATTTTTCAATAAGATGCCTTGCATTTTTAAACTCTCACCCTGGCTCATGAAACCCTCAAGATACCTGCAAAGCAATGGTGGGATCTGTGTGTGTGTGGCTCAGGGTCAACCTTCCTTGCTCTTACTCCAGCAACTCCACTGCCCCCTTGCCCCCGACACACCCACCTGGCCTGGAGATGCCTTTGAGATTCCATAACCCACCAAACAGCTGGTAGACAGGTTTTCCTTGACACTGTGAACAGGGAGCCAAATAGAACCGTCAGAACCACCTCACTGAAGTGGGAACAATAAATCTTTTTTCACCAACAGGTTGCACTGCTCCTAAGCATGGCTACCCCCGCTCCCCTGTGCATTTGGGGGAGTTGTAGGTAATGAACTCTTGTTTCTGCTTGGTTGCAGATCCTCCCCCAACACAGCTTTGTGGGATGCCTGAAGGACTTTCAGTTGGGTTTAAAGTCCTTGGATTCTCCTTTTGTGAACTTTAGGGTGTCTCCTTGCTTGAATGGCTCTTTGGAGAAAGGCATTTATTTCTCCCAAGGAGGAGGTCATGTCATCCTCGGTAAGAAGCAGTTTGGTAAAGTTCATATCTCTGAGTCTTAAGAACTCTATCTTTTGTCTTTAGTTATGATGGTTTAATTGTTTTTTCCTTTGCAAAGCTAACTCAGTGCTGTTGGAGCCGGAGTTCAAACTTACGTTCAGCATTCGCCCAAGGAGTCTCACTGGGCTCCTGATCCACATTGGAAGTCAAGGAAGACAGCACTTAAGTGTTTACATGGAGGCAGGGAAGGTGCGTAGCAGTCTGGTGACCTGGGAGTGGGAGATGGAAACCAGATTCCATTTGTGAAGACCATGGGAAGTGAGGGCCCAGCAGAAGGCGAGACGAGCCTAGCCTTATATTACAGGTAGCCTTGGAGATGACTTACCCCTTCACTTTAGCAAATAAGTTTATCACTGTGCTTTTTGTTCTTCAACTTTAAAATTGGTAAAACTTACACGACAGGAGAATTGCAGCTGCGCCACTCAGCCCTTGGGAATTTTCCTACTCTCTTTGAGACGCGGTTTCAGTATCTATGAAACAAGGGTAGTAATTCTTGTATCCTAGGGCTTTTGTCAAAATTAGAGAAACTTCCATGTACCTCATAAATGTCCATTCTCCTGCCCCCTTCACCCCTATCACATCTCTTTATTCAGAAGGGCGGTAGCAGAATTGCTGGGACAGGTTCTCCCCGGCCTTCTCACCACGTCATAGCTGTGCCCACGGCCTTGTGTCCGTGGAGTCGGTCTGGACCCTCCTAGCCTCTCCACACAGGTCCGGCCCTCTGGCCCCTCAGCCGAGCTGGCCCCGGGCCCCACGCCGGCTTGCCTTTGGTTCCTCGCAGGTCCCGCTTCGGTTTATGCTCCTCCTACCCCGCCCTTCCCGTTGCTCCCGGGCCTGGGCCGATGTCTCATCTTCAATCACCCGGTTATGTCGCCTTCCTTCTTAAAGATGTCTCTTTAAAATCAAGTTCTTCCAGGAAGCTGCTCATGGTGGAGGCCTTGAGTAAAAAATTAATGCTATGCTATTTTCTTTCATCTCTGTCTTTGCACTGTTTATTAAATGTGAGGGGAAAATTGCCCCAGGAGAAAAGAAAATGGCCCAAACTCCCCCACCCAGGAGCTGAGGGTTGAAGCAGGCTTCTTGAGTGCTGGGCAAGTGCTCTGCAGTGAGCGACACCCCAGCCCTCGCGTGTTTTCTGCTGAAGTTGTGGGCATTTTGTCTAAGCAGCTCTCCTGTCACCCGGAGAAGCAACACTGTACCTACCTTCCAGGAGGTGGAGACTTTTTAGAGGAGGGCTGGGAGGGGTTTGCCATGAGAAAACACAAGACTTAATGAGGTTGACAGTGACATTATTTAGCTCAAAAATTGCTCGCAAGTGGACTGTCCGTCTAGCCAGAGGCAAATTAAATGTAAGTTATTTACAGTGTCACTTACTCTAGCCCTGTCTTATCATTCACCTTGACTCAACCTTGGAAGGTCCCAGAGAGCCCCTAACCAGAGACCGGGCCCCAACACGTGTCCAATACAGGTACACTCTCAGCTTGTTCAGTTTTTGGCCGTAACTGGCTGGCCCTTATAACAGGCTACAGGCCACTTCTAGCATTGTTGTCTTCCAAACTTCATGTGTCCTTCTCAGCAGAGTCACTGTCACATATGAAGTGCTAAGAGGGATGGTTGGCACTCATCAGTAACCCTGGAGTAGAGCCGTTGGGACAGGGTCTGGCTTGGGAGGCAGTGGGTCATCGCCGTTGTATTACCAACAACTTCAGGCAGGGCCTGGGTTTGCAGCTTGCGTGCCAGGAATTGGGGGACCATTACAGTGCTTGCAGGCTATCTATATGGCCATGCTTGGGAAGGGAAGAGGGGTAGAAAAGTTGTTGTTACCCACCTCTGGAAGGAAGTAGCAAGATGCATTTGTGTTCCAGGTCACGGTCTCTGTGGACAGCGGGGCAGGCAGGATGTCGACATCCGTGACACCAAAGCAGTCCCTGTGTGATGGACAGTGGCACTCAGTGGCAGGTAGGACACCCAGTTCCCTACTGTGCACACACTGAGACAGTTTCTTTTCATGTGGTTTTGAATTTCCCAAAGGTGGGCTCAGTCCAGCATTCCCAGTGCCTGACCAGCTTAACTCATCCATTGTCAGCCCCACCATGTTGATGTAATCATGGCTGCTGCCTCCAGTTCTCCATAACTTCCTAAGTTGGGGAATTTTGGGGCGTGTGTGTGTGTGTGTGTGTGTGTGTGTGTGTGTGTATTCTGAACCTAGCAAATGGATACATTATATTAGTTTTCAAGATAATATAACACTGTAATTTAAGTTTTGGGTTTGAAATCAAAAAGAAAGAGGTGAAATCTCAGTGTCATCTTTTACCCTGTGTGACCTTGGGCAAGTGATTTAAATGCTCTTTACCTTCAGTTTCTTCACCTGTAAAATGGAGACAAAGGTAGCATACACCTTACAGGGTGTGAACAGTGGATCAGACAGTGTGTGAGACGTGCTTAGCCTCAGGTCCTGTAGTAGAGTAACTGTCTGCTCCTGCTCTTGTACTGTTAAGTCTCATTGTTGAGTTATTTTTTGAACAATCAGTTAATGTTAATGCAAACCATTTAGACAAGCTAATGGTGGGGAGCAAGTGATTCTTCTCAAATAGAATATTTTATTAATAACTCAGGGGTATTAGTTTAGAGACATGCGAAGCTGTATTTGCTAAAATACCTTTTGTAAAAAATGATCTTTTCCCAGCTAATCTGAAAACCAAATACACTGCAATTAGCTAAGATTATTAACATGGGAGGAATTTGCTTCCATGGGTCAAAAGCGTGCCAACTGCTTTTGGCATCCGTTTTCAGAAGCCAGTGCCAACTTAGAGAGTAACTGAGGTCCTGTGATGTGAGCATGGCTCCTGGAGATGAGATACCAGGGCTTGAATCCCATTTCTTTATAAACCGAGCATCTGGTCATGTCCTAAGTACATCTCAGCCTCTTATCTGAGAAATGGAGATTACAACATCTTCTGCAGAGATTCATCTTAGGGATCAATTTGGTGATGTATGCAGAAACACTGCATGCTACCTGGCACTAAGAAGTTAGGTGAATTTATTCCGTGGTGGACCAAGTTCCACAGGTCCTGTGAGAAAGATTTAAAAATGAGGCCAATGGAGGCACCACTGTACAGGGAAAGACTCCTTGGGTGACAGATGTAACCAGCTTCTTTTCTTCCAGTCGCCATCAAACAACACATCTTGCACCTGGAACTGGATCAGGACAACAGCTACACAGCTGGGCAGCTCACCTTCCCACCCCACAGTGCCCAGGGGTCACTACATATTGGCGGTGTCCCAGGTGATGCTCACCCTCATTTCTTTCACAGTGTGTTGCCTAATGTCAGCTCTTAACATTTTCCTCTTAACCCAACAAAGATGATGGCCGCCAGGCGGGTAGTTAGCAGGGCAGCCCTTGGCTGGATGGTGGAGGTGGTGAGGCCCTTTGTCCAGCACTTGGGGAAACCCAGTGGCTAGTACGGCCCCATGACTGCTGCCAGCCCTTGCCCCAAGCCTACTGTTTATTTAAAAGCCTCTCTTAAGAGGTTGCATTAACCCAGAAACCTGATATCAGCAAAGAATCAGACAGAAAATCTGATCTCTCTTCCCCAGGCATTTATTCTTGCTGCTGAGTTATTAGGCTTTATGGGTCCAGAATGCGAGAGCTGGGCAGGTTGAGATAGAGGCAAGTTCAAGACTGGAATTTTTCCTGGAAAGAGCCTTTTTATTCTTCGTTGCTTCACATCTTTCCAAATAGTCCATTTGGTTGTTAATTTCATAGCCCTTTCATGACTCATAAAAAGCAGCAGAGTTCAGTTATTGCCTATTGATTTGGACTGTGGAACCCCTGTCTCTGAAGAGCCAAGGAGCTGCCTCGTTGCTGGTTTATCAAGGCAGGCACGGTGTCAGCCACCCGCCTGAATGGGAAGGAATGACTGGGCACATGAACCGTGGGGTCCCCTTGGCTCTTCTTACAGCTCTCTTTAAAATTCAGGGCGCATTTGTTTGACAGCAGGAAGTATTCATCAAATGCCTCTCTCTTTTCTCTTTCAGCCAACTTGAAGACACAGAACCTCCCAGTGTGGAGGTCATTTTTTGGCTGTCTAAAGAATATTCAAGTCAATCACAACCCTGTCCCTATTTCCAAAGCCATGGAAGTCCAGGGCTCTGTCAGTCTGAGTGGCTGCCCTGGCCACTAACCCCAAGCTACCAAACCATGGGAAATTCACCTTCAGAAGCACAGCAGACCCGACCCTCCTCCCTCCAAAACTCAAAGTCATTCTTGACTCAAGACACCATCACGTCAAGTTTACAGCAAATCTAATTGTGAATTCTGACCATGCTCATAGACCCATCATTTTGGCATTTAGTACTACATATTATCTCATACAAAAATCCCATTTCTTGAAGAAGATGAACATATCGTTATTCAAATATGCACATAATACCTTTGGTAATATTTGTTACTAAAAATTGTGCCTTTCAAAGAACTTGTCAAGAAATAAATTTCTTTTGGAGCACTTTAAGAATATGAGACTTTTACATATGTTAAAGGATTGTAATTTATGGGGTTAAATAAAAGCAGTATACTTTTCAAATTATATGTTTTGAGACATAAAGCCAAAGGCTTGGTGACCATGGTTTAGCACAGTAATTCCCTAGCACCTGGTCAGGGTGCTTCCTACAGCATGGTTTTTCTACAAGTAATTATTGAGCACAAAGTGGGAGGTTCTGTGTTTTCTCCGTGTGTGAACTACAGTGAGGTACAGAAAGTAGTTCTGCCCTTAAGGAATATTCAATTCAATTGAATATTCATAAAGTAGTAATTAACAAATTGAATTTCTGAACCCATCAATTAATGAAGTCCACTGGCTTCCCAATTTTTTTCTTCCCTAATCTGCTACTAACCAAGTCTAGATAATTATTACCAATTCCTTGAAGACTCGAGCAATCTAGCAGGGCAGCTGAGATGGAATATGTACTGTACCTGAAGCTTTGCATGGCATAACAGAAATCAGCAGTGGGAAGAGATTTCACTCTCCTATGAGAAAGAGAAGGAAATCACTTCTAGTTTTAGTTATAAAATAACAGATGGTGTAGTATACCAACATAATTACCTCACATCACTTTCCCTAACAAAGAAGGCTATGCGAGCATTTCTGTATCTTCTACATATTATTTGTTCATTAAGAGAAAAGTAACAACCCTAAAAGTTGTGTATAGTAGTCCTATGATCTCCTCAGAGCCATATGCTCTCCTGCTCTGAAATTGAGTGGAATTCCCTTGTTCTTTAAGACCTTCACACTGCAGTTTTAGGGGTACGCTTTCTAATGATCATTAACACAACCCTGTAATGTTCCAGAGAGGTAGCCAAGTACCCAGCATGGAAGTTCTATGAAGAGGCTGAGTGGTGTTCCTCAGGGATTTGATGCTGGGTCAGGGGCTTAACTCAATGGCTAAGTCATGTGCATTCTGAGGACACTGATTTTCAAATGAAAAACCTCCCAGGCAACTGAGTCTGCAGCAGAATTATCCATGCTACGTGTTATTGGTAGATCTTCACTGGCCCCCTGAGCTCTTCCTCTGTCTCCTGGGTTCCTTGTATTAACCTAACTAGAATTACATTAGTGTTTTTCATTATCACTTCCTACAGCAATGTTAAGGGACAGTTCATTCTTCGCTGGCCAGCCCCCGTGATCTTCCCTCTATTCTGTGATAACCCGAAGACAACCCCATCTGCATTGGCTGAACATAATTCCAGCCCCCAGAAAGCAGCAGAGAGACCTAGATGACTTACAGCTGGGAAGACACAGCAACCCAAGTGTAGCTGTTCCATGATTATAAATTTGTGTTTTCTGTAAAGAATGTTTATAGCTCTTAGCTGAACCAACATGGAACCCATTTTTTTTTTTTTTTGTGGTACTGGGGATTGAACTCAGGACCTTGTGGTTGCCAGACAGGTGCTTATTCCACTGAGCTATATCCCCAGCCCCTATGGAAACCATTTGTGAGCTGCATGGTGACATTTGAGCTTTGTTGCTCCTATCTTCTTTGCTCAATAGGTTCGCACTGAGTGGGCTGACCTTGGGGTAAGAGGCTAAGTAAGGACGTTGAGTCTCTGCTCAACAGCTCTGACCTTGTCACCTCAAGGCCACTGTTGGTTCCTGCTGTGGTCTGGATATTGTCTGATTGTCTGCATATCCCCCAGGGAGGATATGTCACTCTTCAAAGGCTTGGTGCCCCAGAGTGGGGAATTGGGAGGTGCTATGACTGTGCCCTCGAAAGGGACTGTGGGACCTTGCCCATTCTCCTCCTCACTCTCTACTTCCTCATAAGACCTGAGTGCCTCCCCTGACACACACTCCCCTCAGAATGAGCCACCAACCTTGCCAGAACTGAGCTGACGTGGATGACCTGCCTTTGAGGCTCTGAAACAGTGAGCTAAATAAACCTTTCCTCTTAATGAAGTTGCCTTGCTAAGTATTTTGCTGTACCTTGTAGGTGACTCATACAGTTCCATTTTGGTCCAGTGTGATGGGGCCTGGAAAGAGCACAGCTCCCTCGGCAACAGACATTTCAGGGGCAACAAGTGTCTGCAAAGCTCTTGGTGCTGCTCATCGCATCTCTAAGCACACTTGGTCTCATTCCTCAATATGCCAGGCCCTGGGTTTTTGTTTTGTCACAATCAATATAGATCTGTGTCAGACCACAGTGACATGGGACAGAACACACCAATTTCCCCTTCTCCCAGAGAGGAAGTGGTCTCACCCATGGAGAACTTGAACTCAACCCCTCTCTCCACCCCCGCTCCCAGTATTGCATCGCAAAACCCCAAGAGCCCAACCTCTGTTGACCACATGCTTCTTGGCCTACCCCAGATCTCTTCACTAAGTTCAACTTTGGGTAGTTCAATCATAGCCCTAGAAAAGCCTGCTTCTTCCTAGAAATAATGATGTCAAGCCAGCATATGAGAGGAACAATTTTAAAATAATATTATAAGCCGGGCATGGTGACACATGCCTATAATCCCAGCACTCGAGAGGCTGAGGAAGGAGGATCTTTGTGAGTTCAAGACAATCTGGGCTACAAAGTGAGCTCAAGGCCCGCCTGAACTGCATAGTAGGACCCTGTCTCAAAAAGACAAAAAAAGTTATAAAATAACATTACAGTATTTTATTGAATACAAATGGTATGTGTATCTTTATTATGAAAAAACCAGAATATTCAGCAAAATTACCATAAAAATTAAATAAAAATTACCCATGATCCCACTACTCAGAAATCTCTATATGTTTTACTATATACCCATGTGTCTTTTAAAATTCACAATATTATCTTACAAAATCATGATTGTAGCACATATTATTGTTATATGAATTTAAAAATTGTACAGTATTCGTCTCTCAGGTCCTTGTAAAACATTTCATCCCATCAAAAGAATTTACCATAATGCATTTAACCACCATCCAATCTTTAAATACTTGGGATATTTCTGTTTCTTACAATCATAAGCAATACTAGAATGAATGGGATGTAAATTTATTTACTTTAAGATAAATTAGAAGTCAAACAACTAGACTACAGGCTACGAATATTTTAACAGCTGTGGTTAGTTATTGCCCAGTTACTCCCCAAAGGGTATGTCCCAGAGGTAGCAAACCTATGCATGCGTGCTGCAGCCAGGAGTCTGTATCACTAAAAGCTCTAAAAGGTTTGCTGTCGCTGGTATGCCCGTTTACACTTAGAATCATTTTAAACAGGGCTTGGCCTTGGAATATAAATCCCCACTGTTCTCCCACAGTCTTCAAGACAGGAAGCAGCTGTTTGAGCGAGCAGATTCTTAGTAGCCTCTTACGACTTATGTCTAGCTGTCTCCCAAAGCCTCCTGGGCTCCAGAGTGGGGCTCTTGGAAGGTGCCTGAATTATGGGGGCAGGATAGCTGATTGCTGTTACAAGGTGGTTGGAAGCACAGCTGCTGTGGGGGTGGCTGGAAGAGGTAGGGTCTCTGTGGGCATCCCAGCTCCTCCTCCGACTCTTCCTGCTTCCTGGCAACCTCCTGCGGCGCCATCCTGCCTTGGAGCCAGAGGCCCCCCGCAAGGACTGAGACTACTACAATGTGAGCCAAAGTAAAGCTTTCTTCCTTACGTTGCAAGTGCCCGGTATTACATCAGGTGACTAAGAGATGACCTATCGTGAGCTAGACTGATCTGAGCATGCTGGCTGCATCACCTGAAAACATGTGGCCAGCTGATGGGTGTTTGACTCTCGTGGGCCATTGTCCAAGATGCCTTAGAAAGGAGAGGAGTTGTATTATGAGTCCTTCCAACTGGCACTGAGCCACAAACAGGCCAAGATTGTAGAACGCATCACATTCAGAGAGCGTCAAGCCAATGCCAAGTCAGGCTGTGCCTCCAGGTGGAACAGGCACTCCCCGAGGGGTCAAATACTCACTGTGTCTTAGCAGCCACTGGCCCTCAACTATAGGCCCAGCCAGCTGCTTCTCCTCTACCTTGGAATTTTGCTTTGATGGCGACTGACACCTTCCTAAGGATTCTATCAGGTAAAATTCTGGGATTTTAATTAGAAAAAACCTGAGACCTCATCCTTCTCACATCTTGGCCCCAAACAGAGAAATCCAAAGCAGAAGCTCTTTTTTTTTTTTTTTAAAAATTGAATTGGCACATACTTTTGGTGTATAGTTTGATCAGCCAATACATATAAATAGTGTGTAAAGATCAGATCAGGTGAGTCAAATTTCCAGCTCCTTAAATATTTATTATTTCTCTGTCTTGGGATCCTTCAAATCCCTCTTCTCTAGTTTTTAATAAAATTATAATGAATTGTTGACTATTTTCACCCTACTCTGCTATGGAACACTAAAAGTCATTGCTCCCATCTAACCATGTTCGTACCTATTACCCAACCTCCTGCCGCCCTCCCTCCTCTCCTTCTCTCCTCCCTGGCTTCTACTCATCCCTGTTCTACTCTAGGTAATGACATCAACATTTTTAGCTTCTGCACAGGAGTGAGAGGGTCCTTTTCTACACTTGGCTTAGTTCACTTAATGTCCTCATTTTCATCCATGTCACCACGAACGACAGGATTTCATTCTTCCTTATGGCTACATAGCATTGCGTTGTGAACATAGACCACATTTCTTTATCCATTTGTCTGTTAGTGGTGCCTCAGCTGATTCTTTTCTCTGACTATTGTGGGTGGTGCTGCAATGAACACGGGAACACAAGTGTCTCTTTGATATGCTTATTTCATTTCTTTGGATATAGAGCCAGTAGTAGAATTGCTGGGCCATGTGTTTGTCTTTTAATTTTTTGAGGAACCTCCACATGTTTTCCACATGGTGATACTAATTTTTATTTACCAGCAGTGTACAAGAGTTCCCAATTCTCTGCCTCCTCAATGCATTTATTGCCCTTTTTATTACAGCCATTTATTTTTATCTTTTTTCACATGGATCATATGGAGATGTGGGGTGAAATTATCTCATTGTGGTTCTGATTTGCATTTACCTTTGATGATAAATGATATTGAGCATTTTCTCCTGCACTAATTAACCATTTGCATATCATCTTTTGAGAAAAGTCTGTTCAGATTAGTTTGCCATTTTAAGTAGGGTTATTTTGGTTTTTTGTTTTTGCTGTTGAATCCTTTGAGTTCCTTATATATTCTGGATATTTACCCTCTGTCAGATGGATAATTTACAAATATTTTCTCCTATTGGCAGATTGTCTCTTCATCCTGTTGCTTGTTTCTTTTGCTGTACAGAAGCTGCTTAGTTTCTTATAATCCCATTTGTCTATTTTGGCTTTTATTGCCTGTGCTTTTGTCTTGTCCAAAAAACAATTGCCTATGTTGATGCACTGAAAGTTTTCTTCAGTGTTTTCAGGTGTTTTATAGTTATGCCTTTGATTCACTTGGAATAATTTTGTGTATGGTGAGAGATCTGGGTTTACTTTTATTCTTTTGCATAAGGATATTCAGTTTTCCCAGCACTTTATTGAGGAGAATGTTTTCTCTCTAGTGTATGTCTTTGGCACCCTTTGTCAAAGATCCATTGAATATAGATATGTGGATTTGTTTCTGGATTCTCCATTCAGTTTTTGTTGGTCCATGTGTCAGTTTTATAACATACAGTTTTGGTTACTATAGCTTTGTAGTATGTTTTGAGGTCAGGTATTGTAATCCCTTCAGTTTTTTATTTCTTTGCCCATGATTGTTTTGACTACTTGGATTTCTTATGATTCCATCTCTTCTTCCTCTTCTTCCTCCTCCTCCTTCTCCTCTTCCTCCTCCTTGTCCTCCTCATACTTTTTCTTCTTCAACATTGGTGAAACCTGTAATTGCCATGATGGAAAGTGAGGGATGTTTCTAGTTTCTTCATTTGCCGCACCATCTAACTTAATCTTCCAGCATAGAAGTTGCAGCACCTTGTCTGCATGCTTATGAGTGGAAAATAGAGACAAGATTGAGATGATTATTCTCCCAAAGTTGAGAGCAGAATCCTGAGGTGATGAATATTGTTTACTAGAAAAGTCTTCCCTTCCTCATTAAGGATTCTGTGACCCCAGAATGTAGAGTGCCTTTCCATTGCCTGAAGGTTTGATTTCCCATAAATTTTGAATGTGTGGTTTATTTCACTCCACACTGAGCACCTGATAAAATGAGAACAGAGAGTTCTGCAGGGTGTGGGGAGCGCTGTGCAGCTCTTGAGTCTTGAGAGTACACAGGCAGATTATTTACTGGTCAATCCATTCCTTGCTCAAAGGCTTTTGCTATTAAACAATACTTTAAATTGTTTCTGACTCAGAAAGGAAGTTGGGCTTGCATTCCCGGACAGGTATAAAGGAGTTGTGTATCCAGGGACAGATGTTGGCATGGTGTCCACACTCCAAAGGCAAATCTTGGAAGGTGTTCACTATTCCCATTGGACTATGTGTCCTCAGAATAAAACCTATGTTCTAGAAAACAAGGGACCAAGCCTATCTAGCATTCAACTGCCATGCTGCCAGAAGAGGTGATATCCTTCATGCCCATGTTTTCCAAGAGAGGTGATGGTTCTTGCAGAGATGGGGGATTCTGTCAGAGGCTGAAGTGCATCATGGGCCTTCTGGGTCACTTCCCCACCCAACAGCTCCCGACATACCCAGCTTCCACTGCGGTTTGTCTGCTGTTCCTTAGCTCCTCAACCCACTTTCTCACAGAAAAGGGAAACTTTTCTCCTCACCCAGGGAAGAGCCATTGTTCTTAGAAGTCACTTGCATGGGAGCTTCTTGCTTGAGCAGAAAGTACAACTGCAGGGGCCAGGGGCAGGTGCAACTGAAGATATTGTTCCAAGGGGTGGGGGCTAGGCCAGGCCTCTGGAGCCCATGGCTGTCCCTCCATACCTGTGGTGAGGGCAGCTTTAGCAGAAAGATGGGGCCTAATGTCAGATTACAACAGGGCAGAGAGGCAGGTGAGACAGTGTCAACTGTTCATGACAACTACTCTTCAAGAAGCTGCTCAAGTGCAAAGGAGGCACTTGGCAGACATATGGCGGAGGCAGATTGCTTTGTCTTAATTTAAAAAGGCAGCATAGAATGTTTGGTTTGCTGGGAAAGAGCTGGCATAGATGGCAAGGTTAAAAAGGGAGGGCAGAGGGAGGACAGCCCATGTCCCTGAAGACACCAGGGGGTGGGAAATGCCTTTAGAGGATGCTGGAAGGGAGTGAACTTGCAGACAGATGAAGTGAGACCTCTTGCTCTGAGTCCAGGGGAGAGGCAGTGAGGTAGGTGGAGAAAGAGGTCATTGTGTGTGGATGGAGAATTTAGGGAGTCGCTATTTCCCAGTGAATTAGGAGACAAGGTTGTCTGGGGGAGGCTGCGAGAGATAAGGGCATCAGGGCACATGGTCGGCAGTGTAAGTATCAACCAGCTGGGTACCAGGACGGGGATCGCTGAGGGGAGCTAGGCATTCGTTTCCTGGACTGTATTTTTAAATAAGCTTTTCAGTGGCGCTGCCTCACTCTTCGGTGCATGGAGAAATAGAGAGACTAGAGCGAGTGAATTCTGTTCCTTTTTTCTCCTATTTTCATTGTCCATTTTCTCAGTGCACAGAATTGAGCTGCCCACCCTCTTTGGTTTACAGCTCAGTGGGCTTATCTCATGCAGTGATTCTCAACCTACACTGGGCACAGAGGCAGCCAGAGGTTGTGTCCAGTAAAGACATTTATGGCCCAACCCTGCTAGTTTGTCTGGAGGGGGCCAGCATTCCTAGCTTTCAAAGCAGCCCAGGTGATCCAAATGAGCAGCTGGGACTGAAAGCCCCTGACCTTAGCCATATCTAGGGAAGAGCATTTTTTCTGTTCCCTGGTGAGGAGCAACTAGACATTTATAGGAGATGCCACTGAAACTCTTTTGAACTTTGTTTCTGCATCATGTACCTTTGACGACAGTAAATGCATATCACTTTCACTTGAAAGTGCCCTTTTGATTACACCTTTGGATTTCTACAAAGTTCTGAGTTAAAGGACTCCTTTAGATGTTGTTTTATGTAGCCCAGAAGAGGCAGAGATGGGGCACACAGGCTCAGGGGACCACAATGACCATCGAGGTTAGTGGTCTTGCTCGGCTAAGGAGCATCCCCTATGGGTTGGAGGTACTTCAGCTAACTCTCATGCATATCCCTAGTTATACTTGCGGGGCCGTCCTGGAGAAGGGGTAGGCAAAAGTTCCAGCAGTAAGCACATTGTAGTGGCTCCAGTGAACCTGGGAGTGGGGCCTAAGGACTACCCGTGCACACACACCAGTTCCCAACTGGCAACAAAGAATTGATGTTTAGGTAATGGTAGTGTAAAGGGAGAGTGGGCAGGTGGAGAGCGAGGTGTGTGACCAGGGAGAGTGCACTTAACAGGTCCTTCCAAGTTCCATTTAAAATGTGGGGTGAGGGGGAAGCACTAAATGTTCTCTTGATTCAGCCCTGGACCTCTGCAGCCCTCGGAATCAAATCAGCTGCTTTCAGCCTTGATAGTTGCCTTGTTTCTGGTTGCCTAGCACAGGATGTGGTTGAAGCTAGTGGAATAAAAACAACTCCTGGGGCCCGCACCACATCACGCTTCACACTGCCATGTCTCAGCTCTTCTCTGTGACCTTTGTTGAGGCTGGCCCTTACGCTAGATCAGGATGGGGGAGGCTTATAGCTTGGCCTCCTCTGATCCAGACCAAATTCTCTGCCCACTGAGGCATTATTTGCGAGCTGCTAGAAGCTGTTTCACATTAGAAGATGCTGCTTTCCCCTTAGGAGCCTGGAAGCCAGTGACGAGAGAACTCCCGGGTACTGCCACTTAGCTTCCCCCAGAGAGCTGGCAAGGTCAATACTGGGTGTGCAGATGGAGACTGTAGCGGGGAGAAGGCTGAGCAAGCTCACCTGCATGTTTCTTGTCACTGACCCTGTCACCCCACACGCAGCAAGAGGAGGCACCTGCTGGGTCATAAAGCCAGCATCTGCCCTGTTTGCACACTGGTATCACCCGGAGATGACTCTAACAGCAGTGGTACACGTAGTGCAACATGCTGTCTGATGCTATTTGCTGTTCATCTTGCCACAGGAGGTGAAATCCTCTGTGAAGGCCTATGGATCAGGGTTGCAATAACTAAACATCAATAAATTGAGGTCAGGTAGTCGTAGGACCCACCATTATGACCCGCACCAGGGGCCCAGGAGGCTGAGAGCATTTTCCCCGAATCAGCTGCAGTATTGTGGTGGTATTTTGTTGCTTGGTGTTGTTGCCGTTTAGTTTGTTTTGTTTCTGAGTTTTCACTAAGCTCATAAGCACTTTTAGTGGCTTCTTCTAGAGAAAACAGGTTGTCTTTGGGTTCAGCAGAGAGGGCTTGCTGCCTAGTTCTGTTACACATCAGTGTTGTGATGTTGGATGGTTTTTTTAACCTAACAAGAAAACAAAAACAGACAAAACCAATAATACCTAAAACAAAGGGCCTGCCCCACTGCTAGTCCTAAGATCAAAAGGGCAGAAGACTCTTCAAGACTCAGACCGGTTCCAGCCTATATTTCCAGGAGCCACCCAGAGATTTGTCCAGCTCTGCCTGGTCCAGAGGAGGCACAGGAGCCTAGACAGTCCTCATGCTCTATGTGCCAGAGACGCTCCCACAGTCCCCTGGAGGCGAGGTGCAAGGCAGAGACAGGAGCCCTGGCCTTGTCCCTCTCAGAAAGACATCTGGCTGTGGGTACCATTAGCTGTTTTCAGATGGAGAAGCACAGCCTCAGAAACCTATGCCATTTGCCAAAGTTCTCAGACTTCTCTGTATTTGTGAACCTTACTTCGTGCTGGGATTGGGAGACAGAAGTGGGTCAAAAACTGCAAAAAGCCAAGTGTTTCAATTTGTCTGTGGTCACATGCAGGGACACCATAGAAACCAGATTTGGAAAGATTTTGGCTTCTTTTTAGAAAAATAAATAAAAATTTGTATTTACTTGGAAACTTTCAGAATGTCAAAAGCAATTGCAAGCTTTTATTTTTTTGCTATTTCAAAATGGTATTCGATTAATAGAACAACACTTTTGTGTACACTGCATCAGAGACAGCTGCAGATTAAAAAGGAAAGCTACCTTTCCCATATATACTATCTTTTGCTATGAACCAATAAGAACCTGCAACGTATTGTATCACTGGTGTAGGAATCTGAAGGTGGGAATATAAATTAGGAGGTATGAAGGGAATCTGCTTAAAAGTAGGGAGCAGGCGGGATGAGGGGAGGAAGAAAAGAAAGAAAGGGACAAATATGTACCTATGTGTGTATATGCAGGATGGCTAATATGGTGCCACTGTTGACCTGTGTCACTTTATGGTAAGGAACAGTTGATGATTGTTTGATCAAGACTGTATGTCTATAAGTGATTTCAGGAGCATGCACTTTGAAGTTATCAATATGTAATACAACAACCATTGGTGATTCCCTGTCACTTTGTCTATAACTCAATTTTGATTATACTGCTCTTATGTTACTTTGTGTCTTTTTGTTAATGTTTTCCTTTTTTTGTTGTTTGGTTTTTTTTTTTGTTTTCTTTGTTTGTTTTTTATACTTTAAAAAAAAAGAACCTGCCTTAAATTGCCATGCAATTTACAACCTCCAGCCATTAGTAGACGTGTCAATGATTACTGAAAATACCACAAAGACAGGGCTATCTAAAGACACTTTTGTAGTGTCTTAACAGCTTAAAAACAAAACTTACACAGCATTCTATTTTAATTTTTTAAGAGTAAAGTGCAGGGAGACTTAAGTGAGGAATGAATGGTTAAACTGCGTAGGAAAAGCACGCAGGCTCTGTGAGCAGTGGGTGGTTAAACAATCAGAAGTTTCAGTCAGTGAGGCGTGTTGTATCTGGCCCTTGTCAGCCCTGAGACAGTTCCTTCCAACACTGCTTTTCCTTTTCTTCTCCGGCACCTGCTTCTGCTCCTCCTCCCTCTCCGTTTCTTTCTCTTACACTAATATTCTAAATAAAAGCCTGAGAGATTTTTGGCTTCAGCGCTGCTCCTGGGAGTCTCCCTGACGCTAAGTGCTCTTGGCTGAGATAGCCGCTCTGGGCTTCTAGATGACTGAACCAAGTTTTGTCTCAGAGCGATCTTTCATTCTCTACACTGCCACAGTCACATGTGGGGACACTGAGGCACCGAGGGTTTACATGCTTCATACGTAAGTAAAACTGACACCACAACAAACTAATGCTCTTGGCTTTTCTTATCTTCCTCCTCCTTCTTTTCCTTTGCTTTTATCAGCCTTGAAAAATTCGGGGTTTTTTTCTTTTCTTTTTCCTTCCACATCAGGCTTTCCTTCAGCCTGTATGCAGCAAAACCCTTTGAGTGCTCTCCCTCCCTTAGCAGCTGCCTTTTTCTGAGGCTGCTTCTCACCTGCAGCAGTGTAATTCCACATCTCTCCCAGCTTTGCAGAGTTAGCAGCGGGAGGGCCAGATGTTCTCCTGTGATTTGGGGGTGATGCTCAGAGCAGAACAGGATTTAGAAGGCTGAAGCAGGCCTTCAGGGTACTTTGGAATCCTTGGACTTCTTTTTAGTTTTGCTGTAGACGGGATATAAGTTCTCATCTCTCTTTCATAATAGGCCATGTCTGCCTTTTTTCTGTGACTTTGAATTGTCCTTTCTCCTTGGCTAACATGGTTGTCCACCTTTGGAACATTTCTTAGAAACCCTGAGAAGCTAACCCAAGCCCCAGAGTGCTGGACTCCTGCTGGGCTTCTTAGGAGCTCCTTTGCCCATGGCTAGCTGTTTTTCCTCAGTGAAGCACAGAATTGCCCAGTTTTGGTTCTGTGAAGTTCAGGGTACTGCAAAGCTGTGAGAGCAGGGCCCGGATGAAGCCTCCTGGCTGTAAGGAGCATCTCACCACGTCCAAACCTCACCTGCTGCTGACCTTGGCCCAGAAAAGCTGGGCTGGCTAGTGGGTGGGTATTTTAAGTCCTAATAGGGCTGCTTTTGTGCTGTCAATTATTACACAAGTTTAAGAGCTAATATCCCTTTGGCTGGGTGCCAATGCAGAATGATTACATGCTCAGTGAAGCCCTAAGGTGAAGGGAAGGGAAATTCACAACAAAGGCAACTAACTCATTACTGTCCAGCACAGCCATTCCCTGGCCTTGAACTTCAGCTAGATGCCTCTGTACATTTCATTTGTTGGACTGCTCATTTAAACACTCACCAAAAATGGAGATAAACTTAAAATAAAAGGAGATACTGGCTATGTAGTAAGGAAATGGGAAGCATCCTGAGAATCACTTGGCCTATTTCCTTCCATTAATTCTTTTATGTAAATTGCTTCCTCTCTGAGCCTTGGGTATAATAAGTATTCATTAACAGAGGGAAAAAAAGAAGTTGCACAAATGGGAGAGGAGCTAAAATGCAAACATTTCCAAACCATGTTCTCACTAGCACCATGTATTTTACTATTAAAGGTTAATGGGAAATTGATTCATAAATCAATCAATGGAAGACTTTCACAAAAAGCATGGTTCCTCATCTATTTGCTGAAAACTATGGAAACTGCTCACTCTCCTGGGTCCCCATGCTAAATGGACTTGGTTCAATGTATGGATCCCTAAGAGTGACACTGTTGCCTCTTTACATGCCATGCAACAGTAATACAAAAAGAAAGAAGGAACCCCTGGCTTCAGGTTAGAACTGCTTGCCAACAAAGAAAATCAAGTACGGAAGAAGCTTACCTGCTGAAGTCATTCAAACCTTCCGGTCCTAAACCTGGTTTCCCGTCCCTTCCCACTAAAATCACAATAAAGGCTCTTCCTGTCACTCCCTCTGCCCCTGACTGGCCCTGTTGCTTCCCTGTGTGGTGTCCATTGAGTGCCATGCTCCCTCCTTTTGGAATCTGTGACAATCACAAGTATTTATTTCTGATGATGTGTTGGCCTCACCATACCTGAGCAATAATAAGACCTGTATCTCAGTACACACACCCCAGGCTCATCCCTATACTAATCTGAGTCAAGAAGGCAGAACCGTCGAAGGAAGATGTTGTAATACTATTTATTATTAGTATTGGTGCTCTCAAAGAGAAAAAGTAGGCCTTCAGAAGTTGTGTTAGTCAGCTCCCTGTTGCTGTAACAAATACCTGAGATGATGGTTTTATGCAGAGAGAAGGTCTATTTTGGCTCTTGGTTTCGGAGAGCTCAGCCGTGACCCGCTGGCCCTGTTTCGTTGAGTCTGTGGTGAGGCAGCCCATCATGGTAGGAGCAGAACCGTTCAACTGTGATGATCTGAGGATCAAACAGAGGAGAAAGGGACTCTCTGAGGCCACATCCCCCATGACCTAAGGACCTCCACCAAGGCCCGCCTCTTAAAATGTCCACCACCTAACTGGAGTACACCAGGGGCCACACCTTTTACCACATGGGCCT
The DNA here is from genome assembly GCA_004027595.1 of Dinomys branickii. NCBI lineage: Eukaryota > Metazoa > Chordata > Mammalia > Rodentia > Dinomyidae > Dinomys > Dinomys branickii. The sequence continues at coordinate 33,499 of PVLD010001531.1, forward strand.
GTGGGGGACACTCTGCATGCAGGCCATAAATAAAGTATATTCCCAGACTAAGACAAATAAGTCTGCTGGTCATTCTCCCCAAGACCCTGGTAGGAAACACTCATTTCCTTTAGCTTTGATGACATTGTGATGATGAGGAAGAGGACTGCCAGGACTTTTAGGGGACATTAACCTGCATGGTCATCAAAAGTGACTTAGAAAAGGTTGTGAACATCAGACAGAAGGAAAACCGTGCTCCTGCTCTGGCTGGTTGACATTCATACTTCTTCCAGAAAGCACTCTTCCACTGTAGATGGAAGCTCTGAGGCTGGGGGTAAAGTGAGCTACCCAGAGACAGCTGTCCAAGTGAGCACACTTCTAAGAGATTACTAAGCCAAAGACTTCAGATGAAAACACTAATCAGTCACCAAAATAACCTTATTCAGCCTCTGTCTCCACACTGCTGCCGTCTGACACACAGGATGGTGCATTTCCTGAAGCAGTTCTTACCCCGACACCACGTTGATGAAAAGCAGCTAACATGAGAGAGCTTCGCACTTCAGCTCTGATCCTGCTAATCCTCTCTGACTTGAAGTGACTTTTGAACGCAGATAGAAAAACACCACGTAGCTTTCTAAGACCCAAGCACTAAAATATTGACCAAACCCACGTTCTCTTTTAAAGACATGCTTTTCCAAGGAGTCTTGGTCATCCAAGATGCAGCCAGCTTTCAATTCTCTGAGTCACAGTTAAGAGGATTTAGCTGTCCATGTAGCCCCAGCTAGTCACTCAGCATGGGCTTCCATTATGTGTACCTTGCTAATTAATGGATGATCATTGGGAACTGCAGAGTAGAATATTTACTATACTCGGATACACTTAACCCAAATCGTGCATGTCCAGGGCTACCAAAAGTGGGTGAAGTACAGCAGATGTAATAGTCAGCTTATTGCTTCTATGATAAAATACTTGACATAGGCGACTTAGGAGGTAAAAAGAGGTTTATGTTGGCTCATGGTTCTGGAGTTTGTAAGATGAAGATCTGGCAATGCTACTGGTGTGAGCCTTTGGCTAGGGTGGCAGATAGCAGTGGCAGGAGCATATGTCAAAGCAAGCACCTACATCTCAGACCAGGCAAAGCCAGAGAAGACAGTTGGTACTCACAGTCCTCTCTGGGGGGACCTCCCAGTGAACAAGGGACCTCCGATAGTATGCTACCTCCAAACAGCGCCACCACAGGGAGCCAATCTTTTACAGAGAGACCTTGGAAGATCACTTACCATAACAGTGGGTCGGCAAAATGAGGTAATGTTATTCTTTTCAGTATCAGACTACTCTGTCTGAAGCGGGTGTCACTGACTGCAAATATGGAGCCTCTAGACTACACCTGTGTACATGGGCTTTTTTCTGTGCTGAATCTCATCCTCATGTACATCAGCTGCCTACTGTGCATTTCCATGTGGATCCCAACAGGCATCTTAATTAAGAGGCCCGGGCCCACAGTTAAACTTCACTCACTCAGAACTCGTCATCACCCATATGTCCCCAGTTCAGTAAGTGTCACTACCTCATTGCTCAAAGCAAAACCCTGTGAGTCCTCTTTGATTTCTCCAGCCTGCGTTTTCAGCTCTACCTTCTAAACATCTCAAATTTGTCCACAGATTTGTGTGCTTACTACCACCCCCCGTATCAGACTATCGGTCTTTCTCCGAAGCTGCTGCAATAGTCTCCTCACTGGCTCCTGCATCAGCCCTATCTCCCTTATAAATCATTCTTCGCGTGGCAGCCAGAGTGATTTTTTTTTTAATGCATCAGACAGATCATGTCTGTCAAGAAGATTCTCTATTAAGAATAAATGTTCAAGATACTTATTACAATGAATATGTCAGAGTCATTTGTTTTCAATCAAATCAGAAAGGAGAAAGCTACAGAGTGGATACTTTCTTGGGGGAAAAACAAAAAAAGAAGCAAATCCCATGGAATTATAGATAGCGGGCAGAGTATAGTTTTCTATGCCAATCAATTAGTATGGTGTTTTAAGATGACATTGTACTTTTAAAGTCTGGGTGTATCTTTTAAAAGTTCTTATAAACTAGCCTTCATCAGAGCAAGAACAGAATAAGGCTCAATACCACAGAAAAGGGGCCTTCACCCCAACATGGGTTAGGACTAGTACTCTAAGAGTCTTACCCTAGAAAAAATTCCTAGCTTTTTCCTTAATGATGAGCTATAAAAGGCTTCTCAGCTCAGGGCCTGTCTCTCCATGACAACTGAGTTAAGTCTTTCACCTTCCTAAGATTCTCAGCTAACAACGGCTTATTAGAGTCCTGCAATCTCTGAGTTCAGCATAATTTTTAATAACTCTATTTGAATAACATCAAAGGTCTTACAGTTTCCCATTAACAACAGTGGGACTTAGAATTTCCTGCATCCATATGTTATTCCTTTGCTTTATACCACTGTAGTTTTACTCTTTTAAATAAAATTCCTTACCCTGAAGTCAAGGCCCTGGATCAGCATTTTCCCAGCCAGCCACTGGGCTTTCTCTTTCTCCTCCTCAGACACTCCAGACTTAGAGGGCCCTTTTGCCTTTCCTCCACCTGAATGCTTTTCCCTGCCTTTCTAGTAGTTGACTCTTCAGGTCTCAAGTTAAACATCTGTTTGGCCTACCTCTGTCAGCTGAGAACACTTTGAGCTCCAACTGGTAGAACATGAACCTAGGTGTGGCATTAAAAAAGTAGGAGTGTATTTTTATTCCATGAGCCACCTTGAGATGTAGCTGCTGGCTTTGGCTCGGCTGCTTGAGGATGTCATCCAGGACTTGACCCGTAGGTACATTCTGCTCTATCAGATTTCCATCTTCATGCTTGCTTTCATAATTTCAAAAGGACTCTTGCCGGTCCGGATGGCTCATTTATTTTGTTTGAGGCAGGAAGTATGAGGAAAAGGCAGGAATCTTTTTCCTCACCAAGCAGGAGCTGAAGCTTCCCTTCCTCCACCAACTCATTGGTCCATGAATCTCACTAGGTCTAAGCCAGTTACTCACCCTTGGGAAATTGGATGCCACAGTTCTTTGACCAGGCAGGATCCATTCTTGGGTTGGAGAAGGGGCCTCTCACCATCAATCCCATCTGCTCCCTGAATATGCTAAGGTCCTATTAGAAGGTCCAGGGCTGGGCATGGAGGGGACTGACCAGTGTTGGCAGTACCCAGTTCTGTTGCATTCTGTCTTGTCATCCTAGCTGTGTCCTTTATCGTAACAGGCATCATCTGTAAGGCCCAGCGTAATTCTTTCTATTGCCTGTGTCTCTCCCACTGGAAGGGAAGCTCCTCTGTGAAGACCGGGGCCCTGTCTGTCTTGTTCATAGCTGTAGCCCCAGAGCCTGGCAACCAATAAATGTTTCTTCGAATCTGTGAATGAAAATTCCGATTTCTGGCCACTCCCTACATAGCAGCTGCTGCGTACATGTTAGTGTGTTTAACACTCAGGACTGCTCTGTGTCCTAGTGACCCTCCTCACACAACCAGTGGGGGAGGCTTAGGAAAGGTACAACGCCTGGAAAGTCCTCACAGTGAGTGGCAGGCTTGGAGTGAGCTCAGGTAGCCAAGCTCTAGACCTAAGTGACCCATAGGTGACTAAGTGACATTGTTTCATGGATGTTGCTGCTGCTTACCTATCTCACATTCCTGTGACCCATCTCTGTTTTCACTGCAGCTGTGGGAGATAGTTCCTTGCCTTATTTTCTCATTTATGTGAACAGAGTGTAGGATTTTTCAGGGGCTCACCACCACAGCCCCTGCTCCCACCCACTGTGGTACAGGTAGATTATCTCTCAGAGGGACCCTCAGCCAATGGCGATGTGAACTGGAAGATAAATTATCTGGCCCGTGTACTTCAGTTGGACAATTCTAGGGTTCTGTATGTTGCTTAGCACTCTGGTGGAAGAAAATTCTCTTCCCAGTCATTACTGTCCAGTGCCTATTGTAGGGAGAATGATAGCCCCACAGAGATGTCCGCATCCTAACCCCAGAACCTGTGAATATGTTCTTTGATGGCAAAGGGAACCTTGCACATAGGATTGAATTCCAGACCTTGACTCGAGGAGATTTTCCTGGGCTATCCAGGTGGGCCCAATCTAATCACATGGGTCCTTTAAAGCAGAGACTTTCTCCCAGAGGTGGACAGAAAGAGCCATGATGAGAGAGAAAGGGTCTGAGAGATGTGATATTGTTGGCTTTGAAGATGGAAGAAGGGCCACAAGCCAAGGAATGCAAGTATCTTCTAGAAACTGGGAAAGAGAAAGAAAGGAACCTATTCTCTCGAGATCTCAATTTCAACTCAGTGAGATCTACCTTGGACTTCTGGCCTACAGAACTAAAAGGTACTAGCTTTGTCAAGGTTGTGTTAAGCTGTTACATTTGTGGTCATTTGTTACTACAGCAAATGATTAACTAGCATGTTCAATGGTGGTAGTACTTAATGTGCACTTATATTTGCTTTTTCTCCTTCCCTGTCTCTCCGCAGAACCTAACCCCTACTTTCCAGTACTATAATTGCCTATACCCAGGTCTTTTCCTCAGATGCCGTTTAAAAGAGTACCCAAACTCATAATGGACAGACGTTCTACTGACATTTGAGGGTCTCTTTTCCTCCTACCCCTATTACTCACCTTCAGTGATTCTGGAATTCACTCACTGAGCAACTAAGATCCTTGAAACACCAAGCTTCTGGGCAAGTTTACAAGTTATTTTAGAAACCTATGTCTTCCTCAAATGAATAATTGATGTTCTGTTTGGCTTCCATTCATTTAAAACCTGTGATCATTTTAAATGACATGTTTTATCTGCTGGTTATTATTTCTCAATAAACATTGTCACTCTGACATATACTATTTGAAAGGAACTCTATGCCTGAAAGAAACATTATTTCCAACTATGCTTTTTTAATTGAGCTCTGGTCTTTTGAAAATGAACGAGTCTGTATTCCCTGATGGTGAAACTGATACTGCTAGTAAATCTTAGTTATCCCCAGTATTCGGGAGAACATTATCAGCACCATGGGTCCAAAACAGGACACGTCTATGACAAGTGACTGATTATTCAGCTTCCTCCTATTTGTACCCTGCATGCAAGAGTTGGGTAGTGATTTGAGAGGCAGCATGGATTCTGAGACATGGCAGCCAATCTGGTGGCAAACGAGAGGTTTCTGTCCCCTCTAAGCTTCTTTGTGACACTTTTACCACACTACTATTACCTTGCTCAAGTCTGGACAGGATCAGGTCGTGCTCTTGATAAGGACTAATACTGAAAAGGTATTGGAAGGTACAGGTGACAGGAATCCTGGTCTGCTCAGGAATTCTCTCCTGTACACACAGCTGCCTTAGGACAGAAGTTGCTATAAATAGCAAATGAGGCAGTGACTCCCGGGGGCTCTAATCCAATACTCTGGTAACTCTGGTAACTCGCGTCATTGGTTCCCTGAAAAGGCAGAGGGCAGCTGTCCGCAGCATTTGCTCTGATGGACAGCTGCTCAGCATCTGGCGGAAAGAGCTGCTTCAGGGAGCCCAGACTGTGTCACCCTCCCCAAGGCAGCCTGCCAGCTCCCCAAACCTCCTCCTTGGCTCCATCCAGGGCATCTTTAAAAAGTGTGAAAAATCCCTGTGTGGTAGCACACACCTATAATCCCACCACTCAGGAGGTTGAGGCAGGAGGATCATTGTGAGTTGAAGGCCAGCCTGGGGTACAAAGTGAGCTCAAGGCCAGCCTGAACTGCACAGCAAGACCCTGTGTCAAAAAGACCAAAAAAAAAAAAAAAAAAGCGTGAGTGTGAAAGCAAAACTGCCCTTCATTCATCCATCTCAGAGGAGGCATAGGCCTGAGCTGAATCAGATGACAAGTACACAGCACATAAAATCACCACCCTTGTGCCTAACCTCACTCACAGGAGGGTGACAGTCTATGGGCTTGTGAGTCTCCAGTGTCAGCATCAGGTGACTGCGGGGCTAGCGGCCAGTTCCACTGGAGAACCAGAGGGGAAGTGGGTTACTGTGGGCCTTGGAAACACTTACTTGTCATCCCAGCTACTTGGGTTGCTGAAGCAGGAAGATGGCAAGTTCAAGGCCAGCCTGGGCAACTATCTCCAAATAAAAAGGGCTGGGGATGTGCTAGAACTCTCCCGAGTTCCAGCCCCAGTACCAAAAAGAAACAGATAAAAACTCTGCTCCAAGGAACTTCATAGACCAGCCAAGCCATAAAAAAGTTATATGTGGTAATACTGACTACTTTGAAGATAACAATGTGCAATATAACAACCACTGTTGATTTCCTATCATCTTGTCTTGAAATTTGGTATTGTTTTTAGTGGTTTTTAAAAAAATTTTTACTCTCTTTAAAATTGAAAAAGCACTATGAGCTAAGAGTGGGTATTTATATAATTCTGTGCATCAAAGAGGAGAAAGAACGCAGGAGAGGAAAGGGACAAGGCTTTTTCCAGAATCTGGATTACTTCTGAGTAAGATTTTGGTGGGTAAAGGTCTCCTTGGTTCCTCTCCATCTCTTTCTGCTGGTTGGAGGCCCTCTTCTCCCTCCAGGGGACATCAGCCCTCCTGGGGCTCATACCTGTGGCAACCTTGAGTCAGGCGGACTTCCACTCCCAGCCTTTCCTCCTTATCAAAATGAGCCTGTCCCGTGCCCCCATTCCCTGGGCCCTGATGTCTGCCAGCTCACCCAGTAGTGACAGGCAAAGAAGCTGTGGTTACTAGCTAAGATCTCACATCGTTGAGAGAGACAGTTTCTCTCTTCAGGCAAAGCTACATAATTGGTACTTTAATACTGGGACCCAGATCAGGGGGAAGAACGCACAGCAGTGTCTCTACCCACCCCACCCCCTCCACCGCCAGGGCCTCTGCCTGGTGGTTTTCTTCTGGCGAATCCTGGTTACCACTGCCTGCTCCCAGTTGCTCGCTCTCTCATGCAGGCCTACTTAAAGGTCACCACCTCAGAAACTGCTTTCCTGTCTACACCATCTGAACCTGCACTTCATCCACCCATCTCCCATTACCTCGCTCTGGTTTCCTTTTTTATATTTAAGCATTACTTGTCTACCTACCTACCTGCTATCAAATGCTCCTGGACATCTATAATGAGACTATAAGAATGTACGCTCCATGTGACAAACCAGTCTTTTTGTGCCAGGGAAAACTGCCCTTTCCACCCTTCCTCAGAAGATAGAACTCACACATCGTGCAGCCAGTGTGACTCTCCATGTTGGGGTCTTGCTCTTTAGAATGTATCTTTTTCTGTGGCAGCCTCAGTCTCCAAACCATAGATGGTTTGAAGTCACAGACAAACAAACAGTTTCTTGAGTAACTTTTGCCTTTTTTACTCTTAGAAGTATACAGGTACTGTGATATAGGTGTAGAAGTATATAGAAGTATATAGGTGTCTGTGATATTTGATTTCAAAAGGCTGACCAGAACACAATATTAAAAATGTCTTTTAAACAAATGTATAAATTTAAATTAGTAGGTTTTTTCCAGGAGGAATAGCGGTACTGGGGATCGAACTCAGGGCCCTGTGCTTGCTAGGCAAGCGCTTATTCCACTGAGCTATATCCCCAGCCCCAGGAGGAATAAAGACAGTCACTGCAATAGTGTTATATAAAATGTCCCAAAGGGTGTTGTAGCTGGTTGATAGGTTTATAAAAGTGAATCACAGGGGCTTCAACTTCATCAATGGATTAATCCACCCATTGATCCATTGATGCATTGTATTAATTCATTAAGCAGTTCATAGCTCAATGGGCTTATCAGGAGGTGAGGCCTGCTTGGATGCAGCAGTTTTGAAAGCTTTATCATGTCCCCGCCCTTTCCCAGGTCTTGAGCAGCTTTCGTCTGCCATGCCCTTCCACCCTGACGTTTCTGCCTTAGAGCCAGCTTACCATGGACTGATGCTTCTATAACTATGAGCCAAAGTAAATCTTTCCTCCTTTAGATTGTTTTTTTTCCCTCAGATATCTCATCACAGTGACAGAAAGCACTAGGCCCCTGGAGGACCAGCTAGAGAAACATCTAGAAATGGAAAACTGGGAAGCAGGAAAAAGTCTGCCTTTTATAAGCTCCTGCCTCCCCTCCCCTGTCCAGTGACACCCCTTTCAATGCTCCAGCTACCCAACCCCAACAAGGTCCGTTTCTCATCCACTTCTCATCAGAACCTGCTCATCAGGAAAGAATTCATCGATAATGGATCCAACTTTAAACATTGTCTCCCAGGAAGTGTGACATTTTATACAGAAGATGTGAGATTCATCTTAGAAACGAAGTTCCAAATATCACTTTCTTTCAGAAGGCTGTCCCTACACCCAGGACCATGTTCATTGTCCCATTCAGAGCTCCCATAATACTCTGTACCTGTCTCCATCCTGTATCTGCCGCATTTCATGACAGAATGTTACATTCCATGGAGACAAGGGATCTACCAAACTCTGAGGGTAAGTAATTCTTGGGTGTTGGGTATTTTGTTTCAGCAACAAGAGAAAAGTAACTAAGACAGTTACCTAAGAAAATCTGGTTAAAATTCCACTGACATGAGTACAGCTTCTGAAAACAACACAGTGAAGTATTCCCCGCTTGGAATTCCTCCATCTTATAAACACTGAGGAAGGAACAAGTGAATGAATAGCTGAATCTATTTCTCATCAGGAACCAGACATCTCTAGGGCAGTAGTGGCAAATTATTAGCTTTATATTTGAAAGGCAACAGTGCAGAGTGCAGGTAGCCCTGCACAGCCAGACTGCCGGGCTGAAAATCTGCTTAGTAGCTGACGGTGACTCAGCCTCCTCCTTTGTAAAATAGATATAATAATAGTTCACATACCTCATAGGATGAAGTGATGACTGAAGTACATAGACAGTCTCCTACCACATATACGTTAGCTATTACTGTTGTTATTAGTGGAATGCTTAGCACCTGCATAGTAGAGACTCAGTAAATGGTCTCGTTGAGCATTGGTCACAGATGGACAAGGCACACACAAATCTTCCTTCCCCCCAAATCCCACCTCTTTTATGTACACAGATAGTGGGCCCTGAGTACAGAAGATAAAAACGTGAGGAAAAGGACCAAATGTAAACTCCATCAATCACTAGCCTCTGTTCCAAGTAGGAAATACTTTGCTGTGTTGTTTTCAGAAGCTGTACTCATATCAGTGGAATTTTAACCAAATTTTCTTAGGTAACTATCTTGGTTACTTTTCTCTTGTTGCTGAGACAAAATACGCAACACCCAAAATTAAGGAAGGAAGGAAAGGTCTATTTAGCTCACAGCCTGTGGAGGTTTCAGTCCATACTCAGCTGGCTCCAAGGCACATGGCAGAGGGCAACAGTTCATGGTGGCAGAAAACAACAAAAGCAACAAGAGCAAAAGGGAGGAGCGGCAGCAAGCTGTCTCCCTTATGTATGCAGCAGCCATGAATCAGAAACTAAAGCCCACCCCATGACTGTATGTGGCTTTGGGGGGACACCCAGACACAAACCATAACAGTAACCACCTGAAATTGATTCCCTTTCACCAAAAAGACTTAGCCTTCAAGTAAACAAAGCAGGCAATTAAAACCATTCATGTTTATAACGCTTATATTTGCTGTCTTTGTGTTTTCAGGTTTCTATAACAAAGCACCATAACCTGGCTACCTTAAAATAGCAGAAACTTATTTCTCACAGTTCTGGAGGCTGGGATGTCCAAGATCAGGGCAAAATTGGTATCTCATAAAGGACCTGCTTTCTTGTTTGTAGCCAGCATCTTCATAGTGCAAGGACTAGTTAGCTCTCCGGGGTGTCTTTTATAAGAGCACTAGTCCCAATCCTGAGAATTCTGCCCTCGAGACTGAATCACCTCCTAAATGCCCCACCTCTAGGCCCATCACATTAAAGGGTAGGATTTCAACATATGAAGCGGGAAGACAAAACTTGAGACCATAGCATTTGTCAAGTTTTAAAAGACAGGGTCTCTTTATGTTGCCCAGGCTGGTCTTAAACTCCTGGGCTCAAGCAATTCTCAGCTGTCAGAGTAGCTGGGACTATAGCAGACAACCACCATGCCCAGCTTCTAGTCTTGATCTTAACCTGCAAAAGGAAAACATTTGAACATTTGACTACTCACCATTGAATTACTACTTGAAAGTTAGTCCTAGTCAAGTTACCCATCAGATGTATCCAAATACTCTGAATTTAATGGCCAGGAAGATAGCTCAGCGGCACACTGCCTACCTGGTAAGCATAAGGTCCTGAGTTTGATTCCTGGTACCAAAAAAAAAAAGAAGAAGTTAAAGTGGTCTGTGGGTAATTTATCTTCAAGTATGTACTTGTAAAACAAAGGCTGAGTCTCAGATTGGTTTTTGAAATTTATGAAAAAGAGGTTTCAAACTAAGTAAACATATTATAAAATGTATAACTTTACCCAAAATAAATTTCTTAATTTTCTTGTTTTGGATCAGCTAAACTAGACCTGAAATTAGGAAAGGTACCAATTACTTTACTCTCTTCTGTTGTGATGAAATAATTGTGTATACTGTGAAGCTGCCATACACACAAACACACAATAAATTCTGCTTTATTCTTTGTTTTTCATAATTTTTATTTAGCCTGCTATAATTCAATTATTTAGAGTCAATACACACTAGAATGTAAGTGTCATGTGGGTGTTATCATTATTCGGGTTTGTTTGAACACACTGTTGCACTACTGGCAATTCAATGTTTTAAAAATTATTGCATAAAGAGATCCTGCCTTTTGAGAAAAATTATATTCTTACAGTGAAATTCAAGCACTTAATGAAATTCTAGAGGCTTGTAAAACCTCCGATTCTCTAAAGCTCAGGCCTGCATTTTCCAAAGCAGAGGCAGGGTGTAAAGGGAAAATTCTGAGGGGAAAAAGGGCTGGCGGTTACACTGTCCAGCTAGCCAGAGAAGATTCGAGGTGCAATTGTGTAGTGAGAGGGGGAGGTGACTTGGGCTTTAACACTAAAATAAAAATAGAAACGTTTATGAGAAATTCTCTTTTGCTAAAAGATGTTCTAGAAAGGAAAAACAGATTACAGACTAAGCTTTCAAGTGTGGAGCGTTTGGTTTCCACTTTACATAGTACGTGCCAAATTCTTTCAAAGGCAATGACTTGCTGCCACTGAGTATGTGACTAACTACCGTATTCGGAAATACGGGTGAGTGTGAGGCCGAAGAATGAGTGTGACTGCCCGTCAGCGAGGGCGACGAGGGCGACGAGCCGGACTTCGGGCTTCACTGCTCTAGGTTTCTCACTCACTGTGTGTATGAAGGAGATGGCAATGTGTACTTTCTCCTCGTTGGGCTGTTTTGCGGGTGAAATGAGAAAATACACGTGAAGCCATGGGGACAAGCGTTAGGACAGCCCCAAAGGTACTAGCTGTTGTTGTAATCATCAGCAGATCCTACCACGGTGGGGCTCAGACTCTGGGTCTGTGTCTCACAGGAGCGTCAGTCTCTCCTAAACTGTGAAGATCTGGTCACTCTGCTCCCAAGGCACCTTGCTTTCTCTCAGTGTGTGGACTTTGCGTTTACTGTCTACTCTGTCACTTTACCCACCCATGCTTTCAATGTTTATCCTTCACTATAGCTGCAACATAGCAGAAGCCTAGCTGCAGCGGGAGTTCAAGGAATACTTATTAAAATAACGGTATTTACTAATAGTGTTAATATTTTGGTCTTATCTTAAAAAGCTACATTTTACCAATTAACATGACTGTTTTTAACGGCGTTTAGAATAAATACCACAACAGAAATTTGGACACTTAAAAAAAAAACAGTCAAACAAAAAGTCCAAATATTATGCTATGGGTAAGTTTGGGAAAACAGCACTGGAAAAGCTGAGACAAAACTAATCGTATATTTTTGAAGTTCAGATATTCAAAAAAAAAATGTAAAAGACCTGTGTTTCTGACCCAAATGGAGTGGCAAGGATTAGATTTGCCATCACACCTGAGATAGAAAATGTGAAACAAAGTTTGAAAGCAACGAGAGTGTTATGATCTCCGAGAGGCAGGAAAGGAGCTGAGTCTTCCATTGCCCTGGGTCAGCCCTGGGAGAGTCTGCAGGCCACGGCACAGTGAGGGGAAGTCCTGCAGACACCAGCAGACTCTGCATGCCCAAGAGACGCAGCTGCGGTGGGGCTCTAGAGGGACTGGTGTTCCCAGGGCAGGATGCTGCAGAGAGGGTGCTGTGGGCGATCCCCATTGGGACTTCAGGGGTGTGCTCATCAATAAGCACAGGAGAAGAAGCCCTTCCTTAGGGGGAGAATGACTCAAAATGAGAGATAGTATGTCTAGTGCTCAAAGCAGTCCAAGAATAGTGTCTGTTTCCACCAGCCAGACAGGAAACTTGCTGATACTCAGGCCACAGGTAGAATGCAAGAGACCTTGGTTAGCAGTGGGGATAATTGGCCCTGGACTGAGTAGTACTGCTCTCAACTTACCTAACACATCCTAAAAGCCAGACTCAAAGGGATCAGTTTGTTCCAAGATAACTTCTTTGCACTCCAGAACAAACCTCAATAATACAGGAATACAAACTATCCAGTGCCCAACAAGTCACATCACCCACGTTAGGGATATAAGAATACAGAATACAGATATCAACTGATTTCTTTTAACAAAAATATCAAGGCAATGCAGTGAAGAACATATACCCTCTTCAAAATGGTGCTAGAACAGTTGGATATCCAAATGCTACAATACGACTTTGAATCAAACTTTATGCACAAAAACTAGCGCCAAATGGGTCATAGGCCTGGATACCAAACCTAAAATTATGCAACTGCTATAAGAAAACTTGAATAAAACTCTTTTGAGCTTGGAGTACTACTCAGGAATAGATAGGAGTGAACAATTAATATGTGCTCCAGCTTCTATGCGGATTATACAGAAAGAAGCCATGAGGAGTGCATACTATATGATTCCATTATATGAAATTCTAGAAAAGACAAACTAACTTGCAATGCTAGAAAGCAGAGCTGTGTTTGCTCATGGACAGATTGGAGCATGGGGGTGTTGGAAGGAAGGGGGGCAAGGGGCGCAGGAAGACTTTCTGGGTGATGGATATGTTCACTGTCTTGATTGTGTGAGGTTTGCCTCCATTTCTACCTATGTCAAAACTTACCAAACAGTAAGTACCTTTTAACACGTATAGTATGTTGTATATCAAGCTATTTCTTTAGTGTTAAAAATTATCTGTGAATACTCTTTTTAACCTTTAGCCCTCGACTCTTGGTCAAGATGACTTCTCATATATATATATTTTAAATTTTGTACTGGGAGTCGAACTCAGGACCTTGCACTTGCCAGGCAGGTGACTTCTCATATATAACTGCAGAGAGGGAGGAACCTTCACTGGAAAGCCACATGGTACACAGATGCTTTCATTTTTATCATGGTACTAGCTGCATCACTAGCACTTGACTTAGATGAAGTGTTTAACATGTGTGTTACCCAGGTCTTGCATGTTAGTAGTTATGTGGCTCTAAAATTCACTGAAGAACTATAAAAATATGATTTCCAGTGAGTTGTATCTAAGAGCTGACAAGCAAGATGGCAAGAGCAAATATTCTTTCAAATACACAGAAGAAGATGGAGGAAACATTTAGCAAAGCTTTCCCTGCACGTGGTCTGGGAAACGGCGATCTGACCAGTGACTCAAGACTCTGAGCTCTGCCAGAAGTCATTGACCTGCTGGGCAGAAACGAAATCAAACTGGCGTGAGGAAAATGCTCACTTCTGGTAGAACAGCTGCCTGTAAGTTGGGCCCTAGAAGGAAAGCAATTTAACTTATGCAAACACAAGTGAACTTAAAAGAGAAATGAAAGAGAGCTGCTATAACTCAGCAAGTATTTAATAGTTTCAATTTTCACTTTTACTACTGAGTTCAACTCACAAAAACAGCAATATTTATTTAACATCTGTTATGTGCCAACAGGGTGGTAGTCATCTGTGAGGCTGTTAAGCATTAGAATAAATCATAGGAGGCAATGAAATTTCTTTTCCCAACCCCCCCCACCTTTATCACTTGAATACAGAATGGTTCTGTACAGAATGAGATGTGTGCAGGTCTTTCAAGAAACCACGGAATGGACGAGATTACCAGCGAGGGTGCCTCTTTGTTTATGACTTTTTATATTCAAACTGTGAGGACCATCATGCCTTTCCTACAGAATGGTTCTGTACAGAAGGAGGTATTGGGCTGGGGGTATAGCTCAGTGGCACAAGCACCTAGCTGGCAAGCGCAAGGTCCTGAGTTCAATTCCCAGTACAAAAAAGAGAGAAAAGTTACGTTTTTTAGGAGTTATGACAGACATTGTGAAATGAAAGGAACATGCTCAAAAGTATAGAGCAACTGGGGTGAGGGAAAAGAGAAAAGAAAGAAGGGCAAACTACGTATGTATGTACGTGCAGGAGAGCTAACATAGTTGTACTACTGACTTCAATCACTTTACTGAAAGGAACAGCTGGTGATTAATTATTTGATCAATCTTGCATGTCTCCATTTGTTTTCCTCAGAAACCACTTTGAAGATATCAATACATATAATACAACAACCATTGATAATTTCCTACCACTTTGTCTGTAACTCTGTATTGCTTGTACTGTTCTTACGCTATTTTGTAAATGGATCTCTGTTTGTTAATGTTTTCCTTCTTTTATTTTAAAAATAAATTCAAAAAAGAGATATATATAGAGAGAGCATTAATGGGTTACTAAGCAGTGTGCTCTATATCACAAGAATTCAGTGTGAACATTGGCTGAACAAGGTCCCAGGGAATGGGAAAAATGTGTCTGGAAATTCTATCCTATAGCTGAAATGCTGTGGATTCTGCTCAGGAATCAAACACAGATGGTTCAACTCAGTGAATTTTTTTAGCTTTATCATGGTACAAACTGATACACATTCAGTAGAAACCACACTTTAAATATTTATTTACCTATTTATTTATTTTATTTATTATAGTACTGGGAATTGAACCCAGGCCCTTTCCACTGAGCTACATCCTAAGTCTTTTCTTTTTCTTTTCTCTTCTTTTTTTTCGAGACAGAGTCTTGCTAAATTGCTAAGTTATGCAGCCTGGGCTCATACTTGTGATTCTCCTGCCTCAGCCTCCCAGAGTGCTAGGATTACAGATGTGGACTACCATCTCCAGATCATACTTTGGTTTTGCATTTTGGTCTTTTCCTAGGCTGGGCTGTGCTGTACACAGACACACTCTTGTGATGCTGGGCCGCTCTCAGTCAGCCAGAGGATCACAAAGAGAAACCACACACTACAGTGTACTCTGTGGCTAATCCAGGATGCTCGGTGGCTTAGGCTTACTAAATGAAGTTTTGACTTTGGATGTTTTGTAAGCTCATCCTGAGTTGAGAAGCATCTATCAGTCACTAAATTTCTATTATGTCCCAGGTATGTGCTATGGTAAAAAAGCCAAACACAGGGTCTCTGACCTCATGAAGCCTATGGGGAGGGAGAAGATGCCAAAATAAGTACACAATTACGCATGGTAATAAGTGGAACAGATTGTGTATCCAAGGTGGCACAGAAAGCTCCCTGCTCTGCCCAGCTATAATTTTCATTCTCTCCAGAAACAAGAAAGGCATCGTTCCACTGCCCCCTAATTGTAGCAGCTTTCTGTGTTCTTGCATTAGTAGTAATTATGGGCCCTTGACGTTGTCATGCTCCAAGTACAACAACCTGCCCAACAAGCGTGGCTCGCTTTTCCCTCTGCGTAATCACCGCGTTGCTGGCAGGCAGGGCAGTCACAGGCACTGAACACAGAGCTGGTTCCTGCAGGCCAAGCCAGAGGGAGCACTGAGCTCCTGGGTATGCAGCACAGAGCGTAAGGCTCTGCGTCAGTCCCTTAAATCATACGCATAAAAGTTAGCCACAATTACATAAGCAGGGCCTGAACATAGCTGGGAAAGAGAAAGGAGAGCTTTGTGCAATAATGGGAGAATTTTTAATTATTTCCAGCTTCCATTCCTGTCCGCACTGAATGCTTGACCCCTGCTGTGTACCCTGCACCGCTGGGAAGAACAGTGCTGCCACTTACTCGGAAAGGCCACGTTCTAAGAATCTTCAGGCTTCTTCTGAGATCAGTGACTTAATGAGACAAGATGAGTAATAAGCAAGGTGATTCACCACTGTATCATTCGGTGTCTTCATCATGATTGTCACTGCACTAGTTAAGTCCCTCTCTGATGTTCCAATACTAATGCAAATCATGAATGTGATAACAAGGCTTTTCCGTATGGAATGGATTAGAAAGGTAATGGAAATAAATGCTTTCTGAGTGGATTTCAGTAAACCATGACAAGACTTCTCAGTGCCATTTCTTAAACATCTCTACTCATATTTGAATACCAGTGTTAAAGAAGCCCCAGGGTATGCAGTGGGGAATTGGATGGAAAAACATGCATTAATGTCAGGTTAACAGAAAATATCTACCATAACATAGTATCTGCACACACATGCTCAATAAATGCCCACTGCATTTATACCAAGCAATTATCATAAAGTACACAGTCTCCTTTTTTGATATCAAATAATTCAGTAGGCACCTACTTATAGTCACTGAACTCTTATATGGTTGAGAATGTATGAAAATGACAAAAAACAGCACTATGTATATAGTTTATGTCTAAAATGTTACCCAGAGCCTCGTGAACTCATAGGTGTGGATTTTGTAAAGTGATTGGATCATGGGGATTTATAGCTGACTTCTTGTGAGGTGGGGGTTACTGGGGGCGTGGCCTGGAAGGGTTTATCTCTTCCCTTGATCTCTGTCTCTGCTTCCTGTCTGCCATGCCATGCACAACCCTCCTCTGCTATGCCACCATGCCTTGGAGTCAGCTGACTATGGAATGAAACTTCTGTGAACTGTGAATTTGAAGTAAAGCTTTCCTCCTTCAAGTTGTGGGTGTCAGGCACTGTGTCTCAGCAATGAGGAACTAAGACACTGTAAATTACAGTTAAGCTTGTATAAATACAAACATTAACCCAACTGCTGTGAGGTTTAGAATGTCATCTTCAACTCCCCTTAGGCTGTTGTGAGTGAAATGGCAGATCAAAGTTCACCTTCCATAAATATTTAAATAAGGTCACAATTAAGAATGCTATTCTGTGACTATTTAAATATATTACATAGTATAAGTCAAAAATCTATACAAAATGAAATGACATCCAGTTTATTTTATGAGCAATATTGGAAATGGAACATAGCTTGCCATTAGATGTTTTGGTGGTTTCTAGAACATCTTTCTCAATCAGAGAGCTTCATATTAATCTTAAATGAACTGTTAAATCAACAAGCTTCCATAGCTGAAATTCAGCTGGAGAAATTCATTTTGGAAAGCATTTAAAACTATCAAGCACATGAATTTCTGAAAAGGTATGAAGATTGGGTGATAAAACAGGAAGAAAATAAAGGCTAAAAACAAGGAAACAATGTCTCAGTGTAAAAGGTGTGTTATTCTTTTAATAATCCTTAGATAATTTGGCTGAAGACACAAGAAGAAAAATAAATGTTTTTTCTCAGTAAGTATTGCTTTAAAACAAGAATATAGGGACAAACATTACAGACATGAAACCAACTCCAAAGGCCATCAGATTGTTCAAAAACCTGGATGAGAGCCCATTAATGTGGTTGACAGAAGTTTTACAAACACCTGAGGACTCTGTCATAAACTTAAAACAGAAAACCACGGGAGCGTCTTGTATTTGTTTCTGAAAAAGCAAAGAGAAATTAAACCCAGTGCATTTGTTAACCCATTCACCACTGTGCACTTCCCCAGCGCAGCCCCAACCTCATGGCGGCTCTGATGCTTGCACACTGACTGGTAATTACATTGCTTAGGAAATATCATCACTTGGCCCAGTTTCAAGGTTCTAAAAGAGCCTCATCACTATGCAATCAGGGTTGGTACTCAGCCTGCTGTGCAGTGCTTTGGATGACTCTTTCCTCCTGAGTGAGATGCTCAGCAGATTAAACCCTGGTGGCGGCACAAGCTACAAAACTCCTATGATAGTAGACCCCAGGCTAGACTGCTCTGGGGACCTTAGCTGATGCCTGGGCTCTATCTCAGAGATTGTGATTTCATTGGTTTGGGAGTGGCCTGGCCATCTAAGACCTTTGTGTGTGTATTTTATAATTATAGATTTCCAGAAAGTTTCAAAGTTTTCGCTACAAAATTGACATCGGTACAATTGGTGTGTATAATTTACTGCTACTGTATCACATATGTAGATTTGTATAACCACCACTGCAATTAAATAAGACTGCGTTCAGTAGGCCCATCCTGTACTTTTCTACTGTAAATTTGTACTTTAGGGTATTAGCCAGCTGTGCCTCTCAGAACCTTTCCCTAAAGGATACAGGAAGCAATCTATGTGCTTACCTACTTGGTATGATGAAAGGCAAGGAGTATGCATGTGTGCAAAAGTGTCAAAATGGGATTTGGGCCTGCCTTTATGCTCCATGTAACTGATTTTGCATATGTTTACCTGAACATCACAGAGGGTCCAATAGACCCACACCACTCCAGGATTTGTTATAAAAATCAAAGTTTTCTTTTGATTTTTCTGGTAGAGATAGCCCAATTCAGTACAATGGCACATGAAAAACCAGATTTGCAAGTTTTCAAGGTGATCCAAAGTGAATCGTCAGATTATTCATGCATGGATGATAAGATGACCCATTATGGTAAAATACATGCTTTCATAGCAGAAGAGTGGTGTGGGTAGATGATGATGGTGATGACTTTGACATTGGTCACATGAGCCAAAGTTCCTGTGACAGTGAAATGGAGCCGGAATTCACTGATACAGGCACAGGGTATGAAGACCTCCTTGATTCAGATGATGAAGGAAACAGCAATGTGAGTACATATTTGACTAGTCAAAGTGTCATGAAATGGCCATGCAACCAAATGGAACAATACAATATTAGAACTAGGTCCACAAATATAGTGAAGGTCTTGGAAAGCATGAAACCTATGGGACAGAATAGCAGCACTGCAATTCAGTGTTGGAAATTGTAACATGAAATGCTACAAGATGCTGTGAAATACACAAAGGCTGAAATGCCAGTCAAATGTTCTGTATGCCCCAGTAGCCATATTCAAAAATGTATTTATTATGACACTTCACTAGCTGAACTGAAAGCATTCATAGGTCGGCTGTACTTAGCCCAGGTTTCTCATGGTGGTCACGGGAATGTAAAAGACTTATGGAAAAATGACGGGTCAAAATATGGCATAAAAATGTATGTTCTTATAGGTGCAAAGACTTATTCTTCTAATTCAGACATTTACCTTGGAACTTAGCCATCAGTGAGGTCCTTATTTGTGTAGTAATAAACTGAATGATGTTGCAAATAGACTTGTTTCACCCGTCTCACAAGCTAATAAGAGTGTGATATTTGACAATTGGTTTACCAGTTTCCAACTGATGCTACATTTGCCAACAGTGTGCAAGTTAACCATGGCAGGGACTGTAGACAGGAACAAAGTAGAAATTTCAAATCAAATGTTGCAATTTCAAAATAGAGAATTATACAGTATAATCTTTGGATTTCAGAAAGATATAACATTGGCTTCATATATGGCAAATAAAACAAACTGGTACAGTTGATGTCAACATTTCACTATGATGGAATTACTGATAGGCAGACCTTGACTAAATGGAAGCCTGGCATAGAAACTTTCAGTAACAAAACCGAACGCAGAGTAGTCGTTGGTGAGTTATGCAGCAACTGCGATGTCACTTGAAACACAAAGCATTGGCCAATGGTTGTGTTTTATTTGATCCTAAACATGTGGAATAGTTTACAAAGAAATTAACAAGTGCAAAATATCACAGAAAAATTTTCTTAGGGAATTGGGACTGATGCTCATGAGATCATTTACAGCAGAGGAAAAACAAATGGTTTTTGCCCAGGGAACTATGCAAAACAATTGTGAGCTGACAGTTGAACAGGCAGGCCCAGCATTGCAAAGACCTAATACAGTAACAGGGAAAAAATATCAACTGTGCCCTGTAGGAAAACGAAACATACGTGCTATCAGTGTAAGCAGTACTTGTGCATGGAACATGCAGTTGTCATGTGTGAAGACTGCCTTGGATGTGACAGTTGAAGCAAAGCTTATTTCTGTGGTAGACTTTTATTTGTGTTTACATTATAGTTCACATAGGTTTTTATTTTTCATGCTATCTTTTAAGCTTTTAAAGCAAGTAAACAGCTGATGTGAGAATGTTGATGTCTATTCTAAGCACTTATTACATATGGGATATGGTAGTTTTATTGACATCTTATTTCCTTGCTAAGTGCATGTTGTACAGCACAGTAGGATGCTTCTGACAAAACAGAAAGAGAAGAGAGGTGACAAGATCGCCACATAAGAAAGGAAAGCTAAGCACACATGCTGCCTGTGTAAGTGAGATGTGTGCATGGAACATGCAGTTGTCATGTGTAAAGCCTGCCTTGAGTGTGACAGTTGAAGCAAAGCTTATTTTTGTGGTAGAGTTCTATCAGTATTTTCACATAGGATTTTTTTCTGATCTTTTGGTTTTGTAAGCAAGTACACAGCTGATGTGAAAATATTAATGTCTATTCTAAACACAATATGTATTAAGAATTTAATAATTTATTTTATTGATATTTTATGTTCCTGTTAACTACATACTGTATCATACAATAAGAACCTCCTGACAAAACAGCAAGACCACTGAGATGTCAAGTATGTCCTACAAAAAGGCCAGGAAAGCAAAAGACCTACGCTCAGTGTGAGAGATGCACATGTAGGGAACATGCCCTTGTCATGTGTGCTAACTGCTTTAGGTGTGATAATTGAAGTAAAGATTTTTATTGGTAGAGTGCTATTGGTATTTTCATTGCAGTTCACATATGAATTTATTTCTGATGTGCTTTTTTAGACTTTTATACCAAAATCCAGTCAATGTTGAAAATTTTGATGCTTTTCTATAAACAATAAATATTAAAATCTCAATACTTTATTTTTGTGATTTTTTTCCTGTAAGTACTCACTGTTTAATAAAATCAAATGTATAACATTAAAATTAATAACTCATCGAGGAATATTCTGAAGAGTAAACATGGGTCTTCACCTTGATGACAAAATTAGTCTTATGCTCCAAGGGCTACAGTACAGAACTATTCCATTACTGCAAAGATTTCCCTTGTGAAACTCTTCATAGTACCACCACCACCTCCTTCCAGCCACCACTCATGACCCGTCACAAATGCTAATCTATTCTACATCCCTATTTGTCCTTTCAAGCATATTATATAAAAAACAATGTTACATAAATGTACCCTTTTGAGATTAGATATTTTTGGCAGCATGACACACTTGAGATCCATCTAAGTGTATGTATCAATAATTCATTCCTTTTTATTGCTGGTTTAGATGTACCACAGTTTTGGGCTACTAAAACTCAAGTTGCCATGATCATTTGTGTAAAGGTTTGTGGGTGGGAACATAAGTTTTCATTGCTAAATTGTATGTTAAGTATCTGGTTTCTAAAGAAACTGCCAGACAGTTTTCCAGAGTGGCTGTACCATTTTACATTTCCAATGATGAGACATTCAATTTCTCCACATTCTTGTCAATATTTGTTGTGGCTCTGTTTTATTTAGGACATTTTGCTAGGTATATGGTACAATTCTATTGTAGTTTCGTTTACCTTTCCTTCATGACTACTGTTGTTGAACATCTTTTTATGTGCCTATTTGCCATCTGTCTATCCTTCTCAGTGAAACTGAGCCTTGACGACTTTTGCCCATTTTAAAATTACATCTGGGCATAGGCCAGGGAAATTGGGAATGTAAAATAGGAAACTGAGAAGTTTTCTAGTGCTTCTAAAATGCAGCCAAATTTTATAAGTACTGCCATATTATAACCTCTCTGTGGTTACACTCTAAACTTCAATGGCAGCACCAGTGCTAACATTAAAATAAGTCCAGTTTGGGTGCCAACAAATTAAACATGGCTGCTGTCCAAGGGAAAGGGAAGGGAAGGTGTTTTCTATGACCTCAGATTGTTTGCATATTCTCACCACAACGCTGGTAGAGGATAACTCTAGAAGTGTTATCTAAATACCTTCTACTTTAGAATTGCATGGTGTGTGTGTGTGTGTGTGTGCATGTGAGCACCTGTGTGCAAAATGGTGATTTCTAGGTCCCTACTGATTCAGAGAATATTAGTCAGATTTCTATCACTAGGGCAAAAATCCCTGACATGCACAATTTAAAGTAGAAAGGATTTATTTTGCTCATGATGTCAGACCATGGTTGGTGGTCTCCCAGGCAGAAACAATATGGCGGAGGAGCAGAACAGAGAAAAGCTGCTCACCTCTGGAGCAGAAAACACAGAGACAGAGTGGAGGAGCCCAGCAGAATAGAGACTGGAGACAAAGTACACCCTTCAAAGGCATCCCCGCCTAACTTCCTGCTCCACCTGGGCTCCACGCGGATCGCCCATTCATCTATGCGCTTATCAACAGACTCATCTGTGGAATACTGTAATCTGAACGGTACACACTGAGCTGGTTTTACTTAAAGAAAGCAAAGCCCCCTGCAATGGTAAGCTGTACAGTGTCAAAATGTACTTCTCCCCTGCTACTTGGGACCCTGTGACTATGGGAAAATAAGCCACACCCTTTAAATACACAGGTATGGCCCCAAGTCTGTTTCCACAGCCACCTTTCAATGCTCATTCAGGCGAAAGCCCTTTTGTTTTCCAGCTTGTGTCCTGAATCATCTTGGGTGGTTGCCCGAATTCTCTGAGTGGCTTTGTCATAACTGATATTTTGATGACGTGCCCGGCCTTGTTCTCATGATCCTTGGCTTGGAGCCATTTTCTCTCTGTGAGCCTCAGGTTCGTCAAGGGGAATAAGGAAATAGTTTCCTCCTTTTCCTTTTGCACATTTTAAAACTGAGCCCTCCCTCCAATGTTTCTACCCTTTGGGGATCACAAAGGGCTAGTTCCTCAGTAATTAGCCAGGTATCCATCAAAAGCAGAGCCTAAGGAAGTCTTTAAGGTGCAAGGCCCTGACCCAGTCCAGCAAGAGTCCAAGAAAATGCAGGTCATGCAGAAACCTTGCCTGCTGCTCTGCCACACCAGATGCCCTGGGTGGGCCTTGTGGAGCAACTGCCACCTTGAAAGTGCCTCTCACTGGTCAAACCTGGCCCTTTGGGAGCCAGCGCTCCCTCAGCTTGGGCTTGGCACCTGGCCCTCAAGCAGTGGCAGAGCAGCAGCTGTCCTCTGCGCCCTCAGCAAGGGGAAGGAAGAGGCCGCCTCCAAGTCGGAGGGTGGGGGAAGTGCTGGCTCCCTGAGGTAAGGCCTGAGTCCGGCTGGGGTGGCTGCACCTGAAGATGGTGGCAGAGCTGAGGTGACAGTGGGAGGCTGGGACTCCCCACTGAGCAAGCAGTGAGCACCTAGCAGACAGGTGGAGTCAGGCAAATCCGGGAAGACACAGGCCCTTTCCAGTTTGTGACACAGCCGTTGAGTATCAGCCAGAGAGTTCTTGCTTGCGAGCCACAAGAACATACTTCGCTTCCTTAGCCCAGAGGGGATTCATTTAGTATACATACACTTAAAAGTTTCAGAGACTGAAAAATAAGTGGGCTTGTAGACAAGCAATGAGAGGCACAGACCAGGCAGCTGAAGTAATGGCCCAACCCTTGGGCCACAGTGGCAGAACCCTGAACTCTCCCTCTACCACAGCCCGAATCACTGTCTGCCCAAGAGACTTTACACCATTGGGCAAGCCTCCGAAAGATCATAGGGGATTTGAGCTTGTTGTGGGGTAAACTATTCCTCCTCTCCTCAAAACTTCATGTGTCGAAGTCCTAAGCCCTAGGACTTCAGTGTGAGCCCTTATTTGAAGGCTCTTCACAGAGGTAATGGGGCTGAAATGAGTTCTTAGATGGGCTTCAGTCCAATATGAAGGGGAAACTTGGACAGACACCCACAGAAGGAAGATGATGTGAAGAGATAGGAGAAGGAGGCTACCTCCAGCCAAAGGGCAAGGCCTTCAACAGATCCCTCATAGCTCTCAAAAGGAACTAACCATGCCAACACCTTGATTTTGGACTTTTGGCTTACAGAGCTATGAAACAATAAGTCTGTGCTCTTTAAGCCCCCACATTTGTGATACTTTTAATGGCAGTCCCAGCAAGCTAATGCAATGCTAGAAAGCCATGGGGTGGGGGAAAGAGAATCTTCACCAGTGTGTTTAACTCTTTGCAGACTCCTGAGCACGTGATGCATTTACATCACTTGGCTGTGTGGTCACAAGACTTGTGCAGTCACCCAGGGCTCTGCTCTCAGACACAACTGGCCCTTGGTTTAATCTCTGCTGTTGCCATCTTGAAATTCTTCATAGTTGTCTTTAAAAGGGCCCTATATTTTCATTTTGCCCTGAGCCCGACAAATTATGTATGTGGTCCTACTACCTGGTTATCAAAGCAATTCTATGAGCTGAAACAGATTTTTTTTAATCATTATTTACATTTATGGATGAAGAAACCGAAGCTGGGAGACAGTGATCAACTGGGTCGCGGTCAACAGAATTACCCAGAGCTGGACCAGAACTGAGATTTCCAGTGTAAGAACTCAGTCTTGAGAATCTGTATTTCTAGAAGCTATCTACAAGATGGAATTTGGACATATTTGGAAATAAGATCTCTAACATAGCTGTCTTGCCTTTACTCAGGTAATTTGACGACAGTCTGACATGTGAAAACAGGCACGGTGTCTTCCACATGCCTCTTGATGTCCCTGTCACCTAGTCAAGGAGTTCCACTACTTGCATAACTGTGGCATCACCTTTACTGCTGGTTTTCTCTAGTCAACCTTTATCAGTGCCCCTAGCAGAGGGTTCCTGCCTGCCCGGACCCCAGGTGACTCTGGCTTTGTGTAACCTTTGAGCCTGATATGCCAGCTTCACTGGATTAAGAAATACTTAGTGGGTTAGGTGAGCATGATCCTGGGACTCTCTGGGTAGGTCATGGGGCTGTCACATTATGTGCTAACCACGGTTCCTTTCTCTGTAGCACTGTTCCACTGCTCTGCTTCCCAACAACCGTGAACTAAGTGGATTTGCTCCCCACCCTCTCCCTCCATGAAGCTTCTGCCTTGGAGCCAACAGATCATGGATGGAATCTCCTGAAACCATCAGCTAAATTAAACCTTTCCTCCTTTACATTGTGGGTGTCAGGTGTATGTCTCAGCAATGACTGAGTGATACACTTGGGCTCAGAAGCTGATGGCCTCGGGTTACTGGATGTTTGGCATTGGCCAAGGTCTTTGAGAAACACCTTTAGGCTCAATCAGTTAACCTCTTTCTTGGTTCTAGTCACTCAGCCTCTTGTTTTTCCTGGGATAAAACAATCTTGCATGCCATTATGAAGTCTCACTCTGTCTCCGTCTGTATCTTCAATTTTTCCCTTTTTACTCTCTCTTCTGTTCTTGCTTTACTGATACTCTTCCAGCAGGCCGATGCCTTGTCCTCTTACCCTGTCTTTGTGCTACCTTTTCTACAGCTCCTGTTCTACCACAGTTTTCTACAGCCTCTCACTTCTTCATAGCTCTGTCCCCAGCATCACCAACAGACCAGCATCCTGAAGCAACACTAAATACAACTGCGCTCTGTCTATTCTTGGTTCCCACTCCATCTGATCATTTTTCAAATGCACAAAAAATTGTAAAAGAGGCAAGAGGAGGTTTGGGAGTTTTACCCTTTTACTTTACTACAGAATGCAACCTTGTAGGGTGAGGTGCTCAGTGGCTATCCTTTGCTTTTGTTCATTCATCATGGAGAAGGGCACAAGTTCTTTGCCCATATTCATTTCTTTGCAAACATCTTCTCTCCCTTTTGGTGTGGGTGTTGTGGGTCTGCAGTCTCTTTATTGTCTCCCCCTATGACCTAGAGTGGCCACTAGTGATGGGAGTAGAGATCCAGTATCATACCTGATGATGGGTGGGTGGAAACTGGAGGGAGATGTTTCTTCCTCCAGGAATAGAAAAAGATGGAGATCAAAGTTAAGCAGAGGGTGGGGGGGGACCAAAAGGGTGAAGAGGTGGAGGGTTAGACCTGGCTATAAAGATTACAAACTGACAAATCTCTGTTGATGGTTATGTGCTCACAGAGCCAACAGAGATCAAACTGCACCGTGACTGTTTAGAGTTTGAAGGGACAGTTGTGGTAGAGAAAACACGTAGCAAAGAGGGGCCTTGAATGAGCAATGACTGTGGGACCATGCTCAGGATTTGTTTTAGTGTATGGGGATTTCTGGGTTGTTACAATGCTGGGGGCGGGGTTGGCCTTGGGAGGCAGAAATGTCAAACACTCACAGGGTGCCAAGGTGCAGAATGAGGAACTGTCCAGTAGCTGCTCCATAGAGAGAGGCAGAGTTCTGTGTCATGGAGTGAATGTGTGTATCCACCCTTGCTGATGCCTGAGAACCACTGTCTGGCTGTGGGGTTCCCACGTGGGCCTCTTTGCAGTGGGGCCAGTCCTTTGCAACAGAAAGGGAATGAAGGGTTTTGAGCAAAGTGCTCTCAGTGTCTCCAGCCGCTTCCTGTAACGCCCTTGTCTTCTCCATGTTAAACTGGTCCTTCCTATTAAATCAGGTGCACCGTGCATCCACCCCCAAATCAGACCACAGCATTCCCCTGCCTGTTTCTTCTTGACTGTTCTTTGCCCGAGACTGAAGAGCAAGGCACAGAAAACCCTGGCTCCTTGACCGCTCCCCAGTCTCATCTCTGGCCACTTCACTCCAGAGAAGCTGAGCTGTCTGAGGGCTTCTGCTGTTTTGTAGCCTTGCATATGCAAGGCCCTCCTCCTGGAGTACATCTTCTACCTCTCTTCTAGACTCAGATCAACCATCAGATTCCCTAAATGAAGTCTCCCATAATCCTTATTAGACAAATACCCCTTTTCTGTGCTCCTAAAGCACAGGGCACAGACCCCTAGTGTACGATCAGTGTATACTGTCATTTGCTGGTGTGTCCATCTCACAAAAAACTCTCAGATCCAGGGCTTGTACCTTATTCAACACTGTCTTCCACAGCACCTAATGTACAATGGCCAACATATAGTAGGTACTCAAAAAGTATATTGTCAAATCAAACTGAACTGGGCCTTGTTACAGGTCAGATATGAGGGTCTTTCTGATGCATCAGGTCATTACATCATGTTGGACAATGTCTGGGATTACCTGCCATTTATAACATCAGGCATCACTCTTCGAGTGAACTGCTCGTGTGCTTGGGATTGCTTGTATGGAGCTGAATGAAAAGAGTTCTTTAAATACAAGTAATTTTTTAGATCACATGTGTTACTGAGTTAAACAAAGGAAAACAATGGAATTGTTACCATAAGGCTAGCAGAACAAAAGCATTTGTTATTTGTGCATGGCCATTTTAGTTCTTCAGCAAGTGTGGGGGATGGGGACCAGCAGCAGCATTCTCTAGCTGAGGTGACAAGCCAGTCTAGCTGGGTGTCTCCTTTTGGAATGCTATAGGAAATGAGATTGTTCCCAGACCAGCAGGCTGCTGCTGCTCTTCGGCCTGTTTAGGGGAGAAAAACACTGGTCTCTGTGGTGTCTGGGACTCCGGTCCCCTCTCTGTGAATATCCACTGCCTTCTTTTCTCTGGACTGTCTCACAGTATACTTCTGTTTCTACAGTTTGTATCTCAGAGGAGACAGCAGGTTGAAGAGGGTGAGGAGAAGTGTAGAAATGTGTATTTTTAGTCATGACATAGCAGAATGTTCTGAGTCTTCTTTCATAACTACATTTAAAAATAAATGTCTAGAGTTAGGAATTAAATGATGTCTTAGTGTCCACATCTTCCTTCCCTCCATAATGTGGGTCTATCTTCTGACCTGGTTGTACCAAGTGGTATTCCTTAAAACATCAGGTACATACATCACCAGTCAAAATGCACGGAAATAGTTCTGCTCCTTCTCCTCCTTTCTTGGCACTAGAGATCTAACCTATTGCCTTGCACAGGCTAAGCAGATGCTGAACCACTGAGCTACCCCAGAATGCATAGAATGTCTTAAGATTTTACCTAAATTGCATCCTTAAAGTCACAACATGTACCTTTATCTTACATTTAACCTCCCAACTGTTTATATTCAAGGATATAAAGTTGATTTATCATAAAAGGCACACAATGTTATGTTTTATTAATTTATTCATGTGTTATTTCTTTATACTTAGGTTAAGGGATCAGGCCAGTGTCCACAAAGACGAACAAGAGCCCCTGTATCCTCCAGGAGTTATCATGTTCACACTGTGGTTTAGAATAATTTTTTAAGTCGAAAGTTATATTGAGATATGACTTACACAATCTAAAACTCAGCATTGAAAGTGTACAGTTCAAAGGCTTTAGTTTATTCACACAGTTGGCAAGCATTACCACTGTCTAATTTCAGAACATTTTCAAGGTTGGTTTTTAATATCTGGTGTGGGCGTGTTCTCCTTAGGGTGAATGAGCTTGTCAACATAATTTTTAAACAAGTATATAATATATCATAGTCTGTAACAGATATTTCTTCCTTTACATACCTTGGGAGAATACCAGTGGTTTCTTTGAGGTATTTTTTTTTTTATCTTTCTAATTCTCTTTTTGGAATTATCATAAAAATTATTCACATTATTTCAATCTATTCAGTTATAGATCTTTTGAAAACAGAAGTTTAAATGATAAAAGATAATGAGTTCATGTCAGTGGCCCTTGGGGAAATTCCAACAGGTTAACACTATTTTTGAGGTCAAAAGTCAAGGACTCACTATAAAGTAGGGAGATAAGTGATGTGATGGGACCCATATGTGTATAAAGCATGAAAACATTAATAAAGATGTGTGTCAATTCATAAGGTATGTATTTAGTGTTGTCATTTAGAGAGATAACATTAAGTATAGGCATGTTTTCGTCACTGACCGACCGCGTATACAATGGTAGTCCCATAACGTTAAAACGGAGCTGAAAAGTCCCTAACACCTGATGATGTCATTGTTATCGTGAAGTTGCAGGGTAACACTACTCACAGGTGTGTTGACACTGGTGTAAGCAAACCTGCTTATATATGTTTGGATATAAAAATACTTAGCATTTGTTATAACTATCTACAGTGTTCAGCAAAGGGACATCTGTGCAGGTTTGTAGCCAAGGAGCAGTAGGCTCTGCTGTGGAGCCAGGTGTGCAGTAGCCTGTATCATCTAGGTTAGTATAAGTAAGTTCATGCTACGATGCTGGAACAACAGTGGAATTACCTGACAATGCGGTTCTCAGAACACATCCAAATTGTTAAGTCACATGACTATAAATACGAGAATGATATGAACTCTCATAAACTTTGTACCTAGGTCTACCATGACCCTCACCATAGTGCAGTATGAGTTTGCATCTGGTTGTGGCTCATTGTAGTGAGTGTTTCTAGGGCCAGGGCCTTGCAGTATTTCTCTTACTATTGCTAGCCTGGACCCTGCACAGTGATAGCACTCAGTAAGTGTCCAGTGAAAAAGCAAGCATCAGGCTCTTCAGTCCCATGCGTTTGCACTGGTCATCCTGTATAAATAACCTGCAGTGTGAGAAAAGTTCTTCAATTGATACTTAAGTTACTCTAGGGAATGTGGTGGCACAGTTTGGGTTTGCAACCCCTGGATGGTCAACCTAACTCCACAGCAAAATATGAGTGATTTATGAACAAGATATATATTAGAAATGCATCTTTCTTTGCAAAGATAAGCAAGAGCTGGCTGAAGAACATGCTATACTTATGGGACATAGAGATGCATTTAAACAAATCTTCATAGAAAATATCTTCCTTGTCTAATCCTTCAGACAGTGTCAAAAACATATTGATGGATTATTAAAGCAGAAACAATTCAGATCCAAATGAAGAACAGTGAGATGTAGATATTTTTACTTTATATGTTTTATACATTCTGAAGGAGGTCTGTACTTCTTCCTCAGACTGCATTAATAATAGCAAATATATATTGTTTATATAAGAAATAGTTTAAATTAATCATCCCCATATGATGCATCTGGTTATTTAATTGCACAGATTTTTCTCTGAGCTGGATATTTCAAGATGATACTGTTGACAAGTAAATACTAACAGAAGGATCCACTTGCTTTAATTAGTGTTAGAAAATGAGCTGCGTGCATCCAGATAATATCTTGGTGTTATAGTTTAAGAAAGCATTTTCACATGCCCATTTCATTTTCTTGCCTGAAGTTACTGATTAGCTTCATATTATTATAAATGGGGAGACTAATGCTGAAAAGGTTGAAGTCAAATTGCCCCTGATTACAAATTTAATGAATTGCAAGACCAGGGTCATGGCTTGTGCTTAGACTCCTGGCACAATAAGCCCTCTCCTTGTGCTTCCAACCACTCTCTTGGTAGCTCAGCTACACCATGCAACATTCAAACAGCTACTACTGATATTGAGTTCCTAAGACACACTCTGTCCGAAGGGATCTGAGTATACATTTGGAGAACTGGAAACAAATCCACTCTGGAAAGCAGATACTAATCCTGCTGTTTCCACCCAAAATAGATACACTTGATTAACAATTTTAGGATAATAGGGCCAGGGTTTTTTTAAGGTGTAAGGTAAGCCTACCAGAATAGAAAGATAATTATTTAGGTAAAAATTGGAAATCTAGAGAGGAATCAGTCATAGTTGTAGGGTGTTTAGTTTTAGATACTCCAGGAGAAAACCTAACCCTGCACTGACTGACGTCTCTGTCCTCCCTCATGCACAAGGATGAGAGCTCTCACTTCCCTCAGAAGGGACTCAGCAGACTCAAATCTTGAAACCAGGGACATCCTCTTCCTCTACAGAGCAACTGTCAGTAGATAGAGATGCATCAGGAGAGGCTGCAGAATATGTAAGTCAGGGGAAGAGACTAAGCAAAAGGGAGACTCAATTATTTTTGTAAGGAAGAAGATTTGTATATCCAGGGAGCCAGGAATCTGATTTAAAAGTGAGATGGGTTAAATGGAAGAGAGGTATAGGTATGTGCAGCAGGGTGGTGGGGTATGAATGAAAGATCTGGGAAAGCCAAGAGAGGGCCATGTTCCCATTCAGAAGTGACCTAACTGAGGGCTTGCCCAGGACCACACCCTGCATGAGCTACCCAAGAAAGGACACTTGCTGGGACAGGACACAATGTTTCCTTCACCAATTTTGCTCCTGAATCTATACAGAGGCACACAATGATTAGAAAACACCTGCTAAAATCCTTCTTGACATCCAGCAGATGGGCAGTTTGGGGAAAGGCCAATACACACATATTCCATCCATAGTTCAATCCATGGTTTCTGCCCCATGGTAACTGCTCTAGTCTCCAGTGCAGCTTGAATGACATATTTTGGCCTCCATAAGTCCATCACTGTTTTCCTCCTTGGAGGCAAGCTAGTGACCCATCCATGAGAAGGAAAAGAAGGAACTGGCCATACAGTTTGACATGTGAACTCTTGACTTGATTTGCCTTCTAATTAAGAGCAGTTAACTAAGTTTTACTCCCTCTTCAGTAGAGTAAAAGGACTCTGAATTTCTCTGCTTGCCTTAGAAATCCAGATAGTTTTGGATCTTGTGTTTATTTCCACTGATAGTGCAGATTTATAAAAAGACCCAGGAAGACATGTGTCTTAATTAGCATTGCCAAAAAAAAGTCTAATGAACAAAAGCACACACAATTAGGTTTTCTTAAAGTATTTTATTTTCTAAATGGATTTAAAATAAAATTCCCCAAACTCAGAACATGTTTATTCATGAAGAAGACAAGGAGACAGGATGTTAGTTGGTTTCCTTCTCAGTCTATTCCCTACTTCCTTTTCTTAAGAGACCTGGAATTTCCCAGCCAGATAGGGTGGAGGAAACTGGTTTCACTCTTTCAAGTCCTGGAATAATCCATCTCCCCTAGTCGATCAAAGCCCCTGAGATCAAATTAGGGGATTTGGATTAAGCTATTAGAGACATAATGCCTTCCTGCTATGTGCTACCTGGAAACTTCTGGAAGTTATTGTGGTACCAGGAAAGGAGGGCCTGCCTGCAAATAAAGCCACCAAGCACCAAGGCGGCAGAGGGAAGAGATGAAAGGCAGAAAATGCATCCTGGTCACAGAACTGGAGCCATGAATATAACCTCATTTTGGAAAACCTACTACACAAATCAAAAAATATGCTGATCTAAGACAGTTTAGGTTTTTCCATTATTTGCAATCAAAACAACTTATGAAAATATCTACTATATATGTGATGACACACAGGTCTAAAACTGCCTTCCAATCACTGGGACTCTCAGTTTCATTTTCATAATGAAATCAGAGGAAGGATCACAAAATACTGGAAATACCCACGAAGCATAGTTAGAAAGGAAAAGGTTTTCTTTCATCCATTTGGTAGCCTTCCTCCCCTCTCCCCCTCAGATCTAAAGGAAACACTTGGGTAAATACTGTTAGGCAGAAGCCAAGAGCACTGAAGTCTGCATTTATTTTGCAGGAAGGTGCTGAGAATCTCACAATGTCAAGTACATGATTCCCCAGGGTGTTAGTAATCTGGATTTTCCTTCCTTTTATATGGAATATACCCCACAACCTCTTAAATATCCATTACTAAATGCCTTTATTATCTGCTATCATTATCTATGGAAGAAAACATAACTAGCCTGCAGGGTCTCTACCTGCTAGGTGAACCCTGGGCAGGAGTCAATGTCAGCTTCTGCTGCCATAAGTATTAAGTTCTATGTGTTCTCTTCCTTAATATTTGGAGTGTTCTCATTGGGAATCTTCTATGTGTGGCTCACCACTTAAATATTTTGTGTACATTCATGACGGTAAAACTAATTGTTTTGTATCTATCTAAATCCAAATTTATACATGTATGGTGTATATTACACATTAGAGCTATCCTCTATGCACATTGTCCCTCTCCTGCCTATTATGGGGAGCTTGACAGAGGCACTGAACCTCGCACCAATCATTCAACAGTTAAATGTCCCTAAGTCTGGATAACCCACTTTACTGGGTCTTGAGACAGAACTAGTCCCACAAAGATTGCTTTGACTCTGCTCGCCCCTCCCTGACCCTCAGCTGTAGGGCCCCATGTATGACTTGTTAACCATACCTATGGTGTTATCAATTCCTTGAAATTCTTCTTTCCCCCTCTCCCCAGTAATAGGAGCATAGAGGACTGTGTTTGGCTGCAGTGCCCAGCTAAGAGAAGGCAGGCTACCATCTAAGTCTGATATTGTGCTCTTGGCTTTCCTTCTTTGGTGACTGGCTCATCTCAGGGATGCAGATGGATGATTTCCATAGATCCAAAGTTCAGGCAGCTTGTAAATGCCAGGCATGTGGTCAGGCTGGCACTACCTGCTGTCACCAACAGTGTGTGGCCAGGGGCCACAAGTGGGCTGCACAGTCCCTGAGAACTGCTGAGGCTCTGCCTATCAAACAAATAAATGTATTAAAGACATAAATTTATTGCCAGGTGTGGTGGTGTATACCTATAATCCCAGCCACTCAGCAGATAAAGCCAAAGGATAGATAGTTTAAGGTCAGCCTGGGGAACCTAGTGAGACCTTGTCTCCAAATAGAGGGGGCTGGAGTACAGCTTACAGCTCCTTGGTTCAGTCCCCCATGAAAGGACAAGTGCGTTAAAGACCCCCTGGCCACCTCTGTCCCTGAGAAGCTTACAGTCAGTGGTGCCTCAGTGGGATGCATGACCCTCGACATATATTCTCATACAATTCAGGCCCTCAGGAAACACTTCTCTTTGTGTCAATGTCCTAAAACCAAAAGGCTATACGCCTCTGAATGCCAGGAAAGTGTCTAACACTGCTGATGTTTGAGACTAGCACTATTTTAAATCCAAGAGTAGTCAGAGTTACAAAAAAAAAGTGTGTGTCGAGGGGTCAATTTGCCAAATCCTCCTTCTCAGACAGCATGAATGCAACAATTCCTGCTTTACAAGGTACTATTTCCCAGCAGTGAAAAGCATTCATTTTCTTGCTTCTTTTGGTGCTTCAATTTGTAGTTCCAGATTTGTACTTAAGAATTAGCAGGTTTTGTAACAGCTGGATAGGACAGCTGGGTGTGGGCCTGTAGTCCCAGCCACTCTGAAGGCTGAGGCAGGAGAATGACTTAAATCCAGGAGCGTGAGACCGACCTGGGCAACAGAGAAAGACTCTGTCTCAACGAACCTGAAGAACGACAGTAATTCATACTCCTCCCCTCAATTTGCATAGATGAATGTTAAACATATTGTATGGATTTCCATAATTTTGTAAAGAATGGCATAAATTGCAAACTAAGTAAAAGCAACATACAAGAAGTTATTTTGCAATA
Organism: Dinomys branickii; assembly: GCA_004027595.1. Taxonomy (NCBI): domain Eukaryota; kingdom Metazoa; phylum Chordata; class Mammalia; order Rodentia; family Dinomyidae; genus Dinomys; species Dinomys branickii. The sequence continues at coordinate 67,939 of PVLD010001531.1, forward strand.
TTTGATAAGATGATTTGGCATATTGATCCCATTATAATACTGACATGATATTTACAATCCATAAGTCATTTCTAGACTCAAGTATTGCTTTTAGTTTTAAAAACAATTCTGTTGTTACTGTTTCAACAGGGCAAAGTTTCTCCATACTGAATTAATGTTCTCCAAACTGAATGAATGTTCTTCCTCTAAGAATTACAATGACTCAGGAAAGGTGGTCTAATCTGGCAGCAGGAACATACTTTTAGTTTAACAATACACTTAGTGATTTTGCTAAACTGGAGAGAATGATTTATAATTGTCTCTGGACTGCACATCCAGGCATCATCCAAAGAGCGAGAACTATTCATAGATGGTTGAAGTGTTACATTTGACATTCTCCAGCCCTTTGGTCATATAAAAACCATCGCTCTCTTTCACTGGTATGAGAGCATACTTGCCAGAGTTAGAACAGAACATACCTTAATAGCTTAATTCCAGACTTTTAAATATTTAGTTTGTGACGCAAGGAACTCTCTCGCTACCGCTCGCAAGCTGGTGGTGGCCCCAGCGAGTGGTACCCGGATCCGCGCTCTCCCGGGCGGGCACCGCGCACCCTCGAGAAGCGGTCCAGCAGGTGCCCGAGGCCCCGCCCCCGCCGCCCTCTCCCGCGGGGATTGGCCGCCTAGGCCCCGGTGGGCGGTCCCAGGCCGGTCGGGATGAAGTCTGGGGTCCCAGGCGCCGGCTCGGGGGCTTTCAGGCCGAGGCCACTTGGTGTGCAGGAGCGCGCGGTCGTGGCGGCGCGGACGGAGTCCCGGGCCTGTGCACACGCGCCCCCCCGCCCACGTGCCGCGGGCCCGCCACTCCCGGGTCCCGTCCTGGGGCCGCGCGTGGGTCGCAGCAGCCCAGCCAGCGGGCGAGGGCGCGGCCTGGGCACCGGGCGCGGGCGCTGCAGGAGGCGAAGGCGGCGTCCGCTCGGGGACCGAGCGCGGCGGGGTTGCCGACGCCCGGAAGCGTGTCCGGCACGGCAGGGCGTCCGGGGCGAGCCTTCGGCCGCTGCTGAGTAATCCCCGGCACGCCGCTCCGCGCCGCAGCCGGCCGGCTCCGCCCTCCCCGCGTCCGCGCGTCCCCGCCCGGCCGCCCCGCTCCGCCCCGCAGGTAGAGCCGGGCCCGGGAGCGCGCGGGCCGCCGCAGCCGCCTCCCTGACGTCGTCTGGCCCAGCGCGGGGCCTCGCGCGCCCATGGCCGGCGCTGGGCAGCACAGACCGCCGCGGCGGGAAGACGGAGACTCGGGCGCGGCGGCGCCGCTTCAGGACGCGGAGCTCGCCCTGGCCGGCATCAACATGCTGCTCAACAACGGCTTTCGGGAGTCGGACCAGCTTTTCAAACAATACAGGTGAGCGGCGCGCCCCGCGCCCGGGCCCGGGGACCCCTTCCTCCACCTCCGACACTCATCCCCGCCCCCTCCCGGGACCTCCCCAGGCCTGGTCTGCAGCCGGTTCCTCTGCGCCTTTGCCCCAGCGGCTCCCCGACCCGCGTTGTCCTTCCCTCCTCGGGACCCCACGCGCCTGCCCTCTGTGCGTCTGCAGTCTCCTCTCACTTTCTCTCCAACCTCGGCCTCCGAGGTGCTCCGGGTGTGTGCACCTCCACCTCCTCGGTGGTCACCGTGTCCGGAGCCGGTTTGTTTTGGCATCGGGTGCCTTTGAAGCCGCAGCGAGCCTGGGGTTGTGACTCCCAGCTCGCGCGCAGCGCGGCAGCCTTTGTGACACGGCGCACGCCGGCTGTCTGGTGCCTGCTGCTTCGTGTGCCTTCCATTGCCTCGCATCATTGTGCGTTCCAAACACTTTTATTGTTTGGAGACAGATGTACGTAATTGTCATAGCGTGCAGGAATTTAAAAATTCCAACCCAACTCTGCTAGTTCGTTTCTCAGCCAGTCTTCTAAACATTCAGTTCTGGAAATGAGTGAATTTTTCTAATGTGAAAAAAGGAAGAAGAAAATGGAAGGGTTTTAAAAAGAATATGTAAGAGAGTGGAAGGGGAAACACGTGTGTCTGGTTAATTTTTTGTGTTTAAGAAAACATAAAGCGAAGGAACTGAAGCCTAGTGTAGCTTTCTTCTGAGTGTGGGAGGAGCCTTTGTTTCACCGAGGACCCAAAGCAACCGTTTTCGGGTTGAAGAAGCAGGTTTGTGACTTGCCCTGTGAGTACTGACAAAGCTGATTAGGAGCTTTCCCGAACGCTTCTCAGGGCCATATGCCTGCTACCAATACTTTATGAGCGCTCTGATCGAGGTATGGTGCAACTGTGATGGACGGCCACAGAGTAAGAAAACTTCTGCTTAGCCATTCTGCCTACATTGTTAACAGCAAAGCAACCGTCCTACAGCTAGGAACTTCTCGCTAAAGCTCTTTTGCTTCTTGTTTAATTTTTTTATTGCTACATTTTTGCAGTGCAAGGTGTTTTACTTTTAGTTCAGCACCCTCCCCCTTGATCTGAAAATGAACGTGCCTTAGCTTTATTCAAAATATTTTTTAAAACATGCGAGTCTGGTTTCAAGCTATAGCTTCATCAAAAGCTGTTGATGGAGAGTTTGAAAAATTTACTCACTTCATTGTATCCCTGTGGTAGTGTTTTAGCCCGATTAAAGTGTGTGTTGAGGAAAATATGTCTTAATGGTTCATATTGCTACGCGATGGCTTTTGGCTGTACCAGTATGTGTGGAAGAAGGGTAGAGAAAGTAGTGAATCAGACTCACTCTCTTTTCTGGCTGATCAAGGTCCTTACATATCTTAATTGTTCTTGCTTTGAAGTAATCTGTAGCATTTTAATGGTCTTTATTCTTCTTCAACTTTATATTACTTTAGTGTCCTTAAATATTATCTTGTGGTCCTGTTGCATCAAAAGCATGAAATTTTTGCTTTATCTGTGTGGTTTTATGCTCTGTCAAGAGAGGGCATATCAAATTCTCTGGTGTCGACAGCAGAGAGATTCTCTGTGGTTGGTTTTTCTTTGGGTCAGGGAGGGAGAAGTGTCCAGAGAGGATTTACCCTGTATATAGAGGCACTTTCTGCTTGTATTGGGAAGTGGGAACTGAAGATGAAGAAGAAAAAAAGTTGCAGTACCTCTGCCAAGCACAAGTGCTAGACAGATTGCCGTATATATTCTCACTGCTCAGATGACAACATAAGAGTGAGATGTATCTTAAGACAATTTTAGAAGGAGGGGTTGGTAGCCTGTGGTTGGGCCTGTATCCTTGGATCAGGATACAAACACTATGCTCTAATTCAAAGCCTCTTTCATTTTACCCTTCTGCCTCTCTCACCAAACTTACTATATTTTGTAACCTTCCCTGTGACCTTTTTCTTTTTCCAGCAGTATTAAAACAAACACAAAAAACAACTTTTACAGGGGTGGTGGGAGGAAAGAGAACAGAGGAGGACAGGGGCAGTGTTGTCCATCAGCTTTCACTCATTAAGCACTAGCCAGCTTTTGGATTAGCCTGTGCCACTAGTATTGGCTTGTGCTTGTGATGGCACAGTTTGAGTGCAAGACAAATGTTCTGTGCACTGGTAGCTGGTAGCTTTCTCTGTAAAGCTCATCTCACAGTTTACAACTGAAAGGCTTGAGTGCTTGTTATACTTAGGGAGACCTCTCTTGTTGTCCCAAGGGTGAATGGCCTGCTGGAAGCTCAGCACTGACTCTGTGAGAAGTGGTTGAGGAACACCTCTAACTCAGTTTTCCCACAGAAAAGCGATAATCAAATGTCTAGCTCTGTCTCCTCTTTTAATAATTGTTTCATTCCAGGGTCCCAGCCTCCCCCTACTGGTAATCCTTCCAAAGTCTTGTTATAGTCAAACAAAGAAACATTTTGTGTCTAGTGTAACAGTAACATTTTTATTATTATTATTATTAAAGAAGGTCATTTTCTCATGCCACATTACTGGGATGAAAAGTTTCAATGGTAGCTACCTAATGAGAAAAGGTCACTTTGCAGAAAGGCTTTCTAAATGTATGGGAAGTGTGCATTGTATACATCAGATGTCATTCATGTAGGAATTAGACTTCCACAGCAGAGACCTGCAGCTCCCTAGTTGGGATTTCCAAAGGGAGCTGCCCCTTCTTTCATAAATACAGTGATAATGTGTGACTGAGCCACTGTCATGACTTGGAGATGCTTTCCCAGAGATCAGGACAGTTTTGTGCTGTGTAGTGGGGTGCATATGGCTGTCTCCAATTGTGGGTAAAGGTTTGGTACCATGGTGGTGCTTTCGATGGTGGCAGCACCTTGAGGAAGTGAGGCCTAGTGGGAGCATCTTTGGTCATTCTTGTGAGGAGATTGCTATAGTACAGAGAACAAGGCTGGCCCTGCCCATGTGCTTTCCCTGAGCTTCTGAGATGTGTGTGACCATTTGTTCCGAGGTGTGCTGCCATCTGCCACTCACCAAAGGCCAAACTGATGGGCCTTTGGATCTTGGACTTTGAATCTTCAGAGCTCTGAGCTACATAAAACTCATTTTCTGCATGAGTAGCCTGAGTCAGGTATTTCATTGTAGTGACAGAAAGTTGACTAATAAATGCTGCTTCAGCACTTTCCTGCGTTGAGCCCAAGAACATGTGTGTGTAAGTTCATGGCACTGCCTAAATCAGACTCCTGATCTTGGTCTTATGGCTCAGTGTTGTGATCCACCAGCATTTCCTCTGCGTGCGTGTGTGCGTGCGTGCGTGCGTGCGTGTGTGTGTGTGTGTATGTGCGTGCGTGAGTGCGCGTGCATGCGCGCGCACACACACACACACACACACACACACTGGATCAGTGTTGGCATGTGTGACCCACTCATAGCTTGAGGTCCTTGGGCACCCAATAGGGCAGACTGTGCTATAGCCTATTGGAATAGAGAGAAATGTCTGGCCTAGCTAGAAGGAATTTTGTCGGGGAAATATCTGAGCTTCCTGATGGGGTAGAAAAGGGAGTGAGTTGAAGGAGGAGGAGTTGGGAAGGCTGGAGGAGGGGAAGAGGAAGAGGAGGGTGTGAGAGGAAGAGGAGGATGTAAACCGAGTCTACGTGAAAGTGCCACAAAAGGGCCTGGGGAGGCCAGGGAACAAGGGGCCAGCCTGTGGGTGTTGTCAGGCCTTTGTGTTGCCTGCTCCTTCTCCCCGTTACTTTCATCTCACCACTGGTTGGTCTGTTTCCTGTGACTCATTTCTTCAGGGTTCCATGGCTGTCTGGTGTCTCCTCAGCTTCATTTTTTCCACAACCCTTGTTTGTAGTCTTGCTGTTGCATCTATAATTCTTGGCGCCTTGGGGCTTTAGGAGCTTACTGTTGCCATCTTTGTCTCTTTTGACTTGAAATATTACTGTGGTTTGTAATCAAAGGACTGCTAGGAGAGGTGAAACAGTGGGCCATGAGGAAGGCCAGAGACATGTGAAGCTTCTGGCCCCAGGGAGCTTTGTAGTTTTTGTTTGTACAGGCCTGACTCGGAGCTTCCTCCCTTCCTGTCTAGGCTGCCATTCCGTCTCTTCTTTTCCCCTTTGGCGTGCTTTGCGACTCCAGACCATCTACAGTTTTTACTCTGTTAGTACTAGTACAGATTTTTGACTGTGGATATTATAAAAAGTTGTATTTAATCATCGTCCACTAAAATAAAAAGTAAATTAAAAGATGTATATAACATGCACAACCCTAGGTTCAGTCTCCGCATTGGAAGAAAAGCCACATATGATGACCATTATGAAGTGTTCACTTATGATAAATATGCAGGAATAAATAAGGATTTGATATAGAATTATTACATGGTATTGTAAAGTGTGTTTTTCCATGCTAAGTTATAAAATGCCAAAAATATATTAAGAACAAAAAGCAAGAAAAATTCATGGTAAGTAATGTATAAAGGGCAATTGAAAACTATGGTGAATGTTTAAATTAAAAATTTATTACAGTGAAAGACAGATTGCCATGAATCCCTCTCAGAAGACTCCCCCTTAGCACAGCATTCTTGACAATGTGTTATTTTATTGTAATAAGGTTTTAAAACTTAAAGTCACTGTATTTTTTGATCACTCCTTGTATGTGTATAAATGAATGTATAGATCCTAAGTTGCTTAAAACACTTTATGGTGCATAGCACAAAGCCATTGTGTATGTGGCCTTACTTTGTGAATATGTTAATTGTGGATCCAGTATTACCATAGTGATGGCTCATTATAATCCAGGAGTTGGCAAACTGTGAGCCATGGGTCAACTCTGCCCTGCTGCCTGTTTTTATAAATAAAGTTTGATTGACACACTTACCGGTTATATCTGGTCTGTGGCTGTTTTTGTACTACAACTACAGAAATAAGTAGTTATGGCCAAGATCATGTGGCCTGCAAAGCTTAATATTAACTCTCTGGTCTTTTGTAAATTTGTTGACTTCTGGTACAAACCACAGACCTCCCTGAAAAAATTCAGAGGCTTAAGAGACACAGGCCAGTAGCCTAGAAGCCATCTCTTTGCTGTAGACTGTGTCAGATGCTTGGAAAGACCAAAAGCATTCAGGTGTTGCCTGAATGCTTTGGCTGCTTACACACAGCAGCATGTTTCTGCCTGGCTGTAGGCATCTGTGAGAGTCCCTAGGTGTAGAAATGCAAGAAAAGGAGAAGCAAGAAAAAGCAGAAATGGCTTGAGGGAACTGGCGGGAAAGACAGGAAACTCATCTGTTGACTTTTTCCATCTTCCTCAACCCAGTGGGTCATTTGTAAAAAGAATTCCCCCCCAGCTATTGCATTATCTGGAAAGGTCCTCATTAATTATTAATAAAAATTCTTTTGGCTTAAACAAGATTCTTTTTTTTTTTTTTTAATGCATCCCCCTGTAGAATATGGGATGAGTTGGAAGAAATTGCCGGGAGAAGGGAATACTTAATGCCTATTTTGTGTATCTGTGTACAGTTGTACAAAACCAGGGTTCAAGGTGAGAACCCTTAAAAGACTGTGTGGAATCACTGTTAACAGGTAGCTCAGTGCGATTATCTTCTTTGCTACGCTTGTTGCGAGAAGCTATAGAGTGACAGGAACCTTTGAGAAGGCTAAGAAACGGAGAAATTGGAGTGGGGAGCCCTTTCCAGCCTAGTTACACAGAACCACTTGTAGATTCCTCAACATGTCATGGTTTTCTGGAGACTGTACCTTCCACATGGGCTGTTTTAGCTCTTAAAATACCATCTTCACACCCCATCTTCTTTGCCAGGGTAACCCTCCTACTTAACCAGCAACAGCTGTGCAACTTCAAAGAAGCTAAAGCTAAAAAGGACTCAAGGAGAAGAAAGTATAAAAGAAGCACTGCAAGTCAGTAGCTGTGCAGCCAAGGTGAATTTACCTATAGTTTCAAAATTCTGTGTAGCACTAGGTCTGCCCTGTAAAAGAGGTTGGTCTCTCTGCCTTATGCCTGGATTCCTCTTTGTTTTACTTTTTGTGGTTTCAGTTACCGGTGGTCACTGGTGTGATTTGGAAATACTAAATGGAAACTTCTAGAAATAAATAATTCACAATTTTAAAATAACTTATATTGTCAGAATTGTTCTATTTTATTATTAGTTATTGTTAATCTCTTCCTGTGCCTAGTTGTAAGTTAACCCTGATCACAGGTAGGTCTGTTTGGGGGAGAAACAGTATGTGCGGGGTTCAGGGCTATCTGTAGCTGAGTCATCTCTGGGGATCTTTTGTACCTTTCTCTGCTATTACTCTGTTCCCAGCACCCTAAATTTGTGACGATCCTACTTGTTCTGTAACATGGGTGATCTTGAAGGGGACAATGGGGCTTTTCTTGTGTGAGGAAGTTCAGTGGTTTGCCAGCTGAGCTTTTTCTCCATCTCTTCCCTCTTGCTCAAGAATTTCAGAATACGAGAAATATGCAGATATAGTACTCCTGCCTTATGGGAAAACTGTGGGTTATGGCAGAGAAAGCCCTAGAAAGTCAGGAAGTGCATCTCTGTTAGGTGCTGGTGTTCATAATTAGAGTATTTACATGTGTGGGACAAAGGTGAGAAGTGGTCTTTCTTTCAAAGAGGCATTGCTTACTTGATATCTTCATTCAGTTCCAGTTCAGAAGAGTCTCACTTCAACACTGGGTCTTGTCCCTTGCTATATCAGTGAAGTTACTGGGTGAGGTGACTTTTTCCTCCCCGCACATCAAAATAAACATAAAGGTAACAACCGGCTACCAGGTGCCAGGCCATTCCCTTACTGACATCCCATTACTCCTCACTAGTTCTCCTTACAGTTTGTGTGAGAAAGGAAGCACCATGACCCAAGCCACCTGGCCAAAGTCACTTGACAGGAAGTGGGCATGCTGGGATGGAAACTAGGGCCCCCTAGCTCAGCATCTGTATGTGACCTTTGGGTGTGACCTCTCCTTTATCACTTTCAAAGTAAATGGAGTTAACATGTGTGCTGTCAAAGCCATTTTGGGCTAAGTTCCCCCAGCAGTATGCAAATGATGCATTGACACCCAAAGAGTCCCCACCAACCACTAGAGAGCTCTGCCTTCAGGGAGCAAGTCTATAGGTCTTGTGGCTTCCAGTCTTCTGTGCAATAGACTCAGCATCCCAGGCAAGCATAAAATGCCCTTTGGTCTCTGGTCCTCTCTGCTTCCCAGCTGCCCTCCTGCTGGTTGTTCAGGAACAGTTTGTGTCATCTAGCTGGTTGTATCTTGTCCTTCAAGATGCTGCTAAGATATCCTTGAAAGGGTTATGCAACAACTCTTGCCTCCTGTAGCACCCATCATTACCTTAGCCAGCACTTGGGTTCCACTGACATCCTGGTCTCCAGGCTCCTCCTGTAGGCAGTGGCTTCGATGCAAGGAATGGGTAATGCCTGGGCTTCCTCTGCAGGTGTTCCTGGCCTGCCTGACATTGCAGGGATGTTGTGGAGTCTCAGACATAGCAACAACAGAGCAGCACCCCTTCATTTGCTGGTCAGCAGGTGCAGCCTCGTAGACAAAAGCCTTGTATTCTTTACATGCTGTGGCTCATCTCCTCACCCCATGTGGAGTGCTCCAGAGAGGCCCTAAAGTTCATGCTCTGCTCCTCATAAGCGGACAGTAGACCTCTTCTCTGGCCCCGTTGGCCTCTTCCCCATGCTATTCCCCCAGATGCCCATGCTGAGTAGGAAGCTGTGGGGAGCAAAGCTGCCACTAAGCACAGCTGAGCTGGATGGGTGCCATCACGGGAAGACAAGTCCTCTGAAGCTGATCTCCTGCTTGTGACGTGGCTCTGGAGGCCCTGGGGCCCCTAGGGCAGGTGTAGCCCTGGGATCATAATTCTCTGAGTTATCTGTCCTCTGCTTGGTGTTACATCTGGTGACGAGGAGGCCAGCTAACTGGCAGGCTTTCATGTCTCCCATTTCGTGTCCCTTGGGCGGTGTGATTACAGGCTTGGGGGTTACTGGCCCCCCTGCATGAGAAAGGAGAGCCCCGTCCCGAGTTTCAGGAAGAGCTGGGCTTCGGAAGAACCTGGTGGCTGGGAGGTGATGCTTTCTAGAGTGGTGACTCTGACTCTGTCAAACCTACAGCCCCCTTCTGTTGAGAAACATTTTGTATTTCCTCATTTAGGGCCCTGAAATGAAATTGGTAGATGAAATTACCTACCTGTACACACAATGTCTAAAAGCCTACAGAATGCCTCAACAGTGGCATAAAGAAGTGAGCCAGAAACTCATAATGCAAACTACCTATATTTTTAAATGTAAATACTCAAAAAGCCTTTATCAGAAGGTAAAATGGAGTAATTGGATGCTTGCACCTGTGCATAGCGAATCAGTTCAGGTGTAAGAGAAGGGTGATGAGACGTAAGGAGGTAGGGGGGTGAGAGCAGGTGAATGTTAACATAAAGGCAGTACCGGCAGACTTAGCTGTACTTGTTAGGAGAAAGGGGCGAGGTCACCCTAACTGAAGGAAAACAACTTGCCAAGGCAAAATATTGACTGTTTAAGTGAAAGGAATGAGAAGCATGATATTCTGGCACTGAACCAGGCCATTCTTGTCACTATGGTGTCAGAATAATTAAGTCCCTGTACATGGGAAGGATGCATGGTGAAAACATATCTTGCATCCTAAAATCCTTCCACAAACCAAAAACTTTAGAGACCCTTGTGTCTAACAGGTGTTCAGGATTAGAGACTAAGTTGAAAAGTTTACTGGGGAGTTGGGCAGGGACTGATCATTCAGGACAGTATCAAAATAGGATTGGGAAATAAGAACCAGAGCCCAAACAATTTCAATATGTAATTTTCAGGATACAAATTTTAGTGCACTGCAGATTTTTAAGAAAACTGGATGGCAAAGTGAAATAGATTTGAATGATGGTGCTCATTGATATCTAATATTCCATGTGTCTTCATTAATTGTTGGACTTTAAATATAGCAAAAGGAGGTTTTGCTGTTCTTGTTGAATACCAGCAAGTGATAGCTACACATGCAAACTGGCAAAGCTGTGGTCTGTTGGCCAGTTCATCCCTGCACTCAGTGTTGCTGCTGGGGACATGGTTCCCCAAAGTCATGAGCAAGTCTTGACAACATAGGTGCTCAAACAGTACAAGGAATACAGTTGCCCTGCTTGCCCACAAGCTCTGCATCTGAGGGTCCAACTCATCAAAGATTGAACATATTTAAAGACAAAATCACCAAGCACTACACTGAATCCACATAAATGAAGTGGTGTGTAACCAGCATTATGTTAGGTATTATAAGTAATCTAGAGATGCGGGGATGGGAGTGTGCTTGGGATATTTTCAGATATGTTACCATTTAAATGAAGGGCTTGATCATCTGAACCACAGTGGGTCTTGGAACCAGTTGTCCTTGGATATCAAAACAAAACTGTGTTTTGTTCTTCTGTGTAAGTGTAAGAAGGTACTAGAAATAATTAGAAGCATTTTTTATACCCACACATTTCCAAGAGATATTCAGAAGTCACATGGCACATGGAACAGTTTGCTAGACAGTCGCATACACTGCGGGATGGCCCAGTCAGCATATCCAGCTAACGGCCCCACAGGTTTCTAGAGGGCTTCCACTGAGAAGCAGTGAGCTTGGGACTGGAAGGCTCCCGACAGGTAAGGTCTTTGCAGCTGAACCCCTAGACTGACTGAGGCAGTGTGAGGTAAAGCCTTTCTGTGGACAGAGTCGGGCCACAGGAAGGGGAGAGGCTGCCCAAGCTGGTACAGCTGTCACTCGAGCAGTGTCTTAGAGAGGAGGGGGTGCCTCCTCATGTCTGTGACCAGCTGCCAGGCAGATTCGGGTTCCTTTGGAGGATGAAAAGCCAGTGTTGGGTTCCATGAGTTACTGTCCCAAACCATTAGCCTTTCCCAGTCATGCATGTACTCCTTCTAGGACCCGGACAACTCTAGGAAAGGATGTTAAGCCCTACACAAATTACAACAATTCAAAACAAGCTTTTTAACATAGAAGAATGAAAGGGCCAAATTCCCAAGAATCAGTGCAGTTTCTCTATAGTTACATGGCCAGAGGAGCCATGAGAGTTATTCTTCTGAATAATATGTGGAATAACACAGACTGCCTCATGGTGATTTTTCTGTTCTGCTTGTACTTAGGAGCCAAGTAGTAGGGGAAAGGTATATAATTTCATCTCTGACAGGCCTCCCAGTATACAGATACAAAGCTTTCCCTGGTCCCACCCTGAACCATTACATCAGTTACATCCCATAATGTATTGGCTTAGCCTGTTCTTACATGCTTGATTTCATATTCCTCCTGGGTGGGGCTTTTCTAGGAAAGCCTGAGTCTTAGCATGATGCGTTGCCGCTTGCCCATGTTGTCCGCTTTCCTCTTCCTCTCTCTCTCTCTCTCTTTTTTTTTTTTTTTTAGTGTCTGGTACTAGGGACTGAACCTAAGGCATTTGCACTGAGTTACATTCCCAGACCTTTTTCATTTTTAGTTTTGTAATAAGGTCTTGCTAAGTCACTAACTTTCCCAGCCTGGGCTGAAACTTCTGATTCTCCTGCGTCGGACTCCCAGAGTGCTGGGATTGTGAGTGTACTTCCCCAGCTTGTGTTGGGCTTCTTATCACAGACAGCTGGCCCCTGCTTTGGAAGTGCCTTTTTCTTGCTTCATCTCTGCAGTAATCTTCCTGTGGATTCTACTTCATGTGAAATTTTATCCATAAAATAACCATCAAAGAGAAACAGATTTGTAAATGTTTACATCATTTTCTCTTTATCCGAAGTAAAACTTTTGATACTTTGCTAACAGGACAGAAAAAAGGGGGGAGGGAATAACATTTTACATGCAAATCCAAGCTGAATATGCTAAGTAACAGATTCGTGAAGAAGCAGTTGGATGAAACTGTTCTCTCTGCTGCTCGGCCTCTAGGATTGCTCCCATTAGGATGAGTCACTGCCAAGGCTCTGAGTCCTTTTTCTCCCGCATTCTGAGCAGCGAATTGCAAAATCTGAAGTTCTGTATTTTGACAGATTCTGAAACAAGAAAGAACATGATACCCTGGTGTCCTGCAAATCCTACTCACCTCTTCTTCATTTAGCCCTAAAATAAAGCAGCAGCTGAACCCATCAGTTGTTGGAGGAAGTGGATTTCTGACTTCCCTCCACATTGGGAACTGAATATTTGGCAATTTAGTTGCACAGAAAGGAGTTGGTTTGCATCTAAATGCTATTCGTTTCTGTTGTACACCACATAGCTCCAAATGCTTTTCGGTTATTTCTGTATTGATGATTGATGAGATAACTCATTCGTTGGAATGATCAAACTTAGAAATGGAGCTAGAAATTACTTCTCTTAAAATAGCATGGGAAAAACAAAGGTAGAGGGAAAGGCCCAGGGCAGTGGGAAATGGCCGTGTAGAGGAGCGTCAGGACCTGTGGTGTTGGACTTCCTGGGAGATCCGTGTTTGGGAGCAATTGGCAATGCAAAAATAGCCAGAAGGGAGAGGACAGCTGGGTATTTTTCTGTAGCTCCATGTGGTGTGACGTCTTGGATCTGGTTTGACTTCTGGAGAGAGAGAATAGTTGAGGTTTAAGTTGAAATTGCTTTTCTCTTAATGGGAGAATGTTGAGTTGTAAAAGAATAAAAAGTCATCAAAGAGCTATGAATGGCAAAAAAGGTTATAATTAAGGAAGATTTTGAATAGTAAAGTAAGTCCAGATGAAAATGTCTTGACCTATTCTCTGCTGATAAGGGAAAAATAGATGCCTTGTGCAACGAGGCAGAGCCTGGCGGTTCTCCTGGACCCCCGATACCCTTGAGGGCTTGCCAGTGGGGGCTTGACCATAGTGAACCTGGTTCCCTGCCTATCTACCATCTTTGAGGATGGGTACTTTTCCACCTCCTGCCGTAGCAATTTGTGTGCATATGTTTGTTACAGCATAATTTGAAGTAGCCATGTCTCTTCCCAATGTGAGAACCCGAGGGAGTAAATAAACCCAAAATTACAGTTATTATCAGAGGGAAGACAACTGATTGGGTGGGAGAACAATGGAGATGAGGGTAGAGAAAATTGATTAATCGAATGAGCAATCATCTGTATAACTGAGTAACAAATACAAAGATAGCATTATGTAATACAGTATCCAGTGCTAATTCCCTACTATCTTCTCTATAATTTTGTATTTCCTTTATTGTTTTTGTGTTATTCTGGTTTATATGTCTCCATTCTTTTGTCTTTAAAATAAAATTAAAAAAATAGATGCCTTGGTGAATGACAGATACCTATGACATTCAGTGTTGTTTACTAAGAACTGGTTTATTAAAAACTTTTTATGAAAAACCAATGTCTAGTTTCACTTTTAAATGATTTTTAGCAAAAAACCAGAAATTCCTAAATATGATAATGTTTATTTAAAATAAATTAGTGTTTGGGTTGCTTTTTTGACTAGATGAATATGTTTAATCCTTTAATCATTCACATAGCTTATAGATCACTGTCACATATAATAAAGGGACCATTTATATCTTAAAGATATGAAAATATCTTGAGCATTTTATTATTTGTTGAAGGATGGGTTGGAAAGTCTTTTCATTTAGTTTAATTATTTTCAGAATGTATCAATAAATATGTTACCACCAAGATTTAACAATAAGGCCTGGCTGGCAAGTGCAAGGTCCTGAGTTTGGTTCCAGGTACAGAGAAAAAATATTTAACATTAAATGAGTATGAATAAGCAAAACTAGAGAGGAATCTGAGTAAAGTTAGAAGCAACACAGTCTCACATTTATACAATAGCCTATTGATCTTTCCTTGAATTATTGCACAGGCAAAGAATTAACAGTGTGGATCAAGTGAGTAGTAAATACTTATTGTTAATGACCCATAGTGTCACATGCATTTCATCCTTTATTCCAGTTTTCTCAGTAGCCCATAGGTGGTTAATTTTAGTTGTCAACTTGTCTGGATGGAGGGACATCTGGAGAATTGGTAATGCCCTCTGAGTTTGTTTATAACGATGTTTCCGAAAGGTTGGCCAGTAGGTCAGTGACTGCTGGAGAAAACCACCTTGAAGTAGGCAGCGCCATCCAAGAGGTGGGAGTCCAGGTAGAGCGAAAAGGCAGAAGAAGAGAAGCCAGTTCTCCATGGTACCGTCCCCTTCTTGCACCGGGTGTTTTTCTGCCAGCCTTACCTGTGGATGTCAGGCTTTAGGTTCTGCCTGTGAATGTGGCCTTGCACCAGCATTTCTCCAAGGGAATCTGAGGCCTTTGGCTCTGAACTGGAGCTGCATCTCTCTCATTATGAGGCTTCTGGCTTCTTGGACCAAGCAGCTATAGGTTTCCCTGGTTTTCCAGCCTGTGGGCAGCCACAGTGGGATTAGGCAGCCTCTGACCATGTGAGCTAATCTTATACATCCCAGTCTAGTAAACATATATATTGGATTGGTTCTGTTTTTCTGGAGAATCCTGACTAATCCAAGCCTTGAGGATAAGTACTTTTAGTACCATTTTTCACACAACAAAACTAAGGTTTACCAAACCCAAATTAAAAGATAGGTGGAAGGTTTGCCCCAGCCTAGAGTGTATGGAGCTCCTGCTTCCTCCAAAAGAACCTTGTTTTACTGAATAGTGTAACACAGACCCACACTACTGCAGATCAGTAGTTCAGCTGCAGTCTTCTCCTGCATCCCTGCTCATCTTCCCATGCCTTGCAGCTCAGTGGGAGGCACCACTGAAACCTGGCTATGCACAGCGTGTCAAGGTCCTCCTGCTCTGCCTATTTATCTTTTATCCCTGTCACTTCTCTTCATCTTCCTGCCACCACATCATCCATACCACCCAGGCCTCTTACAGGGTCAGTTGCTCCGGCCAAGCTGGCTTTCTCACATCCTCTCTGGCTCTCCTTCACTCCCAGCAGAGTGATCTTTTTAACACGTGAGTCTAATTCCATGTCTGTGCACTAAAAACTCTTTAGAGCCTTCTCTGGTTGGCTGGAAAATAGGCCTTCAGAAATAGACCTTCCACACTGTAAACCCTGAAACCTCTAAATGTTACTTACTGTGGTGTGTGGAGCAGTAGAATGGCATGCAGAGGTGATTAAGTACAGAATCTCGAGATGGCGAGATGATCTTGGATTATCCAGGCAGGCCCTAGATGCAATCATATGCATCCTTATAAGAAAGAAGGCTAGAGAGATTTTACACGCACAGAGGAGAGGGCAGTATGGAAACCCAGTGGCGAGAGTGGAAGATGCTGGTCTTGAAGACCAAAGGGATTATGGTCACAGTCCTGAATCGCAGGCAATGGCCAGCGCTGAGCTGCAAGGAACAGATATTCCCTAGAACCTCCAGAGGGCGCTTGCCCCACCAGCACTTTTGCAGCCTAGTGAAAATGATGGTAAACTTCTCTGGCCTCCGCAACTGTAAGAGAACTAAATTAGTTGTTCTAAGCCACCCAAGTTTATGGTCACTTTTTATAGTGGCATGGGAGATGCAATCTTGCGTTGCTCATAGGTTTAGACCAAAATCCTTGGTGAGATCTCTCTCAGGTAGCTTGACTTGCCCCTTTGACCATCTATTGCTTTATCTCTTTTCTTCTTTTTTACACAGTAAAGGTGTTTTTAATATATTCTTTCTCGACTGCGACTGTACAAAGCCAAGTAAGCTCATGCTATAAAATGGAGTCATGGCTCTTCTTCATACAGCGCTATGTATAAAAAATGAAAAAGTAAAATAGCTCTAAATGAACAGTGATTTTGGTTTTAACTAGCTCTAGAGTCAGTATTCATTTAAAAAATCACTGTTTTGTCCATTGATATCTAATCTTTCATTGGCTGTTTTATTTTTTTAATTTTAAAAATTTTCTTTTATTTTGTAGTACTGGGGATTGAACCTAAGGCCCTTCACATTGAACTATACTCTAAGCCTTTTTTTGTTCTTTATATTTTTATTTTGAGACAGGGTCTCACTAAGTTGCCCAGGTTCTCACTAAGTTGAGCCCAAGCTGGGCCCAAACTTGGAACCTTCCTGCCCCAGCCTTCCCAAGTGCTCCTCCATGCCTAGCTCTTTTCTTACTCTTTGAGTTCTAGATACCATGTTCATATTCTAACTTTTCTTTGCTTCCTCCTGACACAGAGCTTTTATTGCATGTGGCATCTTTCCAATAAGCTGACATAATTAATTCTTATCCCTAACTCTACCTTCCCTTCCTGGGTAGGCTTTCTTTGGTGCTTCAGCTTCATTTCTTTGTTATACACTGTTGAAAAATCATGATCCTTTCTTCTGGGGTTTTTCTTATCTCCGTTTGTAATCACACACAGACACTACTGGCTTTCCTTGGTTCTCATATTACACAGATTTCTGTTTGCAGAGTTTACTTAAATAACACCAGACCCTAATAACATGGTTCTGATTTCAGCTTCTTCTTGTGTACCATGAGCAATTGCACACAAGTGGCTGACTCTTCAGGCCGCAAATCACTACATATGTAACAGGTGCACCTCATTCTTGGTGACCAATCACATCATGTCTTTCAGAGTTGGTCTGTGATTGGTCAGTGCTTCTCTGTTAGCCAATTCACTCACAATCAAGTATGTGGCCTCTTTGGCTACTAGGGATAAACCCCATGATATTTCTCAAAAATTGGCACCCCCAGCAGGCTGATAAGTGGCACAGCTGGCAGGATATTCAGGTAAATGGTCCTTTGGCAGCTGTGAAAATGGCACCTGAAGGCAAGGGAGAACCTTGAAAAATGGCTAATAAAGAACCCTTGGCCTCACCATAGCTATCCATAGCCACCTTCTTGGCAGTTAAAAGGCCTTGGAGTACTGAAAAACAGTCTGTTTGGAGCCCAGGGATGTCTTACAAGCCTTAAAAATGATAGACAAATTTCTTCCCCTTGCCATACAATGTAGGGTGTGTGTAGCTTGGCTGTTCTTCACTCTTCATAAATCAAGAGCTGGATGACCTTGTCCAACAAGTAAACCCACTACAACAGATAAAAGAAGACCTTAAACAATGGTTGGCTGCTACGGAGTTCATGCTACGAGTCATAAAAAATGCTGCCTCTTCTGAAAATGTCACTAGAAACATGAGTCCTCATGTCCAAAAACCCCAGAAAAGTCCCCTGGTTTTACATGCTAGTCTGGCTATTTATCAAAAGATAAAAGTAAAAAAAAAAACTAACCCGGAAAAAAGACCAGGAGGGCCACCTACCTCTACCCGGCATGCAGTGTACGGAACCTGTACAGCTGTGGAGCTGTAGGAGCCAACAGAACAATGCAAGCAAAAGTTGGTTAAACAGTGCCTGAGTGGCTGCTACAGCTGGGGACAATGGGGCTGATAACACGTGGTTAAGTCCACAAAAAATGTCCCCAGTAACTACCACAGCCAACACCCCCTCTATGAGACAAGTTCTACAGATATACAAAAGGAGGCCAGGGTTATTTTGTTTTGTTTTACCAGGGCTCTTTTGGCCTTTGGGCCAAACAGCCCCCAAACAGGTCATCAAACCATGATAAATTGGCTGATGTTAGTGGCTTGGCTGGTTTGAAAAAATTCAGGTGACCTGGCAGAGCAAGTCACTAACTAAACAATTTATCTAGATTTAATAACTGTACTACATAAAATAGACATATGACAAATGATGTTCACACTATAATATTGTAGTCCAGGTAAAAACCTGCTGACGACACACAGAAAAAACATGATCCTGACAAATGGGCCAACTGGCACACTCAGGTCAGTGATGGCCCTTCTAGCTGCCTTTGCAGATTGCCTGACCCACAATACTGCAGATGCCTTGGCCAGGCTGGAAAACATAAAAATAAAACACCAAGGTAGAATAAAATCTATAAAAACTGTACCAACAAAAAAGGGGGGCCCCAAGCAATTGGGGCCATCCCCCCAGAAACATGCTATGAGGCCAGTAAAGGTGAGTTGGCACCAGGTCTAGTATATGTGCTGCCGAAGTGAGCACAGGCACCAGGTCTAGACAAACCTATTGGCTGCTGGCCTAGCCACAGATGAACTAGACAGACCGCCTTCAGATGTGTTACTGACTCCATAGAGACAGTTACATCCTAAACAACAATACTGGCCAATGGGTAGGCCCCAAAGGCCAAAAGAGCCCTGGTAAAACAAAACAAAATAACCCTGGCCTCCTTTTACTCTGAAAGACAGACCAAAATACCTAGGTCTTGGGAGTCCTAGGAACCGGAGGCCACATATAAAACTAACTATATACAGCGTATTCTAATGTTAATAGGTACTGGAGCCAAGTCAGTGCTAATATTTAACAACTTAGACCATTTTACAGGACCTATTACACACCTTTAAAAAAATAAAAGTCTACGTCACAGTCCAAAAAGCCCAAGTGACTTTGGGTATTGGATGCTGGCCCCCACACCTCTATGCTGTTCATGTTTTCCCAGTTGCTAAATACATACTAGGGGGGGACGTACTCACTGGCGCTTGGCTACACACCAAAAAAATTGCAGTTACAAATTCATGTGATAAAAACCATACTCTGAGGACATGCAACTACACACTGTGATCCTCCCACAGGCTACATGGTTTGTATGTGTAAAACAGTACTGACTACCTCAAGGCTGTAAAAAAATAAGACAAACTATCTTAAAATTAAGAACAAAACAAAACAGAAATAAACAGGAGTAATACACCCCACACAGAGCCCTCTCAACTGCCCGGTATGGGCTGTTTGAAAGCCAAATAAAATATAAAAAATAACAATAAATTACCAAAAACTAAAAGCGTTCTTCCACTACATGCAGTGCTAACGTTGCAAACTTGATAAACTGTCTCACCTTGACACTGGGTTGACCATTATGTCATATATTTGGGCAATGCATTCTTCACTGCTATTGCACCTAATAGTTAAGATCGATTTCCCTTCACATGAAAAAATAAACAATAAAGCTTCCAGGTGTTGCCATAAGACTGTCTGCATAGCCCAACTTTGTGTGATGACCTGGTGGCCCAGGACTTGGCCACCTAAACCAAGCTACTCTGTTTGTCACTGTTTGATTATATGGATGTTATGTTTATTTCTTCGCTGGCCTGAGGGTTGATTGTAGACAAAGACAAGGCCCAGAAACTTGGCTAATCTGTCAAATTTTTGTATATTATCTGGTGGAGTAAAAGCAAAATAATTCCCAATGCTGTTGTTGATAAAATCAAAACATGCCTCAGACCCGCAACAGTATGCCTGTTACAGGTATGTGTGGATTTGCTAGGGTTTTGACAGGCATACTACACCTAGCTACCCTGCTTGCCCTGATACCAAGTAGCTGAAACAGACACAGCATGGGGCTGGACAAATACATCAGAAACTACTTATTAGATAAATATAACAAAAGCTTCTTTCTAAAACTCAAGAAAGCCTGGCATGGTAATACATGTCTGTAATTCCAGCACTCGGGAGGCTAAGGCAGGAGGATCATTGCAAGTTCGAGGCCATCCTGGGCTATAGGCCAGACTGAACTGCATGGCGAGACTTTGTCTCAAAAAGATAAAGACAAAAATTAAAAAAGAATAAAAATAATAAAATTTTTAAAAACAATTACTGATATAAACCATTTGAATCATTAACCTTAACCTGCAATTTACCATATCAATAAATATAGATAATGTTAAGTCTAGCCGAGGCCTATAACAAAAACAAACAAACAGAAACACCCTGCTGGATTTTGGTTATTGTTGGAAAAAAACCTAAGAGCCAATATTCCCTGTTTAAAAAACAATAATGATGTACTCTGCTCTACATGCCCATTAGAAAAAAATAACAAAACAGATAAAAAAGTGCATATGGATGTAAACAGCCTGTCCCAAGAGTAAGATAACACAGACTCCTCTGCTCATGTGTTGGGAGACATACCTCCAACAGTGAACCTCTTGTCTAGCCAGTTGGTAGCCAGACTAAATGGTTTTGGGACCCATAACATACATGGCCCAAAAGCCCATCTGGAAAAACTGTCTACAAGACATAATTCCTAGTCTCTATACCAAACAAACAAACAAAGAAACCTCAACCAACACAAGATATACTGATAAGTCTAATTGTAACCCAACCCTGCAGTGGACATGGGTCACTGTCTAGCCCAGTGCAAAAATTCTGTGGTTTAAAACCAAAACAGACAGAAGCAAAGAGACAAAGTTAAAAGCAATGTAATAACTTGTAATACATTAAAACCCTACCTATATATACACAAACAGTTGGGCTGTCTTTAGGGGGCTAACACTGACTGCTGGCTTGGATAGCTCACAGATAACACTGTCCCCTGGGGGGTGCCAATCTATGAAGAAACAAAAACATGACCAAGAAACTAACCATATAAAATGTCATAGTTCAAAACATAAGCCCCTCCTCTCACCAAAAAATAACAGGTGCTTTGACCAGACGTTATAATAGTTAACTCCTAAAAATATTGTCTGACCGCCCCCAAGAAAAATTAACTACTGATGCCTCTAAAACTAATGTCTAATCAGGGACAAAAACCATAAACCTAGCCCTTCAGGTTAAACTCCTTACATATTGCTCAGACCTTAAATGTTACATGTCAGGTTTTAATGTTACTTACAGATAAATCTCAAATTAAAAAGATGGTTTCACAAAACCACGTAACTTTTGATTTACTAACTACAACACAGGGAGGCACTTATACCCTGTTAGATATA
Source organism: Dinomys branickii (assembly GCA_004027595.1). Lineage (NCBI taxonomy): Eukaryota > Metazoa > Chordata > Mammalia > Rodentia > Dinomyidae > Dinomys > Dinomys branickii. The sequence goes on from PVLD010001531.1 coordinate 89,042, forward strand.
AAATGTTACATGTATATATATACCTAGCCTTTAAAAAAGTAAGATATGGGGAGCCACTCAGACTGCTTCAAAGCTCCAGGGCATCGAAGGACACCTTGGGGGTGTGTCCCAGCTTGTCTAACTCAAGTGCACAGCATGATACAAATGTAACCATGACTTACCAGTGGACAGCTATGCATGTACCAATGAAGCTAGCCTGTAAGAATGTAAATATGAGATAACAACCTGTGTAAGATTATACAATAGAGATGCAGGTGGTCCTTGCACTCTGCTCTGCTCCATGCTGTCTGCTGTTGTTGCTGATGTACATGGGTTCTTTAACCTGGGGACCTCACCCTCAAAAATCTCCCTTGCCCTCTTAAGTGGGCTGACAATTTTTAAAATTTGTTTTAAATTTTTCTTTTTGGATCTTTCTTTTTGTACATAGAAACACAGCTGGTTTTTATGTATTGATTCTGTATCCTGCAACTTTGCTAATTTGTAAATTAGTTCTAACAGTTTTGTGGACTTTTTAAGGCTTTCTACTTTATAAAATCATATCATATCTAAATGGAGATAGTTTTCTTTGTTGCAGTTTTAGATAGCATTTATTCTTCTTCTTACCTAGTTGCTCTGTCTGGTACTTGTAGTACTGTGGGGACTAGCAGTGGGCAGAATGGGCATCCTTGTCTTATTCCTGATCTTGGTGGAAAAGCTTTCAGGCTTGCACCACTTAGTATATGAGCTATGAATTCAGTGTCTTTGACAAAAATTATTCTTTAAATGCAGGACAGTTATGATTTTTGTGTTTATTATTAAGATAAATTTGCATGTACTTATCCTGCATGTTTCTTTCCCAGATAACGTACTACCTTGTGAAGCAAGGACTGTGTTCTCCATTATAGTATTTCACTCCTGTTGTGTCCTGGAATGTAGCCTGATGTCTAGCATGCAGTAGGTAGTCAGTAGAGGTGTATGAATGATGCTTGCTTGAGTCATTTTTCTTGGGTCTCACTGTATGTGCCAGGCACCCTCTGTTTTTCAAATGCATGGATTCTTTGTGATAGGAAATTGGCTTGGAGTATTAGAGTGCGGGGTTTTAGAGTCTCAGCCAAACTATCTCACCAGGACAGTTCGTTAAACCTGTAAATTGATATCTGCCATTGTTTTAAGGCTTGTAGTGTTAAATGATTATTGTAACACTTTGTCACTATCAATTTGTCCTGTGGACACTGGATATGGTCTCTTTTGAAATACAAAGCCCATTATAAGTGTAGTAAAGTACAGTTGCTGACAAGGCAGCTATTGTGAACTCAGTGCTTCAAGGGACTTTAAAGTGACTGTGGCATTTTATGTTGGTCCAGGACTGTGAAAGGCAGGTGTATGGTTCAGGTAAAAAAAGAAAAAGACACTGTAGTTGTTTTCCTTCTTTAGGCTGCATAGTTTCTCAGAGACTTCTCTGCATGTGGAACTTAAGCTTGAGGTAGTACAGTTATAACAAAAATTTGGTACTTGACAAACTGTGTATTAATGAATAGTCAAATGCATGTCTAATGGCAACATTTGTGCCCTATAATTTAAAACCTGGTTCTGCAGAAAGGTAATATTTGTTTAAAATTGGATATTCCTGAATAAAGTAAACATTTATGGGCTGCCTGCTGTGTTAGAATCACTGGGGTGGTACTGTGTGGAAACAAAAATGACCGGTTCTCTACCCTCAGAGAGATCCCACAGCAAGTAATTTAATGGAGTCACATCATAAAAAATAGTAATAGGGACAAGCATATCTGTCATCTCAGTCTTCCAGAGCAAGGCACCACAGACTGAGTTAAAAAACAGGAATTTATTTTCCCACACTCTGGAGGCGGGAGCTCTGAGGTGAGGGGTCAGGGTGCTCTGGTCTGATGAGGGAGCTCTTCCTGGCCTGTAGATGGCCGCCTTCACACTGTGCTTTCACCCAGCCTTTCTCTGAGCTGGAGAAAAGAATGTGAGAGGTTGCTCTCTTCCTATGAGGCTGCTGAGCCTCTCAGATGAAGTTGGGTGTGGTGTACACTTATACTGTCAGCACTCTGAGAAGCTGAGGCGGGAGGATCACAAGTTTGGGCTGAGCCTCGGTAACTTAGACCCTGTCTCAGAATAAAAAAATAAAAAAGGGTTGGGGATGACCATGAAAAATAATCCTTTTAAATTGATCCATGCCATCGAGGCAGCCACAACAGGGCAACCAAAGACAAGAAAAAGAACTTCCAGAACTGCTTCAGAAAGTGGCAGTAATGATGGGATAAGTGTATTTTAAACAGAAAGGAATATTGAGGGGCAATGGCAATGTGTCTTTTACTGTAATTTTAAATTTTTAAACATTTACTGTGGTTTTTTCTTTTTAAATGACACTGCCTATCTGTACCCATTGGTCATCAATTGGGAAATGTTACACCAGCTATTCTTGCAGTCGTTGGAAAGAAGTGTATGTACATTGCACTGACTATTGGAAGAGAACTTGAGATTGCTAGTTGAATTTATTGGAAACCGTCTGGCAGCTGTAAGTGGGACCACTGGTGACTATTTAATTTAAAACGTCAGTTCAAGCAGGGGATTATAAAATGAAGTAAGATCCGGTAAATATTTTGTTGTGACTTTTGACGTAAGGCCACGGTCCCTTCCCTTGGCTGGAGTCTGCTGATGGATTTTCAAATTGTCTTTCTGAGGTAGCCTGTTTGTGACATATCCACACAATTTTTGGTATTGGGGTTTCCAAAAGTGAAACAAAACATGCAAGCCATTTGCTGCGCCGTCTGGGCAAGGTGCTCCTTGGCTTTTTGAGTCTTTCTTAGTTTGCTTGTTTTCTCGTAATCCTAAAGCAACTTTTAAGGTCATCTGCCCTTTTCATAGCAATTTAAGCATTTTTCATACATGTAGTACTTTTTGTACCCCCGTTTCACCTATTTCTATGATAAGCAATGTATTATATATTTCCAATCACAGGGACAACCGGTACAAACACATTTGGGAGTAATTATTAGGTGTTCTCAGTGAGCATACAGCTTAACTAGTAAGCACTGGAGAAAAGCTCACTGGCTTGAGTGCCCAGCAGGTGAAGGGCATCTATTTCTCTCCCTCTAATGTTGGTTAATCCAGAGATTTGAGTGATTGGAGATTGTCTTGAGTTTCTTCTGTGTGTGTGTGTGTGTGTGTGTGTGTGCGTGCGTGCGTGCGTGCGTGCGTGCGTGCATGCAAAATGAGGACAATTGCAGACATCAGTTTGAAATAGGACCATGATTTTCAGGGTTATGTTCTAAGTTTGTTTATTGGCAGTTACACAGAGAGGAAATACAGATTGTAGGAAGCATGACACTAATTTAAAGTGAAACTCATGTTAGTGACTTTTTTATTAGATAGAATAGTGAAATGAAATGGATTGAGTTCCAAGAAAAAAAGCATGAGACCTGAGGGACTGTTAGACTACTGGGGAGAGGGGAGTAGAAGTACTTCATTTTGAAACTTGGGTTTACATTTGTCATTTCATGATTTATCACTTCTTGCACTCCTAATGACAGTTAAAGTGATCATTGCTTCAGAGTGAGCCCACTGACTTCTGGCTATGCTGAAAGCACAGCTAGTTAGAGCTTTGAAAACAGCCTGCGCATACAGTCCCTCGTAGCAGAGTCTCGGTAATTTTCCTGTGGTGACAGGATTAGCATTGATCCTCTAGTGCAGGAGAGGGGGCTGGTGGCTTATGAGAACGCTTGGCTCCACCTTATAGCAAGCCAGTGTCCGGCTGAGCTTTAGTGGACAGCTGGCAATGGAAAATGCACTCAGACGGTGGCCCAGCGAGTGTCAACAGTGCAGAGGTGACCCCAGAGTGCCATTTGCCAGCCACAAGAGACCGGAAATGTGCAAGCTGCTGCAGTTCTGTGGTGCATGGTCTCACAGGAGTGCTGGCCTTTGCATTCAGTAGGAATAACTGGCAATGTTGAAATATTGTAGGGGCCTCTTCCCCTCTCTGTTTGCCTGATTAGCTTTTGTCATATTCAGAATGGAGAAAAACTAAACCTCAGTACTTTCCTTGGGCCTATGATATCACTTAAGACATTTTTTTAAAAAAATTTTAAACATATAAGATAATACAGCATATCATAAAATGGACATCCTTTATAGTCAGAATTAAAGACTAACCATTATCGTGTTTTCTTTGGATTTTTAAGAAACAGCATCATGGATGTAGTTAAAGTCCCCTTCACAGCCCAACGCAGTTTCATCTCCCTCAGTCCCTCCCCAGGGACAATGACCTCAAGGAAGTGTCTGTCTTTCCATTCATATTTTGTGTTTTTATCATGTTTCTAACCATAAGGACATGTAGGTGTTTTTTTAAAAAATACATATGAATGTCCTTCCAGAGTTTTATTCTGGTCTATCCATGTTGATCTCTCTCCCTTTCTCTCTCTCTCTCTCTATCTAGAGAGATACCAACTGGAGTAATTTTAATTGTTGAATGAAGTGTTTCATCATATAAACATGTGCTATACTTACTACTAGTAATTTTGGTAGGGTTCATTTTCTTACAATCCCGCAAAGTGCTTTACTAAACATCTCCACATGTGTTTTTACATACATATACAAAACACAGATCGTTAGACATGGGATCATCTGGTTTCTGTATATTGGCAAATCTCTCTTAATGATGTTCACAAGGGCTCATAGTTCTCTTATCATTGCCTCTCCTCTCTTCTGTGTGATATAATTTAAATGTTAGATGTAAGCAGAGTAAACCAGCAGAAGTAAATACACCTTATGTATTTATACCGTATACATAAAAAGTATGCAGAATGACTTGTAGGGTCTTAAAGAGTTTTTTAGTTAGCTAGTTTTTTATAGGATATACAGTGTATACTAAGACTTTGTGGGAGCTCCTGGAGCTATTTGAGAACAGGGACCATGACTCTCATAAAAATTTGTCTGCAGTGTCTGTTGGTGATGAAGTGAATTATATGGGAGAAGTAAGGTTTGGTCTCCACATAAGTTGAGTCCAGCTGGAATTATGCACTATACTTGTGTGAAGGATAAGCATCTATGAAACAAACCTAGAGTAACAAAAATATGATCTAAGTTGTAAGATTATAAATTCATACTGAAGGGTTAAAATTAAGGGATTAGGGTAAAGCTCAGCGATACACCACCAAACTCTAGATTTCATCCCCAGCAGTGAAAAAAAAAATAATTAAATTTCAGTTTGGAAATTACATTGAAGCAGTTATGTATGGCAGAAGAAATAAAAAAACCTCATTGACAACGTTCTCTTGTTTTCCTTTCCTCCCTCCTCACCTTGGACTTGAATATTAAGAGAGTTGAGTTATTGGAACATGCATTCCATACACTAAAAAACAAAATAAAAGTGAGAGTCTTCTGAGCACATACTTCAGGCGACTTGGGACCAGGTGCTGAGTGGGAGGTCGGCCACCTGCCAGGCTCTGCTCAGGACTGCAGCTGCTCAGCACAAAGCTGCTGGCATCTTTCTCTTGCTGTCCCATGTTGAGTTTTTGTGCCTGCTTCATGCCATCTCCTGTTTGGGAATCACCAGAGTCTGGTACTGAGCCACAACTAAGGCTCATGAGATCCTCTAGCAGAGTTACACGGAGCGACTCAGGTTTACCACCAGAGGAGTGCAGGATTGGGAATTCTCAGGCGTGTGGTGTTAAGCTTGATCCCAGCAGGCTCAGGACTGAAGAAGTGATTTTGCACCTTCAGAAAGTTTCAAGGAATTTCTTGTTAGCTGAGCCTCCAACATAGAGTATTTCATAGGTCAGGACAGCATTTTAAGTGCATGCCAAGTCTCTATTTCCAGTGATTGGATTTTTCACCAATGGAAAGAAACATTCAGTAGTGGTAGTCAGCAGAAAGAATAACTGTGTGTGTGTGTGTGTGTGTGTGTGTGTGTGTGTGTGTGTGTGTGTGTAATACATATAACCAATTTTGCTGAAGCTGAGAATAACACCAGGGATGTTGATTTCTTCCCATAGACACAGCTGGGGTTTAAAGAGCAGGGAGAACACACCAAGGCCAGGATGAAAAGATTGGTGATGAGGGTGGTTTGCAGGTTTGCTACACTGGACCAAGGAAGCTGCTTAGAAGAAACAAGTGCAGCTACTGAGCGACAAATTGTTGGAGGGACTTGGATATCTGACTGGTGGCATATGGACAGGGGTCCCTGTTTGATAGGGACCTGAGTCTGGGGGAGGCCTTCTGCAGCAGGCCAGTCTTGATCAGTGGGCACTGAGATGCAGACTGATGGGCCAAGAACAATGCAGGTGGGGAACACTGAGCAGGAGCACAGGAGAACAAAGCAGAGGTGGAACTCCCAGCCCCCACAGGCCTCGGAGCAGACAAGGGGCTGTCATGGGGATGGAAAGACTGGGACATGTTTTTGGGAACAGACTCTTAGCAGAACAGGTTGTCAGTAAATAAAAGAATCATATATTTCAGGCAGGGAAATATTAGTGATGTCTTCAGATTTTTGTTTGTCAGAAAGTATGCTTTATATATGGCATAAAATTTTTAGTTAACACAACCCTGTCAGCCAGCATTTCTAATTCACCACTTTTTGGAAACAGAAATCCTAATAGTGTCTGTGAGACTTTGCTGGTCAGAGTGTAGCTGGGGAGTGGCGGCGGCGGCGGCGGCAGCAGCAGCAGCAGCAGCAGCAGCAGCAGCAGCAGCGTTAGGAACCCATTGGAAGGTAAAGTCTCAGGCCTCACCTGCCCACTGGGGTGAGAACCTGCATTTTAGCCATGGGTTGTCATGTACACAGGGAAATGTAAGCAGCTCTGCTCCAACATGGTGCCTTCTTGGAACCTAAAGACAGATTTATAACAAAAGATTTTGTGATATATTATGATTTTTGGAAAGCGACCGTAAATGCTAAGAATACCGTTTTAGAAGTGCTTACAGGATCAGTTATGGAAGTGGCGATTTTGTGATAATCATGTGTTTGTCACGGTCAGTACACTACTCCAGAACGTAAACGCTGCGAGGCTACCCTGAGTGTGGGGTAGGTGGAGGCTCCTGGGGAGCCTGGAGTTCCCCATCTGTCACGCCTTTCTGCCTCTCTACATCTCTACCCTTTTAACCTCCTTTATTATAAACTGGGAAGTGCGTGCAAGTTAGGCGGCCACAGCTTTGACTGTGAGGTTGGGTGTACAAAGCAGAGCAGTTACCGTGCTGTTCCGGGAAGCTTGTGCTCCTGGCAGAAGTTCATTTTTCAAAGTATGGGTGAAGGCTCTGTTCGTTTCAGAGGGTCATTCATTTTGAGACTAGCAGTGGTGAGCTCTATCCCATGAAAAATAGAAGAAATTCTGTGCAGTGAGTGGCACGATGTTCTAAACTGGAAATTCTCCACTGCGCTGACTCATCTGCTGAAAGTGGGACAGTTTGTCCTCCAGGCTCCTCCTGAGCAGGGTTTTGTCATCCGGAAGGAGAGGCTGCAGTGGGCTGTTGGGTTTATTGAGCTTGGAGACAACTTTAATACTTACTTCAGGACTTCCTGTAGGTACTAGAACAGAGTTCTGCCATAAATATAGTTGTATCTCCTTTACTGCACTGCAAGTTTTAAAAATACAACTCTGAAAACTTTAAAAAATCCTCTGTAGAAAAAGGCCATACCCCAGTGCATGGGGTAGTGTTTGGCATGTATAGGTGATCAAACAATATTTGGGATGTTTTGAATAAGTAAGTAGGTGAAATTGAGTTAGGTATTGGCGCTCACACTGGTTTGGTGACTCAGTTAAAACTTTGCAGATGACTGCTTACTTATTGATAATTTGGAGATGAAAGAAAAGAAAAGAAAGAGAAAAACTACCTCTTAGTCCCGCTACTCATAGGATGTTTGCAGAACTTTGTGGATATTTTCGCGTAGCTTGTTACATCAAACGTTGCTATGTGTTCTGCTTTCTTTTTTTTTTTATTGTAGTGACAAGTAACTGAGCTATTGAAAGCTTCAGATATTTAAAATACTTTTCTTATTTACTTATTACACCCATGGAGGGAATATCGTTAGATTAGATTTGTGAGCGAGACACAGGCCAACAGTTTACATCTCTTGTTTGTGACCTCATAGCTGGTCTGTCATCAAGTTGAGATTTTTAACTCTGTGATTTTTTAAAAATATACTGGAGCAAGCATTTCCTTAAGTAACTTTTTTTTGGTAACAGATGACAAAGTAATATTTTGTTAAGTGAATAAATTAAGGTGTCCAACAGTCTCTCTATTCTTCAATGTTTTGTGTTATGTCTTGTTGATATATATATGATATGTATATAATAATAGCACAGCAAATATCTTTGTAGAAATTTTTCTACATGATGTTCATGCTACCCTGTTTTAAGCCCTGTCTTGAAGAAGTCCACAGTTTAAGAAGATACACATTTTCTGAATTTCAGAGTTCGTCATCAGCTGTGGAGTTTGTGGTGGATACACAGCTTACTCAACTTCAATGTGTATTTAATGTCATTTATTCTCAAAACTCATGGCATCCACATTGCTCTTAGACCACAGTGTACCATTTCTTTCTTTCCCCCCTCCCTTTCCCATTCCCTCTTCCATTTCTCTCTTCCTTCTTTGCATCTATTTATGTTAGCAAAAGCAGATGGTATCCAAAAAGGAAAGCCAGTGTGTGTTGTAATAAGGGCAAAACCAACCACGCCTTACCTGTATGTACCTTAATTTGAAGCTGCAATAACACTATTGAAGAAGAAAGTACCTTCTATAATATTTGAAGTCACAACAAACCATTATAAAAGTAACTGTTCTATATTGAAGACATGACCAGTAGCAGGGCATATGAAAGTGTATGAAAGAGAAGAATGCCTTGTTCATTTATCCATGTTTATTGCATACACCGCTTATTTGTCTTTGTAGTACAGATTTTTCAAAATGTTCTCACAGCAACTTTTTCTGACAAAAATTCATTCTGTTATTAAATAGAATCTTCCTTGGCACATTTTATCTGTTGTATGTGTTATTTGTGTCCATTAGAATAGAAACTAAAAATAGGCCATTTTAATTGAAAGATTTGTGTGATAGTAATAAACCAGGGAATTGGGAAAGTGAATGTATACACGTGCTTTCTGAAATACAAAGTTTTACAATTTTGAAACATTTGATAAGGTGTAAGAGATTGAAATATATGTAGTGTATAAGCAGTATGAGCCAGAATAAAATGTTTTAATGTAACATTCAGCAGACACTTATTTTTGGTTTGTGTGCAACATTCCTCATTAAAAAATTAAAGCACCATTTCTCTTCAAGGTACTACTTTGAAAGGAAGTATCAGTGAGTGCTGTTTTGCAGCTTTTTGGGTTTTTTCTTAGATGGCATTTTGAATGCAGGAAGCTCTGTTTAGACTGAAGTTGTGTGTGTAGATAAGAAAAAATAGATTTAACTTTCTATTGAGGAATACATTCTTTGTGAAAACACATCAGATGATTTACACTTACATTTTTTCTAGAAACTGCTAGTTTTTTTTGTTTCACAGAGAATAAAAAACAAAACAAAATAACAACACAGACAAAAAGCAAAAACAAGAAAAATGATACAGGATTTCAAAACAGAATGATAGGAATTAACAGTGGTTGTTATATTACATATTGTTGTCTTCAATGAAGTTGCTCAGATTAGAATACAGGAAATCAGTGTGGACATCCCTCCCAAAACTGGGATTAGAGGTCCCACTTAACCCAGGTATTCCCCCATCTGGATATTTTCCTAGAAGAACTAAAAATATCATACACTTACATTTTAAATTATTCAAATGTAAAGCTACAGTTACAGAGTGACATCAGTACTGATTAAGATATATTTGCTAACTCAGGAGAAACTTTTACAATTATATCATAGGAGGAGTCTTAATGTACAAAGCTGCCTGTCTAATGCCATCTTAAGTAATTTTCGGAGTCCAACAGGTGAATGATTTAAAACTGTATTTGCAAAATGATGATTTTAAAGAGAGGTAACAGCAATGGGAGGAATTCATTTTAAGCATTTCTATACAGCAGCCATCCCCAAGTAGTAATATTCTCAAGACTTGTTTCTTAGGCATGGAAAAGTTTTTTGTTTACTTAGGTCAATCTATTAAGATATTGAACACTTTCATATGTTGAGAAACCCACTACATGTTAGGCACTAGTTTAGTGAATTTCTTTCAATGAATTATTTTCTCAGTAAAACAGCTTTGCAGCATAGAAAGAAATAGAAACAATTTTACCTATCACAGATATCAGAGTCACCTTAAATAATTCAGCATGCAGGTGTTCTTGTGTTTATGTGTGTGTTAAACCACACATTCGTTCAATCACTCATTCATTCATTGACCTCCCCAGAGAGGGAGGTCTAGACGCTGGGGTGATGTTCTGCGGGATGAAGGCTGCAGGTAAACAAGAGGCCAGCAGAGAGTCCCAGCCCAACAGGAAGGACTGGGAAGGGTCTCGAACCAGGCCCACTTGGACCAGACTTGGAAACTGAGCAAGAGCTCTTCAGGAAAGAGTGGGGTCAGTGGCCTGGGAAGGGAACCCATGTACCAAAGCCCAGGCAAGAAATGTGACATTTTTCTCCCCGAAGTTCTTCTCTTACTTTTGAAACTTTACGGAATTAAACTAATAATGGTAAAGGAAACAGAATGGAAACATTTGCTCCTTTCCCTGGCCTTATCTTGAGAATAGGAAACCAACTTGGTTTTTATGCAGCTATTTTGTAAAGATCCACTCACTTGTCTGTTGTATTATTTAGACCGGCTAATTGTAGCTCAAGAAGTCATCTGCCAGTTGAATGATGAGGGACTCTTGGGGCCAGCTGTTTTCCTTTGCCTTCTTCCCTCGTCCCTCTTCCCAGGCCTGGCTGGGCTGGGGATCCGGCCACCATTTGGGACCCAGAGCAACAGTGCTCAGCTCTAGGGGCTGCTGGACCTCCGGCCTCAAACCCCATCTGGTGGTGTATCTTCCGTTTCTGTCTCAGATGACAGGTCTGGAGAACGAGGTGCCTGTGGATGAAAAGAAAAACAAGAGAGAGACAGTTATGGGATGCGGGGGCTGCAGCCTCTGGACTGAAGCCTTGATTCCCATCTTCCTTAGACTTTTATTGGGACACAGACAAAAAGCAGCAGCAGGGCAAATGGGAGGAATAATGAACAGGATTGGCGAGGACAATAGAACTCAATGATCACAGGAATGAGACTCGGCTGAGTCAGCCATCATGTTATCACTCCTTCCGGCGCAGCTCAGCAAGTCATCCAGTGTTGTCCCAGCGGCTTTCCACAGGGACACAGGTCCTGCTGTGGTTTCCTTTTACACCTATACTTTTGCTAGACTGCCTGCCAGAACCAAGCAGTCACGTGGCTTGGTCAGGCCCAAGTCCCACATAGGTACTACGCTGAAAGGTAAACTAAAGAATGACCTTCTCCACACCCATCCTCTGCCCTGTTCTCCATTTCTGGCTTGTTGTTCCCATGTCCTCGTGCCGTATCCGCCGCTGCTAACTTTAACTCTGCTGGATACAAACCAGGGGCAAACCAAGAAGTGAAAGCACTTCGGTGATCCGGATGGAGAACCTGTCTGCTTTTAAATTCTCAGTGGCTGTGGGGAATGTCTTGCCATACTGAGGGGCTACATTCTTTCTTAGCACTCGGTCATCGTAAACGTTCAGTTGATACATTGTAGTGGTGTGCATTGAGGGGCTATCATATGATAACCTGATCCCCGTAGACAATGTGTACTGATCAAATCAGGGAAATTAGCGTTCTTAATTTTGTGCATCCTGGACATGCGTCAGTCAGAACTATGGGAAGTGAGGGCAAAGGCCCGTTGTTTTATGTAGGGTGCTCATTAATAATGATCTGTTTGTGGAGAATCAACTCCTACTCCCAAGCTGTAGAAGTTGCCCATGGAGGTCTAGATATGCTGAGCCTGAGTGGGGAGGACATGCAGAGTCTTCCTCTGTCCCCAAATCCCTCCATGCCCAGCCTGCTACCAAATCACAGCTCTGTGCTCTGGGTGAGAGTGTCTCCTGGCTTGTTGGCTGCAGTTGGTGAATTACAGTGTCATTCTCCTGATAAGACACAAGGCCACAGACCGAGCAGTTAATGTAACAAAAGTAAATGGTAAGAAACCACAGTGACCATGAATGCAGACAGCAAGTCTCCGCTCTGGGGACTGGAGCCCCTCGTGGTCACTAGGACACCTGGGTGAGCAGGTGGTGAGTATGGACCCTCACATCCCCAACAAGGGTGGCTGTGTGATAAAAACACGTCTGGATGGAAAGCTGGGTCTGTTTCAAACACTTGCAAATCAAACATTCACAACATCGGGGATTGAGAGGAATACAGTTTCCAGGCACACTGTCCTTTAGGTTAAAAGTTCCCCAAGGATCACAGTTGGAGTTGAATCCGAAAAGCAAAAGGATCCTTTCCATGAATTCTCCCCACTGCTGTCTTCTGATGAGGGAAGTAAGAACAGTTATTTTTCTTAAAGAAAGCAGTTTTTAGTGGGCTCAGGCTAATAATGGAGATCTGATCCATGACTGTATCTTGGTCCCGTGGAGGACAGTCCATCAGATGCCCCTGTGAAGTGCAGGTTTTGTGGGATATGTCTGGTGGATCATTAAACAGTTGGGGGGCTGTTCTGTGCTGGGGGCGAGGACTTTCAGCACATAACAGAGATGGGGGCCCTATTCTTGGGCAGCTTTCAGTTAGTCTAAGGAAAATAAATGATGAAACAAATATCAAACATAATAAATGCTTGCAGATGACAAAAGTATAGACGTGACAGAGTAGTCAGAGACTCTCCGTAGATGGTTTTAGGAAAGACTGGAGGAGAAAAAGTTCAACATGGCAAGAAGCCTTTCTCAGATCTCATCAAGCGTGTTGTTAGAAGGGGGCCCTTCAGTCACAGAAAACAGGGTACAGCGGATGACTTCATGAGTCAGAGAAGCGCCCACTTTCCACTTGCCAGCCTCATTTGTTGGAAGGGTTATTTGGAGTTTTTTTTTCCACCTGCCAAGCTGGACTGTGTAGGATCCGGAGACAGGGATATGTGCTCATTCATCTTTGTGCTCTCCAGTGCACAACACAGTGTCTGCTATTTACCTGGCATTCCGCAAAGACACAAATGCGTAAATGGAACAAAACTAGATTCACAAGAATATTTTTGACAGCCCTGTGTGTATAAGACCTCACTTTTCATTTATTCTAATCCTCGTAAGGACTTGCATGTGATTTTTAAAATTAAATATTCTGTTTTCAAAGCAGAGCTTTATTGCTTTTTGAAGTAGTTTTCTCTTAGGTAAGTTTGGCAATGGGGGCAGAGAGCACCTGCTACTAAATCATGTTATTTCTTTGACCTCGATAGTGAATTGTGTTGCTGTTCTCCAGGCCGATTTCATAACCACCCTCCTATCATGTGGCTCGGAGAGAGTTGACGTTTTAATGCTTCGCTGGAAATGAAGCACAGGTCCTTGGAAGATGGGGACTGTCACCGGGCAGGTTCAGAGTTGGTCAGCGTCCTGGGTGCCTGTCTTGGGCCTGCTGGGAGGATGAGATCAGGTGTATGGGTAAAGCCATGGGAGTCAGCAGAGAAATGATTTAACACTTTGGTAAACCACAGATAATAGGTTTTATTCTATAATCTGATTCGTGGCAGCATCCCCAAGGGAACATTCCTCTGATACTCTCCGATCATACTTCTTGGGGTGCTGCGTATTATGTACAAGGGGGGAGTCTGCAGTACTTTTAAGTCAGATGCAGAATAAATGAGGTCTTTCCTTTTGAAGAATATTCTTAACTTTTACAAATCAAGAGAATTCTTTAAAATCTGTTCATATGAACCTGTCATACTTTGTTTGCTTTGTAGACTGTCAGGGGAAAGGAAGAAGGCGCTTTTCTTACACCTTTGGTCTGGAATTTTTTACTTGTCATTTCTGAGACACCTTTTCCTTCTCTGCATGTGGAAGATGCTCTCTCTCATTCATGTGTGTTGAATAAATGCTGCATGAACAGTGGCTGAAAATGTCTCTGCTCCACTTTGCTGTTATAGCATGAACAGAAATCTCTCTTGGTCTCTTTAGGCCACAAGTGAAGTGCACATCTTTCTCTGTTGCTGTTGTAACGTCTTCAAATGAAGACAGAGGCCTCCAGCCAGCTCTCTGTATCAGTTGCCCACATCCAATTGGCGATTAAAAAATAAGTTTAGTACATCTGGAAAACACAGTTCATTGCAGAAGCGTGAAATTAATCTTATCTGCTGATTGTCACCACAGTGTCCTCAGAGAACCTAAAATACAGGACAGTACAGATTGAGCCTTCACAGGCCAGAAGCCATGAGTGCCTCTTAGGGGTTACAGTCAGGCCCTCGGTGTCCCGTGAAATTGAGACATTGCAAAGACATTCCATCTGCTTAGTAATGACTTTCACGTGGCCAGAGCATGTATATTTAGCTTTTTATTGACCACATCATTGATATATTTCTTAATTATAAAGCCTTTGAATTTTTCTTTGTCTGGACAGACTCGGGAGGGATCAGCTAGGTAAAGGAAGTGTTTCACTATAAAGGCAGGAAAATAAATGTAAATAAGAGAATTTATTTAAATCACAAGAAAATGTATGATGTCCTGGGAGCCTACTAGTCTGTTCTGTCTTCCTTTGTTTCTCCCTTTCCCTCTTCCTTCCTTCCTTTCCCTCTCACTTTCCTTCTTTCTTTCCTTTAAAAAAAGAAAAAAAAAACTTTGATGGGTACACACAAAATCTTTTTGTAGTACTTATATAGGTAATATAAAAAGCAGTCCTCAAATCATGTGCTTTTATTTTTGGAGAAAAACAAGGTCTGTTTTAACCTCGTAGAAAGGCCTTTCTCTTCACTTCTTCTGGGTCCATTTCTCTGCTAGCCTTGTCAGGGTGCTCAGGGCCCCAGCTGGGCATAGGTAGGCCTCAGCTTGTCGTAAGTGAAGCACTCACTCACTTGGAAGCAGCATTTGGCTGTTTTGATGTTGAATTGACCCATTATTCTGTTTGGTTGGTTAGTTGCCTGGATATGTTCTGTGGAGAAATTATATCAAAGCAACAACTGAATCATGGGGAATATTTAGAACAAGTAAATTGATTTGAATGATGCAGTTTTCTCTCTAAAATTGGTATAAATGTAGGGAGAATGTCTATGGTGACTGTATGAAGACAGAGATGATGATTAGAATGGGTATAGTCATGGCTGTTACGCTATAATTTGTCCTGTTTTATAGGTTGGTTGCTTTTTCGTTCCGCTCATTGTGTCCTTTGATGCACAGAAGTTTTTACTTTTAATGTAGTTCAATTTTTTTTTATTATCTGTGCTTTTGGTGTCATAGCCATGAAACCATTGTCAAAGGCAATGTCGTCAAGCTTTCCCCGTGTGCAATTTATTAAAACATTTTTTTCAATCCTGGACAGTGTTGCAACCAATAGCTTTGTGTAGAGAGATTTTTTTCCCCCCAATGGCATTGGTCTGCTTTACTTTCAGAAAGAAAAATGAAATGCCAAGCCAGCTTGGTCTCTCAAAGGCTGCTTTTGACGATAGCAGGCAGAACACAGCTTATCTCTTATCCTGTTGGCAGAAGTTGTGTTTCTGAAGGCAAGGTCATAAGCATTAGAGAAGCAATCCTATTTTTTTTTCTACTTTTATGAAGTTGACTTCAGTGATCCTCTGGAGCTATGATTTTTTTTTTTAATTTTAAAGAGAAAAGAACAAAAGCAAATTGACAAAAAGACAGAAACAGAACAACACAAACAATAAAAACAATGCAGAATTTCAAACAGGGTGGCAGGAAAGTAACAATGGTTGTTGTACTACGTATTGTTATCTTCTGACTGTGGATCACAGGAAAGACAGAGCCTTCAATTCAGTAAGAGCAACAGGGGTAAATTCATGGAATTTTTTTCTTCAGCCTTCAGATCTGGTGTCTCACAGCTGCAGTGAAAGCTGAGGATGAAGGCCTTCAGCTGAGGAGCTGCAGGGGCCCCCGGATTTCCTTTGTGGTGCCTGAGAGTCCATACTCTATGCATTTGGATGGAAGAAAGTCATATTGAGAATTCTTTTAAAAACTCAACCTTATATAAATTTAGGAAATTTTTAGAAAAATTTAACAAGGGCTTCAAGATTTCCAGCTATTCACAATCATGAGCCATAAAATTGTCTTTGGAAAAGAATTTTCTGCTAGGGACTGTCTTATGGTTATACTTGCTTATCTACTGGAAAGCTCTTCCTTTAAGAATTAAATGGAGGCAACCCTTGCTACTGTATTTCAAGAAACAAAATCTCATCAGTCCAATTTTTAATATCCCAGGGAAATTTTAAAAAAAACTTTCACATCAATGTTAGTAAATATACAAAGAGACAATAAATTGCTTTCTTACACTGATGACGGATTTCCTACCCGTGGGAGGCTCATGATACAGAATGAAAAAATCAGAGCCCTTTTATTGCTGATGGTTCATTTTAAAAAACCAAACGATGTTAGTGACCATAAAAAGCTGTCTTATCAAAGCATTTCAAAATACAGTAATCTTATTTATTATTTACATTTTTTTAACTTTTTATCATTTGCAAATTTTTCTGACTTTTTACTTTGAACTTTTTCTTATCTCTTATACCAGGCAGGTTTTTATCACTGTAATGAAATACCTGAGTCAGGGTAACTTGTAAGGAGATTCATTGCTTTGGAAGTGCAAGGGCTTGGGGTTGGCGTCAGCTTAGTTCTGGTAAGGGCCCACCATTGCTTCATCTCATCATGGCATATGGCGTGGCAGGAAGCAGAGATTGTGGGGTCAGGCTCAGGTTTCTGTGGCAGTTCTTTCACAAGGACCAACCGGGACCCCATGAAAAATACCTTAATCCCTTTCCAAGACATGCCCCTGGCTGACCTCACACTCGCTCCATTCCCAAAGGTCCGCACTGTCTCATGCTCACCACACAGGGGACCAGGCTTCCCACACACAGAGCCTGGGGGAGCAAACTATACCCAAAGTGCAGCACAGCTCCCAAAGTATGTACAAGAGTTTAATGAGGCCCCATGTGTTATCACACTGCCTGAGTAGTTATCAGGGCACAGTCTTATCTGTACCTCTGCTTGGCACCCTATGAGGGGCCGACAGGCCCACAACGAAGAATTATGTAGCCCCCCCAGTACTAAGAATGACATGGCTGAAAACACTTATGTAGGTCATTAATTTCTGTTGGCAATATTTTGATTTTTCTATGTAGAGATTCTTTACATCTTTGTTTTCCTTAGATAAGTCACATTTTGTACTGTTTTGACCTTTAAGTTTTAAATCTCATTGTTGTGTATGCGTGTCTGTGCATATGTGCATGTATATTTGTATACGTGTTCTTTTATATGTTTCTTAATGTCTTTATGTGCTTCTGTTACTTGATGTGTCTTATTGTAGGGGTTCCCTTCCAGTCTTTTTTCCTGTAGCAGTTCTTTATTGTTGAGCAAACTAGGTTCTTTGTCTCATAGAACTTCCTGCAACTTGGATGTTGCTGATTCTTTCACCATGATGGTGTATAATTTCTCTTCTTATCCCTGTACTTATGATTGTTGCCTGTATCCATTAATTCCTTAGGTGCTGCACAATGGTAACAATCCATTTCTATCACTTGCTTCTCATTTATTAGCCCAGAATGCTTCTGTAAAGAGAAACTCTCCCCTCCCCAAACCAGCTAATTCCTCTTCAGTGATGATGAATCTTTTGGAGCTTTCAGTGATATAAACAGCCCACTTTAGCATGTGTGCCTTGGGTTTGCTACCACTGCTCTAAGTTCACAGAGAAAAGGTAGGACACATGCTTATTCTTTCTCTTTTTAAGGTTTGTTTGCAAAATAAGTTGGTTCCCTGGGATTCTCCATGGGCAACTAGTGAGATTCTTTTTCTTAATTAAACCTATCAGGGACATATGACTGAAACTTACTAGATGGTTCAATTCATTGCTGTTTTTTGCTCAAGGATGATCATCTTGTTCCATCTTTGGCTAATGAGAACCTCTTTGAGACCTGAATATATTGTTAGTGCTATTTTAAGCTTTCTTACCTTCAGCTTTAATAAGGAGACACTCAGGCTGTCTTGAACATTGCTTGTCTCTGACCTGGACTCATTTCTGGAAGGAGCTAGACCCTCCACTGTGGTGTATGTACAGAGGACATAGGCATGCACAGTGCTCCTGCTACCCATTCTTTCTAAATGCCTTCCAGTTGACAGAACTAGAAAATATGTAGATTTTTAAATATTAAAAACTGAAGTGAGATGCATTGATTCTGCCTATTCATATCCTGGTCTATAAGATTTTAAAATTATTCATCCTTTTTCCTGTGCACAAAATCTTGGGTCTTAACATAGTTCTTGCTGTATCACAAACTACACACACCCAGTGTCCTCTTAGTAACCACACCCCCTTTTCCAGTGAAAATACTGTCACTGAAAACAGTAAGATAAGGAGGATGTTGGTCTTTTGGGGATCTGTTTTGAAGGATATTTCAGAATATGGATGTGTTTTTAGGTTGCTACATTTTAAAGTCACTTGGAGTAGTGTGCTTATGTTACCAAGTGGATTTACTTTTAGGAACATTTAATTCACTGTACTCTTGACTTCTAGGGATTGCATATTAAAATTTCATTTAATATTATTATGTGCAATATTTACCTAGTTTTAAAGTCAATTTTACAAACAGGGTGCATGCCAAGAAGCTTCTTTTCTATCCTTGTCTCTTTTCCCTATTCCTCCCTCACATGATAGGTATCTGTTTTTAAAACAAACATGGCTTCTCTCACCAGTGTGGGTTCTTCATGAGTGTCGTCAGGTGAACTGGGTGCTTCTGCCTTTGCTCCCATGGCACTATTTTTCATTTACCGTCCTCATCCTTTGGGGGAATATTTTCACATTTTCAAAACAAGTACATTTCATGTAGAGGCACCTGTATGGGCCAGAAGTAATTGAGATGAAGGACAGTTACAGGGAATCACTTGAAACATGTTAAGCTAGAAATCCAAGTGAAGCAAACAAGTGCGCCTGGGCAGCCTAAGGTCTCTGGCAGCCCCTGCTGGGTGGCCTGGGGACACCTGCTCTCTATGCAGCATCTGTCAGTGCCTGCTGCTCCCAGAGCTGTGTGGGTTGCAGACAGGGCCTCCAGGAGGGAACAATGGCTCTTCTGGGCTGGTTTTTCCCCCACTTGAATGAAAAGATAGTATGTGAAATAATAAGGGCAGGGAAGGTACCATGAATAATTAATTGTCACTGCACTTAGCAACCTAGTTTTAGTCATAAACAAGAATTAAAGCAGCAACACTAGGCCCACTTTCGGCCTTTTTCTCCTTCCTCAGGTAGCAGAGTGGTTAACATGTGAGCAAGGGAAGGGAAAGCCCTGGTGACCAGCTCCGGATTGAAAGGCACCCATTCCTGGAAGGCAGGGTCTGCCTCTCCTTCCATCACCGATTCCTGTCTGCTGATTGCCTGATCCTGGGAGGCGCATTTGTGATACAACACATGGCCCTTCTGAGTTAGCAGCCCATTGTGTTCTGTCTGGGTGGTGCTGTGGAATGAGAAAGGGTAACATCTCTTTCGAGGTACAATGAGTAATGGCAGATGCAACAGTAGTGTGTTCTGTTCTAGGTTTGTGGATAAGACTGTGAGTTTGTGATTCTTTGCCAGGCACTTGACCTCCCTAGTTTTTTTGTTTTGTTCTGTTTTTTCTTGTTGGTGAAAGTATACTGTTGGGGCTAAACTGTTATTAACCGTAGAATTTTTGTAGGCACCAAGGAGATTTTTAAAAATGGTAACAGAAGCTTAGCATGCCAAATAAATTGAGTGTTGAATTCTTCTAATCTCCCATCTAACTTACCCCAAGAAAGAAATGCATGTGTGTAGACTTTGACTCAAGAACGCCACTTCTAGCAGTTTTATACCAAGAATACATGTGATTTTGCCTACAAAATGTGTCTAAATTGCTTACCAAGTGTAAGTGTGTATGTGCGTGTACACGATTTCCTCTTCTCTCATGTGTGCACACACTTTCATTCTGGATCCAATCTGAATTTCTAGTAGAGGACTGGGTAAAGAAATTACTACATGCCTGTATTTTATAGTGACCATGCCTTATTTACATAATAAAAATCAGTAAGAGGATTTTTGTTCAGAAAGACAATTACAACTTTTCCTTTTAGTGCAATTTTGAACTTAAAGGAGAGAGTTTGCATTCATACACGCTTTGGAGTAAACTGGCTTTGGCTTGGTTTCATCTTTGGCTGACTATAAAATTAGATAATGACTTGCGTCACAGTGAAGGAATGGCTGACTCTTAGGGAAGCTCCCCCTTCTTAAACATATGAAGCTGTTTTTTCATTTTTTGTTATTTCTGTATGGGGATATAACCTGCTTTGATCATGTCTTTTCTCTCGTTACCATCCTTTGGTCTTCCCCTCAATTCCCGTCTTCTTGTTTTATGGTTTAGGGAGATGTTCTTAATGTTCTTGGGTGGCAGGGTCTAGTTTAGTAGTAAAATCATTTGATCCAGTCTGGAAATGATACTGATTTTATTTATGTAAACTTTTGAACATGTTTTGGATTTTAAAAATGAGCAATAACCATCTTCCTTTGGCCATGCAATGTCAGGTTGTTTCTGCTATATTTATACTTACTACTTAAAGGCCACAGTTGAAAAGTTTACTAACCCAGTCACTTACAATATGACCTTGTCATCTGCTTTGCTTTGAAGAATTGGGCAGATCTGTCCTGACACGTAGAACCATGTACCATCTTGCCACTCTGCCTTTCTCCTTGGGGCAATTTAATCTGCTCGATAAGCTTAACTTCTCTCCAAGCAATAGGATTACATAAGACTTTTAGGGTACGAATTCATAATAAAACTAATCTTATGTTGTTTTCTTAACAGAAACCACAGCCCATTAATGAGTTTCGGAGCCAGCTTTGTCAGTTTTTTGGTAAGTTAATGTCAGAATAGGTCGTGGTGTGAAAGAAACAAATATAAATTAATGTCTGCTATTAGCTACCAACTGAACAGATGCACCATTATAGAAAATCTTTTAAACTGGGATGAAATTTTGCTTGTAAACCAATGCTAGGAGGTAACTCTTCTTGCCTAATTTAAAAAGTAAAGCGCTTATATTTTATTTTGATAGCATTATATATTTTCCAATCTAAATATTCATTGAATAAAGATGTAATTGAAAGACCTCCAAAAATTAAAACTGTTGGAGCAGGGCAAAAGTCTGACCTTTGGTAATAAAGGTTTCCTGTAAAATTGTTGAGTAACTGTGGACTCAGTTCAATAAGCAAAGTGAAAGTATGTTTGCTAGCATTACATTTCCAAATGCTAACATTTGAGAATTGAGGGAAAAGGTTTTAGTTAAGTTTTAAAGGAAATTGGTCGATGGAAAAAATTGAGAATTTTCATTTTTCAGAAAAACTTATTAAACAAATTACTTTCAGATGTAATTGTTTTTTGGTCTTTGTGAGACAGGGTCTTGCCATGCTGTTCAGTCTGGTCTTGAGCTCACTTTGTAGCTCAGGCTGGTCTCAAACTCACAACGATCTTCCTGTCTCAGCCTCCCAAGTGCTGGGATTGCAGGTGTGTGCCACCATGCCTGGCTTCAAACATAATTCTTTAAAAACCATAAATTATAAAACAGAAGAGGGGAAAAATAATGAGATAAAATGGGAGAAAACATTTAGAGTGGAGATTTAGAAAACTAGCAGCAAACAGGCATATTGTGTAGAGTCCATTAGTGCCCACTGCAGGTGCCAGGCCAGACTCAGTGAGACAGACAGGTTTTTATTCAAGCTGTTTATTTCCTCTTACTGCCATACAAGACAACAAAAATTTCACAGTCGACTTTTTGCAAAATTCATAGTTCATGCCTCAAGGAAAACAGTAGCTTCTGGGAATTTTAACATTAGGACCCATGTGACGATAGAGGCTGCTAGGGAGATCAAACAGAGGGACCCCGGCTAAGCTGGCTGGGGAGCAGGCTGAGAGCATAGCATGGTTGGAAAGAGTGTGGCAGGAGGCCAGGAAAAAGTGACTGTGGCCTGATTTGGTAGGTGCAGCAGGTTCAGATCAGACCAAAGGCACCTAGAATGCCAAGACGGGGCTAGTGGAACCTGACTGGAAATGGAGAACTAGACAGTGAGTTTGCCTTCCAAGAACCTGGTCTCCCTTTTAGCTCAGAAACCTCAGTTCTACTGGGTATAAGTCACAGGGCTAGCAGACATTCAGAAGATTGCCTCTGCCCAGCCAAATATAGCCTTGCAAGATCCACCAGGATCCAGTGCCTAGGAACAAGCTGCTGGTGGAATTTCTAACTGTACACATTGTAAAATAAATTCCTAATGAGTGAACCCATGGGGATTGCTATTCCGGAAAGACTGATGATTTTCAAAGACTACTTACTAGCTTTGTGTCATTAGCTTTTCTGTGTAGTACTGGATGAGCTCGGATCCATCTGTTGGTCCAGTGAGACATTGTTGGAAAAACTGAATGGAGCAGACCAATCAAATTGCATGGAATTTTTATTATTGTGTTGAAATAGCAACAAAAGCATGGCAGAATGATAATTGCAAGGTCATTTGCTAGTGTACTTTTTTCATGTTGGTGTAATGGAGGATACTCTTACTTTACACTGAGGTTATAATTTCTTTAAATGAATAAAGTATGCTGATACATTTTGATTCTTTTACTTGCAAGAAATTATTTTTCCCTCTTAGTTTGGGGCTTTGTTATCATAAATTGGGTTAAAGTTTCAGTGACTGATTCGTTCCTTCTTTCCTTCTTGGAAGAATGCCATGATGACCTTTGAGGAAGAAAAAATGCAGTTGGCATGTGATGACTTAAAAACGACGGAAAAGCTGTGTGAGAGTGAGGAGGCTGGGGTAATTGAAACGATCAAAAATAAAATTAAGAAGAATGTAAGTAGCACGCAGCTTTTGAGTATGGACTCTGCCACTTATGTAGAACATCATTCATTTACTTGTGTTTTGTATTTAGAATATGGCTGAAAATAATATTTGTCATTACTTTTGATTGTGTAAAATGTCTTTCTTAAAATAACAGAAGGCCCTTTAGTCATTAGAGTTCCTCAGTAGGTGGTCCTTTGGTGTTTTACAATGGTCTTCTTCCACAGTGGGCTCTGGGCCAGGACTCATGAAGTGCAGGTTTCTGTATGTAGTTAAATGTGGTACAATGAACCACAGTGAACAATGAAAGGGTTGTGTTTGGGCATATTGCCAGCCCCCAGCTCTCACCAGCCTTGGGTTATAAATAAAAACCCAACATTGTAATCCACTTTTCCTGATTTTGCCTTCACCTTTCAACTCAAAAGTTCCGGACCATGGAGATGCATGTTCTTGGCCCTTCAGTGGCATGTTCCCAAGCATGACACATATGTGCCTAACAAGCTAATCTGTTGCATAGGTCCATCAGGCCACCCTTTCTTTTCTTATGATTCTTCACATCACTCCTATACCTGTGAAGCAGTCACAAGAAGTGGCTTGACTTCTGTTCTTGCTGATGGTGTCTACCATGGGGAAGCCACTGACAGGCCAAGAATTCTACAGCCTGAGACTGCTGATGGGCCAGAGTTGCCTTTGCTCCCTCTTCCTCCAAACCACATGTGCAATCAGTGAGCCATCCCTCTCTCTCTAAACTCTCTTTCTTAAACATCTGTCTGTCATCTCTAACAGCTCTTAGGCACCTCCCCAAGCCAGCCACCATCCCCTTGGCCTAAGACAGACTAGCGTTTCAGCCTCTGGTCTCCCTGGTCCAATTCATTCTCTGTAATATGGAGGTATTGCTTGTGTGGCTTTCAGGCCTTGCCTGGCTGTCATCCCTGCAATGAAGTTCAGACTCCTAAGTTTGGCTGGCATATGTTTTGCCTCTGCCTGGAACACTTTTTTCCCCGTTGCCTGATTCCTACTCAATCTTCAGTTCTTCATTTTGACCTCAGAACTCTTTCCTGGGGCTGCTGGTCCTACTGAGTATGTCTTCTACAGTTCCCATAGTTTTCTGTACTTTGCCCTGCAGAATACTTACTATTACACAGTAATAAAGTCTGTAGTTCCCCATTACCTGGAAGTTTCTTTATGTATCTATCCTCAGTAGCTACTACTGTGCCCAGCACATAGTTTTAACATTTGTAGTAGTCCTTGTGACTTATATAGTATGTAAGGCTATGCAAGATCTCATTAGCCCCCTTGACAACCCTCCCTGCACAGTGGATGTTACTGAAATAAGGAACAGAAGCACTGATAGATTGACATTTTCCAAAGTAAACAGAATAATGAGTGCTGGGCTAGGCATGGAACACAGTGACTATGATTGACTATGCTGAAATCTGCAAACGGTGTGTGTGTATGTGTGTGTAAGAGGGAGAGAGAGTGAGAGAGATAATATCACTGCCCTATGTACCATAGTAGGCACTTGGCATATTTGCATAAGTCATGCCATTTCTTATGTCATTATAAAAGTTATAAAAATAGCTTATTTTACTCAGATTTACTTTGTGTTGAGAACACAGAATGTTCTATGCCATAGTGATTTTTACTCATTTGAGAAATACAATTTGTGACAAAGACCAATATTTTTTAAGTGATTTGATCTTTTGCTTATTTTTATGGCTTGAATTTCAAGGGTAAATTGTGATTTATTCAAAGCTAATTTTTAATTTCAGTGTGTGTTTTCTGTTCATGGAAATGTAATCAGTTTCCAGCCCTAACATTTCAGCTGCAGGCCCCAGAAGGCTGCACCCTAATAAGAGGCCCATCTAAAGATTGAAGGCTATAAAATGACTTCTCAGGTTATCTACTTTAGTGAATGTTTTGGACCGTTAGTGATTTTTTATAATTAAGAGATTACATTATCTAAAAATTGTGAACCCCTGAAGTTTTGTGATTTTTAAAATTTCCCATGAATTCAGCTTTTGTCACTTAGAATATTATTTTTTAATTATAATGTTCTTTAGCATTGTATTGTCAACAAAGCTAGACCTAATGGGTATGTGGAACTACCAGCCTTCTGGCATAAATTTGGCCTGGCTTTCAGTGACTGCCAGGTCCATTTCCTCATTCCTGTGTGAAATTATTTTGTACCATAAAGTAAGAGTTGTTTGGAGGGAGTAGTCTCCTTGGCGGGTGTGCTTTTACTGGTGTTTACTTTCTTTCTACCAAACAGGTTGATGTCCGCAAATCCGCCCCCTCTATGGTTGATCGGCTTCAAAGGCAAATAATCATTGCTGACTGTCAAGTTTACCTGGCTGTGCTTTCATTTGTGAAGCAAGAATTGTCAGGTATGCTAAAGCACTAGTTTAATGGCATTCACTGTTCAGTGGCCACAATGGTAATGGTCTTTGTAGACCACCTCATATTTCAGGCTTTGTAAACACGTGGTATCTCTTCAGGGCATGGTACTGATTTATTACTTGGGAAATTGAAACCACAAGTGCTTAATGTGTGTTTGGCAAGTTTTAGTCTCAAAGCCTATGCTTCATTCTTTACTCCCAAGATAATTCTGTCTTACTTAGAGAAATCACTACTATCTTTTATATGTATGTAGATACATATTCCTTTTTCTTTGTGGAAATCAAGTTGTGGTAATAATCTTTAAAATCTAACTGATGTAAAATTAAGTTATTGAGAAAATTGTCATTAGAGGCTTGGATGCCCTCAGTGGCCTTAAGTATATTAGGAAATCATTAAAGACCATTAAAGATTTCCTAATAAACTTAGAATGCTTGCTATTATAACAACTTTCAACAAGGGGCATAAACTAATTTCTTAATTCATTTGTACAACATGAATGTTTTCCAGGCTTTTGTACCTTTAATTTCTTGAGTGCAAGTGACTCAGTGGAGTCCCTAATAGCTTGCTGTAAGACTGTGTCTAAATTGTTATGTGTGTTTTGGATCCTGTGAGCAGTAACTAACCACTTGGGTAGATACTATTTACCTGTGAAAGAATGAAAATTTTTTAAAAATCAATTAAAATTCAATTAGAAAAGTCTTTCTTCCCAAACCTTAAATGAAGAAAAATATAGTTCTGCTAGATTATACCATGTTTCTTTCTAGTAACCAGAAGCAAGTTTTCCTAGTTTTTTTCCCCTCTTGTTCTCTTTGTCTCTGTCACTCTAGAAGATGCTTGATTTCTATTTACTTCATATAAAAGTGGAATTTAACTTTAATTTTGACCTCTCTTGATCTTCCTAGAGTTTATCCCTCTTTAAAATATGTCCTATGGTGTATTTTTACCGTTCGCTGTGGTTCATTTCTTTCCTTTAATCTACTTCTCATCAGTCTCTCAGTACCTTTAAGGGCAACAGTTCACAGTGTATCAAAATTTCCTCTGCTGTAGTCATGCCAATCATCTGGAGCTCCACGCTGACTTGGGTGTAAAAGAGCAGTGGAGTTTATCTGGTGCTCTCTGGTCAAGACAGGTGCTTGGCTCTTCTGTGATCTTATACATCCTTTGCTCAAGGACTCTTGTCAGGAGCTAATTAGAGCCATTAAGAAACTATTGGTTAAGAGAGGAGAGTAGATAGGCATAGTAGCAGGTAGCTGTGGTTCCAGTTACTCTGAATACTGAGGAGGGAAAATCACTTAGGTCCAGGAATTCTAGGCCAGCCTGGGCAACATAGTAAGACAGCTTATCTTAAAAAATAAAATTTAAAAAAATTACCAGAGAAGGATAATACAAATGTAGTATAGTACCTAACTGTGAATGTATTTCAGAAATTTAAAAATGTGTGTATCTGTCTTTCCTATGGTTATTCATGATCCATTCAACAGTTACAGGGTCCACACTGTGGGACAATCACTGTGGTAGGTGCATATGCCCATAGGCCTGACCCTTAGCAGTTTGAAATCATCAGAATATATTATTTATTTCAAAAATTATTGTGATTATAAAATTATTATTATTATGAAAACTTTTGAAAAGATAAAAAGAGTACAAAAGAAAGCAAGTCATCATTTCTAATTTCTTCCCTGGAAAGAAGTCATTCTTAATCTGTTTTGTGTTTCTCTGTATTTTTATCTGCACTGTAGAATCTATAATATTTTGAATCCTACTTTACTCTCTTAGATCATATTTTGGATATTTTCCTGTGATTCAGTTTTAGAATGTAATTTTAAATAATAACATACTAGTTTATCTTATGGAAAAGCCATAATTTATTTAATCAATTTTTCCTTGCTGTGTTTTGTGTTCATTAGTGAGGTTAAACTCATTTTTAATCAGTTCATTTTTGGTGCTCGAGATCAAGTAAAGGAGGTGCTTTTCTACTGAACTATTTCCCAACCTTTATTTTTTTATTTCATCCATAAACTGTATTTTTTTTGCAAATTGCCTTTATTGTCTTTACCCAATCTTCTAATAATTTTATATTAATCAGTTATTTAATCCTGTTTATCATAGCCATTTAGCAGTATTCTTGTTTTCTCCTAAACTGTATTAGTTGTTGAATGTGATGTTGATACCACAGTGAAATTTCTGTAAGCATAAAAGCCTCACATCTTAATCTTTCTAGTGGTAGTTTATTTTATGAATGGTTCAGTATTTATTTTAAACAGTCAATCAACAATATGAGTTATTTATTCATTTACAAATTATTTACTTTATTATTGAAATCATTTCTTAAAAAAAAAAACTTTTTTGATGGATAATTTCCTAGAAGAAACAAAAGCTTTCTTTGAAACATTTGTTCTAGGAGTTCCCACCCCTGAGAGGGTGACACAGAGGCCCACCTGGGGAGGGGCACACCCAGACCACGGCTCAGGGAGGGATGAATCAGAATGAATTTTTGCCCTGAAGAGTATAGTTGCTGAAAAGATTGGCATTTCAAAAACTGCCAGGTACTTTGCATCAGGACAATGGGAAATATGGCTTGAGGGCATCTCAGGAATCAGCAAGACCACACCTTCTGGCTTTGGAAGGGCCACTCAGGGAACTGGCTCTCTGAGATTCATTTCTCAGCACTAAGCCACTGAAGCACTCGGGGGGCTGCTGCAGCCATGGTTCAAGGGGGCCTGGATACTCTTCCCATTGAGAGTAGACCATGGTATCATCCGTGAGTTGCTGTTTTTTCAGGCATGTAGGATGAAGAGTTGTGGGTTTACAAAGGCTTCCACCCAGATTTTGGAAGAAGCCTGGGAGACCAGGTAGTGTGCCCCTGAGTGAGCAGTGCCTGAAATGAGAGTGAAACCAAAAGTAAGAGGAGTCACCAGGAAGTTAGAAATGCCAGGAATGTAAAACATCTGCTGAGGAGAGCCATAGGGCAATGAGTGCAACCAGCCCAAGGCACAGGCCATGTGGGCTGCCCACTGCACTTTTGGCTTGCCATAGAGACACGTATGTCCGAGCTCTGTAGAGCTCACTTCTTGCCACAACTTGTCCCAGATGTACTGGATGTGGAGCTGCAAGATTTAACGTTTGCCCTACTGGATTTTGGTCTTGCTTTGGTCCAACTTCTATTTCCCTCGCCATCCCTTTTGAATGGAAAAGTTTACCCTGTGCCATTATATGCTGAAAGAATTTTTATTTTTCATTTTTATAGGGGCTTGGAGCTAAGAGTTTGTCTTGATCTTAGGGAAGACTTTAGACTTGAACTTTTCTGTAATACTGGAAATGCTAAGACTAGCAACTCCCAAAGAGAAACTAAATGCATTTTGCATAATGAGATTGATGTGAATCTTTCAGGGGCTACAGGCAGAATGTTATTATGGTTTACAACGATAATGTCCTCCAGAAGTCTCATACGTTTGGAAGGTGTTTGGGTCATGGGGGTGCTGCCCTCATCCCTGGATTGGTGCATTGATGATGTCAGACCTGACTATGCTGAGGTGGGGCTTGGGCTGAAAAGGTGGGTCACTGAGGAGGTGGCCTGGAAGTTTGTGTTCTTGTCCCTTAGCTTCTCCTCTCCTTCCCTGCTTTGACTTGCTAAGAGGTGAGTGGCTTTGCTCTGCTGTTATATCACTGTGGCATTTCTGCCGTGAAGCGTGTGGACCAGGGTTGAATCCCCTGAAACCGTGAGCCTGAATAAACCTTTCTTAATTTAAATTGCAGGTGTTGGGTATTTTGTTCCTGTGACAGGAAGATGACTAATACAGATAGATATTGCAGGCATTTCCTTTCGGGTGAAACTGCAAACTTAATCATTCACTTGTGATTCTTTTCCCCCTGATTCTTACTGCTGAGCTACTTTGAAATTTCTTCCACCAGAACAGTTAGTCTACCATATTTAAATTTAGCTTCACACAGCCTACATGGACACAGTGTAGCCAGTTTGCTTGCCAGAAGGAAATATGCATGGCCTCTAGTCCAGTTTCCGATAGAGTCTTCATTCCTTTCTGAAACTTCATGGGCCTGACCTTTACTGTCCACATTCCTGTCATCATTTTGGTCTTCTGAACTCGTCTATCTCTGTTTATAGTAATCTAGA
The DNA here is from genome assembly GCA_004027595.1 of Dinomys branickii. NCBI lineage: Eukaryota > Metazoa > Chordata > Mammalia > Rodentia > Dinomyidae > Dinomys > Dinomys branickii. Next base: position 118,519 of record PVLD010001531.1, read on the forward strand.
GTTTTCTCTCTTTCATTTCCAAACATTCCCAAGCCTTTTCCCTGTAAGCCACTTCCAAAGATTTCTAAACTGCATTGTCAGGAGCAGTCACATCACTGCCCCTACTCCTGTTACCAGAATCTTTATGAGTCACTTTCTTGTGACTGGGATGAAATACCTGGAAAGCGCGATTTAAAGGAGGTTAGGTTTATTTTGGTTCACAGCTCTTGTGGATTCAGTCCATGGTTAACTGTCTTTAAGGCAGAAACAGCGCGGTGAAAGAGCACGGTGGAGGAGAGATGCTTACCACATGACAGCCAGGAGGCAGAGAAGGGAGAAGCTAGGGACAAGAATACAGCCTTTTGGGTCATGTCTTCAGTGACCTACTTCTTTTAACCAGGCCCCATCTCCAGGCAGCCTTCAGCTGTGAACTCATCAACAGCCTGATCTACTGATGAGTGTGAATGTAGAGTGTCACCTTCCAAACACATGAGATTTTGGAGGGCATTTTAGATCTAAACCATAGCAGCTTATTAATGATGCTATGAGCTGAGTCCTTTTTTTCAGTGAACATATATTACTTTGATAAGAAAAAGTTTTAAAGACATATTTCATGGTTCTTGCCTCCTGAATTTGTTACGAATCTCCTCTATTTCCTTCTGGGTTTGAAGAGAGGGCCCTGTCTACTCATGCCTGTACGCTTGGCACACTGGGCACTCAGCCAACTGGCCTTCTTTTGCAGGGAGTCAGCAGAGTTGGTATGCTTTGGTTGTGATGATGTGATATGACAGCACCGGAGGCGTGACAAAGCCAGGACCAACCCTGGTCTTCTTACCTCATAACTAGATTCCTGGCTTTCTCCGCATATTTTAGTCTGGTTACTTACATTACCACCTTCTCAAGGCCTTTGCCACTGCTTACTCCCTACATCCAGTCGTACTCGCTGTGGGATAGAGAAACAACCTGTACTCAAAGCTCTTCTCCAAGCCACGTATCTGCACTCTTGTGCTTTAAAGACTTAACTGCCCTGTGTCACCCCCAAGGTAAAGCCATGTCCCTTCCCTGGGTGGCCTGTAGGAACCTGTCCCCTTCCCAGGCTCCTGTCCTTCTGCTGCCTCCTCTTGTGTGAGCAAAGTTCTTGTAGTTCCCCTAGCACCTGAGCTGCCATGGACCTGAGTTCACAGGCCTGCCCAGTGTGGAATCCACCTACCTCTTTCTGTCTATCGTCTAATCAAGCACAGCCTGGACAGTCTTCCTTCCTCACTGATGTCATCAATCTAGCCTATGTGTGTGCCCTGTACATAACCAGTTAGAGCACACTGCACACAGCAATGCATGTTTTTATCTACATGTCTGTTAAAGTATGAGAGCATAAGCTCCTTGAGGGTAGAAACTACATCAGTCTACCTGTTATTTCCCTTCTTCCTGCATGCACTGAGCATTTGATACATGTCAGGCGTTGTGAAATGACAGGTGCTGATAGGCTGGAGATGAATAAGAGGCAATTGCTCCCCTAAGGGGACTCATGATTGAAAAATGAGTAAATAAAGTCTAATTCAGGAAGATACTTTGACCAGCAGATACATAAGTTAGTCATCGAGAAGGCTCAGGAAACAAGTGACTCTGCATCTTTGGGAAGCTTGGGGACTGTGATTCTGTTTCTGAGTAGGATTATGAAGAATGAATGTCTGTTTCTGTCTCTGGTCTGGGTATTTGGTGCCTCTGTGTCGCACTTGCTGAGTGTATATTCTGTACCTTACAGTGGAGGAAGGATTACGCCATTCCAGAAAGAAACTGGGAGTGGAGAAGTGAGCCTTTTAGAAGATAATGAGAGCAGGGCATGGGGGCGCACGCCTGTAATCCCAGCATCAGGAGGCTGAGGTAGGAGGATCACAAGTCTGAGGCCAGCCTGATCGACATGGGGAGACCCTGTCTCACTGAAAAAGAAGATAATGAGCTGATGGGCTGTTGGAAAACTGAATCATCTTTTATCCTTGAAGTCTGCTATTTGAGTCACAAAAAAGGCAACTTGGACTTACTTTCCATTGTGGGGTAACTAGCCTTATTCTAGGTCAAGTGAATAAAGAGATTGCAATGATATAGCCCCAGGTATAGCCCCCTGAAAAATGACCAAATTCATCCTAAGATCACATGAGCATAGCTTGATATTTTCATTTGCTAGGCGACTCCTGTCCTTTCTCACGCAGGACTCCCAGCCCCTATCTGGAGGTTACTGCCTCCCCTCCATCTCCTGGCAGATGGATGCTGGTCTCAAAGGTAGGACAAGTGGCCTGTGGCTTCCTGTACTCTGCTTTTCTCCGGAGGCACAGAGTTATCCCACTGGCTGAGTGTTTGATCTCTGACCTTTCAGGGGAGCCAGTGGAAGGCTGGAGCTGCAGCCCTTGAATGCTGTTTTCTCAGTGTTGGGAAGTTGAGAGGCATTACCATTTGCAGAGCTGCAGGCCATGGAGCAGGCTGGGCTCTCTGTGAGTCACCCAGCTCTTGCCTCCTCTGAAGGGGTCAGAGCTGTTTCAGTACAAGAGTAGGGCACATCCCAGGGACCTTGTTTCACTAGGTTGAATGTGGAATGTAGTAAAAGCAAAATGTCTCTCTACATGTATATCTTTTTAAAATTTATTTTAAAAATAAAAGAAGGAAAACATATTAACAAACAGACATCCATTTACAGAATAGCATAAGAACTATACAGGCAACACTGAATTACAGACAAAGTGGTAGGAGATTAACAATGGTTGTCGTATTACATATTGATACCTTCAGAGTGGTTTCTCAGGAAAATATGCAAGATTGATCCAATAATTAATGTTTAACCGATCCTTTCAGTAAAGCGATAGAAGTCAGTAGGACAGCTATATTAGCTATCCCGTATATACATACATGATTTCCCTTTCTTTTCTCTTTTCCCTCATCCCAGTTTCGACATGTATATTAACTTCATTTTGTGCATATAAGTTAATAATCTTTGACTTAGTCCAAGATTTTAAGTTCTGTTTCCTTGGATCACAGTAAAGGTTTTTCAGCTTTTCATGACAGATTTGAATGAGTCTTTGTAAATGTTGGCACTGATGCCTGTACTGGCCACATAGTTAAACGTGTGTTAAACACATCGCCTTTTTATTCACTAAGAATGGATTCTTTTTAACTGTGGATTTTTGTTAGTCTGTCTGACCTCCCCACATTTAGGAGTTAGTGGATTTTCATGTTCACTTCAGTTGCTGTCACCCTTCCAGTTAATCCCTCAGCTGGGATCTGGATTGTTGCGAGTCATTTCTCCAACGCTCTCTCTTAAGCCCCAGTTTTAGAGATTCTGTGTTTCTCCGCAGCCAGCGCATGTTCTTCAGCTGCTCTTCAACCCATTGGCCCCAGCACAACCCCACTTCCTGTAGAGAGGAAAATGCAGGGTAAAGTGAAGTTAACGATGGGAGGGAAAGGAGGTAAAGTTTTTGGCTGAAATCCTACAGTGCTTCATTTTGTATCAGCAATTTACTGATGAAAGAGAACTATTCTCTTACAGCTTCAGCCTGACTCATTTTCTTTCTTTCTATCTCTGACCCATGGCATATTTAAGTAATTTTTTTCTTATATTACATGCTTTAAGTTTTTTATCTTCTACTTGTTGTGGGCATTTGGAGGCTGGGATTATGTTTTATAGTTCTTTTGTCTCCATGAGATGCCATTGCTATTTCAAGAATATAACAAGAACTTCAACTTTTGCAAATTTTCTTTTTCTTTCATTTTTTAAACTGTGGTCAGTGATTATTAGTTTTCAGTTAGATCCCAATTCCTTTTGTATCCTCTAGCATATATTGTCTAGTTTCCCATTTCTTTTTTTCCTTTTCTATTAAATCTATTAAATCTTTCTATTAAATCTTAAAATTAAATTACATCTTTCTAATAAATCTTTCTATTAGATCTTTTCAGATCATTATTGAGAATCATTTTTGTTGTTTGTGGGCATATTAATTTAAACATTTGAAAATTCACTTTGTTGGCATTTAAAAAAGTTTCGGGGTTTTCTCAAACTTTTATTTTTCCTCAGGTACTTCATATCTGAGGGGGAAAAGTCACTGAGCTTCATACAGTAAAGATCTGTGTCACCCTTCTTTCTGATTTACCTGTCAGTCTTTGAGATGTAATATTTGTGCAATAAATGCTTTTCTTAAATTGAATTAAGTGAAAGAATTGTTTCAATCACATAATGTGACCTGGATAATTATAAAATCATAGAACTAGTTCTCTTTAAATCAGTCTTTTGTGGACTAAATATGCTTTGTCGTTTAGTCCTGCAGCATACTTCCTAGTTGATATAAACTGTAGGACATTAGCCACCCAGAACTCAAAGGATGATTATGTTTTTAATTATAGTCCTATAGGAAAAATGGTAATCGTTGGGAAATTTATATGCCTAAGTGAAATATATGCTTTCTACCATGTACTGAGGTCTTGAAGAGCAGTCCCTGGCCTAATGGTTCACCCACAGGTCTCACAGGTCTCAGCATATCCCTGCTATGATTTAGTAGAAGAAAAGGACACAAGGCAAAGTCAAGAAAGAGAAAAGAGGAACAGGGTGAAGTCCAGGTAGATGTTTCCAAGGGTCTTTTGCCAGAGCAGTCACATGAGACATATTTCATTCTCTCAGCAATGAGCAGTGATAACAGGGGTAAAACTTTACCATCTGAAAAATCTGTTAGAGACCTACCGCCTTGCACACACCCAAATTCCAGAGTCCCCGAAGGAACATGAGCATTCAGTATAAAGCACAATGTGCAGTTTAGCCAACACAGTGAGCTGCTTTCATCAGTTCTAGTGATGGCAAGAGATGTCCCCAGTCTAGGTCTCCCACACAGTGAGGGCTCTGCCCTGTAAACAGCCTCTGGAAGGATAGCACATGCCGTGGCACTTTCCGTTAAGGGGTTGGAGTTTTCTAATTTCTTTTTGCTGTCTAGAGGGTTGGGTAGTCTGGGACAGTTGATGTTTTCCAGTTTTGCAAGAGGGTCCGAGTAGTGGTATCATGGTAGTAACAGTTGCTGGAGGATAAGGTCTCTTCCATCCTTAAGAGGGAACTTTTTAAAACAGCAAATTTCCCACAGAAAACCCTTCCCTGAAAAAGTGCTGATGGAGCACTCAGATAACAAGAGGTAAATCAGCCCCTGACACCTGCCTCCCAGTCTGAAGGTGGAAATATTCACAGGCAAGTGGACTGGATGTTCAGGGCTTGTCTGAGAGGGGCCGATGGGGCATGCATCTCACTTCCTGTTCTTGAAGTCTTTTCGGTGCTAAGTTTTGAAGAGGGCCCTGCTAATAAATTGCCCTAAGAGGCACTAAAGGAAGCTACTTTTAAGATAACCAGTTTTTACCCTGGGTGTGGGTAATCTCTTCACTGTGGATTTCTCTAGGCTGGGGCAGTGGGTGAACACCACTGGCACAGACCAAACAAAGCCGTCCCGGTTGAGTAGGGTCCAGCTACACAGGAGATACCAGATGTAGGTAAGGTGGGTAATCTTTGCAATTCTGCATTTCACATGAATGACTCTTTTGGTAATAAACCGGTCGCTTGTTTACCTAGTAAATGTGAATTAATTCCTTTTGTCTGTTTGTCTTACTGTTTTTGGCAAAGATGTGTTGCTTGGTAATTGAGTATAAGTTGAACAGTGAAGTAGACTAAGCTATTTCTCTTGGGGGATAAAAATAGCATATGTTGGTTATAAAAAAGAAAAGGTTCACCAGGAAACACCACAGTAATTCAGAGAAGTAGTGGAAGGTTTCACAGAAGACCTGCAGAAAATGTAGATTCAGTGGATTCCCCCAGCTTCCCTCCCCTCCTGTATTGTGTGCTATGTCCAAGCTACTGTGGAGGGGCTTCCACCAATAATGAACAGCTATAACAAGAAAGAAAACCACATGACATACAGTCACACAATTTGGTACAAGGAGATATAGGAAAGCAACAAATAGGAAAAGAAAATGCAGTGATAGGTAGTCATTTTAACATTAAAAAAAGAATGTTTGATTTTCAGGTTGTTTTCCAATATCCTTTATTAGTCAAGTACAAAGACCTCTGTGGATGCCTGTTTTTGAGTGCTCTTCTCCCCTTCTCTTTATAGCATACATAAAAGGTGGGTGGATCCTTAGGAAAGCCTGGAAGATTTACAATAAATGCTACCTGGACATCAATGCCCTTCAGGAACTGTATCAGAAGAAGCTAACTGAAGAGCCCTTGACTTCTGATGCTGCAAATGATAATCACATTGTGGCTGAAGGGGTGACTGAGGAGTCCCTAAACAGACTGAAAGGTGCTGTGAGCTTTGGATATGGCCTTTTTCACCTTTGCATATCCATGGTGCCCCCAAACCTGCTCAAAATCATCAACCTGCTGGGTTTTCCTGGAGACCGCCTACAGGGGCTTTCTTCACTGATGTATGCAAGCGAAAGTAAGGACATGAAGGCCCCTTTAGCTACGTGAGTAGCTATATTGCAATGCTTTGGTAGATAATATAGTGTTGAAAGTAAGTAAAGGTCTTAGAGCTACACCCAGGACCACATTCTGGGCTGGTAGCGGTGGTGTGAGCTGCTTTAGTTAGACTACAAGGCACGCTCTTTAGGGCTCATGAGTCCTATAGTGTCACCAGATAAAGTGACCTTATCGTTTACCCTCCAGTGATTTTATAAGTAGCCTTTGTGGCTTTGATCATAGTCACTGAGATGCATGACCATAATTTGGATTTATCAGACGTATATTTGATAAGGCTTTTCTGTGGGTCTGAGATTTTTGTTGTTATAGAGAATCCTCATATTGGATGTTTGTAGTTGGTCAGTTGATCTGTGAACGTGTGGCTTGGATATTTTGTGCTATTCTATATCCAGTCATGTTACACTGTTCAGTGTAAATTTAAATGACAGGTATTTAGGTAAGTGGAGGGGAACTGGTGTGACTGTGCAGGGCAAAGACAAGCACCTGCTTTTGCATAGGTTAAAATGATGCCCTTTTTACAACTCAATCTGGCAAAGAACTACCATTTGTGATTTGAGCAGTTTTACCAGCTGCTAGCTGTTCTTTGTCTGACATGATACTACTTGTCAAAATTTTCTAAAAAATTGTTGATATTGGAGAGAACCTTGGTGAGACATATTTCTACTCGTCCATACTGAGGAGTTAGGATGTTAACTCTTACTCAGTTGATTGTTATTTAAAAATCATTAATTTTTCATTTGAAAAATACTTGTGCCCTCCTAAACTCATTATAATGGTCCATTATTCTTTGAATTAACAGACTTGTAGCTTATGATCATTTGTTTATATTTTAATATTATTTCATACTTATCTGTGAGAAAGAAATGAATGGAATTAATGTTAGTGTGATTTCTATGAGCGAATTGCATTTGTGAACATATTAGATGGATGTATCTACATGAACATATTTGCTGTGTGGCCTAACGTTTCTATCTGTTCATTAATGCAGAGCTCAGTGACTCTGTTCTGTTCACCTAAGTAGATCACAACATTTCTCTTTAATGAGTTTTAAGTAAGGAATTTTTAAGTAGAAAGGACCTTTAATCTGTTCCTCTCACTTATTTTAATTTAGTGGAATCTAATTTGTGATTATGGGTTCTATATTTGAATTTGTATTCTGAGACACTGTAACTTTTGTAAACACAAGAGAAAGTCACATTTTTTTAATGAAAAGTGAAAGCTTTTATTATGAGAGGCAGTGAATTCACGGCGACTATGCATTGATTTGATTCCTAAGTGTCGAACTCAGAGATTTATGTCAGTTTATCTTGAGCAGTCTCTTTCCAAGGGGCAGCGGAGCTAAGTGCTTCTGTTGCATCTTCTCATCTGGTGGGAGCAGCTGATACACATTTTGTGCCAGTTTTCCAAATACTGACAAAACTGATATGGGAAAGACTCTGATTTTAGTTCTTTGAAGACTGCATAGTGAGTCTTTTGGGAGCAGTGCATGTGGGGAGAGCGTAATGCTGTTTCTGAAAGGGGAGAATCTAAGAGTACGGCGCTCAAAATCTTTCTTTCCCTCTGCAGACTAGCTCTCCTCTGGTACCACACTGTCGTCCGCCCATTTTTCGCCTTGGATGGCAGCGATAACAAAGCAGGCCTGGATGAAGCTAAGGAAATTCTTCTCAGAAAAGAAGCTGCGTATCCAAATTCTTCCCTCTTTATGTTTTTCAAGGGACGGATCCAGCGACTGGAGGTACAGTGCCTTCCTTGTCTTTTCAAAACAAAGCCTCTGATGATCACATCCCTGAGCACTGTATGGGGCTCAGTATGGCTGAGCCGAAATGTCGCAGCCCAGGAACATGGAGTTCTTGTGCCTTTCATCATATCACTCTCAGGAGGCTCTTCCAGGAAGCCAGAGTATTAGTCAGTTACCTTCTGTTCCAGGCTGTGGGCGAAGCAGGGGCGAGTCCTCATTGGTAATGAGACTTGATTGGGGTGCTTGAAGCTAACAGCATATGAGCATTATTAAATCACTTAGGTTAAGAACACAAAATGCATTTTTCTCCTCTCTGGGTTACTAATAAACTAGTTCTAAATTTTGATCTTAGCTAACAATTGACTTGGACAAAAGTTACTACCTTAAATGTCAGAACGGCATCAGCTTTGAGATAATAGTGGCATTGCCATGTTTTCAGGCGCTTCGTTTGGCGATGTTCTGGGCCGGGAGCTCTCCACACAGGCCCAGCTGCTTTGCAGAGCAACCCTGAGCATAGATAAAGCATCAGCTCTAAGTTGTGTAGAAGAAACAGGGTACCAAGAGGGGATCTGAAACTTCTGAGCTTTCCTAGCTGCAAGCCCAGGAGTCCCTGTACAACACCAGAACTTGCCTGGCCTCTGGAGGCTTCTATTTCTCCTTCCCCTGCTTGCTCACACCCATGAGAAAAATTAAAAGAGAACAGTTATATATATGAAGAAGAGGGCCCTTGTGCTTTGTTTTGCTCCTCCTCTTTGTTTCTCAGTTTCTTTCAAAAGTTAAGAAACAAAGTCTAGGGCTGAGGGTGGAACTCAGTGGTAGAGCATTTGCCTAACATACACAGGGCCCTGAGTTCAATCCCAAGTACCACCTAGAAAGGCCTAGAAATAATTTTTTCTGTTTGCTTATGTATATTGACTTCCTCTGCTTCTTTAGGAACTTTATTCCAGTTCTCATTTCACTACCTTCCCTATGATCCTAAAAATGTGCAACCAACCCTTCAACCCATGCATGATTTGACGTGTACAACTTGTAAGGCACTGGGGATAAAGAGATGATTGTAAAAAAATCTGTACCTTAAGCAATTTAAGTAATCCAGGCAGGCAAATATATATGAAATGAATTCTATTTATATACTATTTTAAATATAATAATATAAATGTGTTCAAAAGAGAGAGATCGCATTGATGAAAAACATTCTTAAACTCATGTCATACCAACCCATTTCTTACAAATAATTATCAGTGAATTCATTTGTGGTTTTCAGAGCAGCTATCCTTGGGTTGGCCAGGTGCTGCTCCGGAACTGAGCTGCGGTGATTTGCAGGAGCACCTCTGGAGATTGTTTTTTTTCTTTTTTTGCTGAAGAATGATTTTTTTTCATGAGGTTAAGGATGATTCACCCTTCTTGTTTCTCTTTTCTTTTCTCCTTCCTTTCCCTCCCCCTCCCTTGCTTCTTCTGGGCAGCTCTACAATTATTTCTCTTCCCATCATTAAGTGACTCCTTAAATCTGAAGAGCAGCTTTCTAATTTTAATTCTCTAAGCCCCCTGCGTATGCATGTATATATGAAAATATATCTTAGCAACCATGGTAATAGTTGATCATTGAAACTGTATAAAAAGCTGACCAAGATCTGTATTATTTAAACCCATTTTCAAGTTATTTTTTTCCTCCCATCATCTTGAAGTTGTTTTTCTTTGGATTCAAGCTCATGAGCCTTTGGTTGTATTTCTTCATTTTTTCTCTTCCTCTTACAAAGCAAGGTTCTGATCCATCTCTTGTACAGTCAGGGAAGATTAGTTTTCTTTCAAGATCAGATGGTGTCCTTGCTTCCAGGAAAATATCCTCAGGCTACTCCTATTAAATTTTTCTATTCCCTTGAATTTGTGCACAAAGAAATAAGACTGCAGAAGGAAATTTTAAATAGACTAAGCCCTCATGCTCCACTGACCATTTCTGAGCTGAGCTTTGGGTACAGGAGGAGTCCTGACTTGGATTGAAACTTCTTAGAAAGCTAGCGCTGTACATTTTGAGTTTCTCTGAATGTCACAATACAGGTTGGGCATCCCTAATCCAAAATCCAAAATGTTCCATAATGTGAAACTTTTTGAATTACATACCTGACCTTATTTGGTGAGTCTGAGTCACAATATGGAAGCACTGGAAATACTGTGTACAGTGGCCTTCAGGCTATGTGTATAAGGTGCATATGAAACACACATGAACTTTAGGTTTAGACTACATTCCCAAGATACCTTATTATGTAGGTGCATGGAGATAGATAGATAGATAGATAGATAGATAGACAGACAGACAGACACAGACAGATCTATTTATATATTTATATAGATATCTCCACACACAAATATTCCCAAGTCCAAAACTCAAAGCACTTCTGGCCTTAGGCCTTTAAGTAAGGAATACTCAGCCTGTGCTAGATTCAGTGTTCAGTGGAGATTTTCTGACTGGTGGTGAGAACCTGACATCTAACATAGTGTGCAGCACAGCAATGTATGCTAAGGGCCATAGCACCGGCTGCTCATTAGAATTCTCTTCCTTCTCTCCACTCATGAACGAATGCTCTGCAGTATTTTGAAGTTGTTGAACAGAAAAGTACAATTTATATTTTGTTATGCTTGCCACTAAATTAATTTTTCATTTTAAAATGAAAATGCTTAATTTTTATTTCAACTTTTATCCTACAAAAAAACCCTGTAATTTGGCATGTTTTCATCAGTTCAAGTTTTTCTTCCTCCAAAAAACTTAACTTAGCATCATGATTTCAGTTTGTGCCACAGTCACGCCGGGAAGGGATGGAGTAGTGCTGAAAGGTAGTGGGCATGCACTTTGCTGGGATGGCTCTAGAATAAGGAACTTGCAACTCCTCAAAGGATTCTTACAGGTACAGTTTTTAGATGTGTATACCTCTCATTGTGCCTCTTAAGTTTTGTTCATTTGGTGGTACTGGGTACTGAACCCAGGACCTTTGTACTGAGTACTCAGCCCTTTTTTAAATTTTTCATTTTGAGATGGGGTCTTGCTAAATGGGTAAGTTGCCTAGGCTGGGCTGGAGCTTGGGATCCTCTTGCCTCAGCCTCCCAGAGTGCTGAGATTACAGATGTACGCCACTATGTCCAGCTTCCTTTCCTTTTAGAGAGTAGGTACTGGATGTCAGAGCTCCTCTGCGGTGAAGTAAGTTGCTTACTTAAGTGGTTTGAAGGGAAAGGACATAAGATCTATTACTGCTCTTGTTTAATAGCTATAGGGACAAGCAAAATGTGGTGTTTATATTTAGCTCTTCCCAAAGGATGAAAAGATTTGAGGGTTTTGTTGAAATAGGGTTGTTCTTCTGAAGGTCCTCACACACTAGCATTTCGTGACTGCTCCCGAGCCGCAGGGGAAGAAGGTAGTGGGGGATGGCAGCCTTCATCTGCAGTTGAGGAGCTGTCCTGGGAGCTGGGGTATGGCCTTTGTGATACCTCTGAAGTGCTGACTCTCCTGTGAAAGTGCAGAAGTCTGTTGGGGTGAGTTTGCTTGCAAAAACTCCTCCTGTCAGTTAGCAATTTAGGTGACTGCTCAGGGGCCCCAAGAGCTTTCTGTCAACACAGAGAGCGTGTAGCCCTCAGTTTATTCAGAAACTGCCAAACTTCCTGACATGTTTTAAAAAATAGTTGCCAGTTTTAATGTTTTGCTAGTCCATGTGCGGCATGTAATGATGGCGCTCTCTGTGGAGAGCTGGTGCATGGGAGCCAAGCATTTTCAGCAGCGGCTTTGGTGTCAGCTTGCTCTCAGTGGTGACTGGTTCACTGGACGAGCACCAGTTTCCACGTTTCTGTGATCACTGTGCACTCGCCACTTCCTCTGAGCAGGCAGACCTTCTGCTTACCTTGCCCTTCATCATCTGGGACTGGTCCGTGTGGGAAGAGGATTTTTGTAGTGGAGCCGCTCCTCTCCTCCACTTCCATGAGCCTGGTTGTAGTCAGTGTTCTGTGCTGTCGAGGTCTCCCCTGACATGGCTGTAAAGTGCTGCACCTCAGCTGGTGCGAGCAGGAAGAACGTCCCCCCTGAGTCCTGCAGCGCCCCGCCTGAAGCCTCCACCACCCAGCAGCGGTGTCCTTCCTCCCATTCTGGCCTAAGTCTTGGCCTTTCCTCTGGTCTTTATCAATTACTGTTACAGGCATGTGGTGACCACTGTCAGTGATGGGTTTGGTGGGTGTGATGATAGTTGTGTATCTGTCTTAGTTATTTTTTTCTTGTTGCTAAGATAAAATATCCAGTGTCCCAAATTAAGGAAGAAAGGATTGATTTAGCTCACAGTTTGTGGAGGTTTCAGCTGGCTCCAAGGCAGGATGGCATGGCACATGGGCAGCAGTCCGAGGCAGCCGAAGACAGCAAAAGCAACAAGAGCAAACAAAGCGGGGAGAAGCCAGCCACCTTCCCTCCCTTATATTGTATGCAGGCTACCTGCCCTTGGCGGGGGTGGTCCTTAACACCCACACCATCTGCTCTTTCATAAGCTCAGGGTGTTTACAAAGTAAGGATCCTGACTCCCTGCTGAATTAAACTTTTAAACTTCTCAAGTTGACATGTTGTATCAAGCATTATAGCCTCTTACTGAGTACTTAAACCTGGCAGGTAGAATAAATTTTTCTTTTCTTCTTTTTTGGAAAAAGGAATTTGTCTTGGTATTGAGAGCTGGCAATAAAGCTCAGGCTGTGATTGGCAAAATAAGTATGTGACTAGCTATAGGGGCTAATGATATAACAGACATATTTACTCTTTCCTAAATTTATGTACTGCAAACAACTATTAGGTGTTTTGTGCATGACTTATATTGTATTCTTAATTTTTAAATGTGAACAGGTAGATACTGGTTTTAGTTTTTGCATTAATTTTTATCCACTTAAACCTGTAGTAGTGTGAAGTCTTTTCAGATACAAGTGATTTTTTTTTAAACTTCATCTCCTTTTTTTTTTTTTTTTTTTGATACTGAGAACTGAACTTAGGACCTTGCACCTTCCAGGCAGGCACTTGTGCTGTTAAGCTATATCCCTGGCCCTAGATACCAGTGATTAATGAACCTTTTTTTAGAATTGGAGATGGTCTATATTTTAATAAACTATTTGTATTTCTCTCTGGTCCTGTTTCCTTTAAGCAGTATTTTTAAAATTCTTCTACTCTTTAGCTTTAACAATCTACTTTGCATTAACATACATGTATGAAGTGTGAGCAAAGAAATAGAGTGAATGTCTAAAAACATACATTACAGTAAAAGATATATTGCCATGAATCCCCTCAAAATACCAAAATGCTCCCCTTCACTGAGAACGCACCTGTCCCATTGTTCTTGGTGCGTCCTGAGTCAGTTCTGAAAGTGCTCTTTCGTGAGAGTCTTCAACTACACGGTCCCAGCTGCCTCAATGTCCTGAATCGACTTAAAACGTTTACCTTTCATGGTCATTTTGGCATTAGGGAAGAGCCTGAAGTCACACAGTGTCAAGCCAGGTGAATAAGGTTGGTGAGGCCATACTGCCATGTTCTCACAAGCCTGCCTTTCCGTGGGGTGGCATTTGGTAGCAGCTTCCCTGTAGTCGTGATCATACCTCATAAAGACACACAAGAGGACTTCCAGAGCGGCTTCAGAAAGTGGCAAGAATTGTAGGCCAAGTGCATTCAAAACAAGGGGGATTACAGTGAGGGGGATTAACAGCAATGTGTCTTTTGCTGTAATAATTTTTAAAAATTTAAATATGCATATATTTTGAGCACTCTGTGTATGTGTATTTGGTTCTCTGAATATGCATACTTTCACATATTAGATGATATAATAATTTAGTGGTGTAGTTAATTTTAATGTCTATCTCTAAATAAATGCCCAAATATTTGAATGACTGAAAGTAGTAATCTAAAAAGGCAACGAACATAGCCTAATGAGGCTGCTGTTATGCAAACATTTTTAGGACCTATTTTGAAACTGTCTCATGAACTTGAGCCCATGGTTGTGGATGTCCCACGTGCTTTTTGAAAACCTTGAGTTTGGCTTTGTGGAAGAGCTGGGAGTCACACAGGGCCACACTGGTGAACAGTGTGGATGGGGACACTGTCAAGTTCTCACAGCCTGCCTTTTGCTGGATGGTCTGCACCAAGCAGAAGACCGGCCCACAGTGTGTATTTGTTGAACGAGTAAGAAAAGGAGAGCCTTCTGAGCGTCCCTAACCAGATCCTCTCATCTTTCAGTGTGCATGGGGGATCGATTCCAGGATCCCTGGTAGATATCAGAAGCTGTGGATGTCCTAGGGGCTTATATCCAGGGGTGTAGGATATGCACACCTCTCCCTCTCAAGCAATCTGTCGGTTACTTATATACCTAGGACCATGCAAATGCTATGTAAATCATTAGGGAGTGTATTGTTTCAGGGAGCATGATAAGAAAAAGCCTTTACATGTGCGGTGCGTACCAATGCAATTTTGCATTTAATATTTTTGCCAATTTATGTTTGATCAGATCTGCAAATGGAAAACCTGCAGGTGTGGAACGCTGGGTACAGACAGCTGGCTATATTTAAACTCTTTGTGCTGGCTAAAGAATCAGTTTGTTTGTTTTTAAAGACACACTTTTATTTCAAGGATGTCTTTTAATGAGCTGAATTATCTAATTGTGGTGGGGCATGCCCATAATTCCAGCCCTCTGGGAGGCTGAGGCAGGAGGATCCCAAGTTCAAGCCCAGCCCGCCCCACTTTATGAGACCCTGTCTTAAAAAAAAATGAACAAACAAAATAAAATAGGGCCGAGGAAGGCCCTGGGTACAATCCCCCGTACTGCTAAAATAGCAACAAGAAGAGTTTAAGTAACACCTCACAAGCTTGCCTGGCAGGGCCCTTCACTGTAACTCTCAGACAATCCCACCGTCACTTCAGTGGAGACAGAGTGGAAGTTTGGGTAAAACCGGGGGCCATACCGAAGGTGTCACAGTGAATGCTGTCTTGTTTGTGTACCTATGTATGTCTTACACACAGGTGGACAGAGACACAGCGCATGGGTCTGGCTTTGGCTTCCGCTGTGAGTGAGCCCCACATCCATAAGCCCTGAAGTCTGTCAGAATTGAGGCTTGAACAGTTTCTGTAAAGAGCAGTGCCTTCTGCTATGGACAAGGACCAGCTAGACCTGGCTGCTTCTGCAACCTTCCTGTGCCAGGTCTTCTTGCTGGCAGCTTCGGTGTTTGTTTTTCTTCGCCCACCTGCAGCTGCTCTGTTCTCCTGCCTGGCCCCTCCTGCTGAGGACAGAGTGCTGGGGCGCCCTCCTTTGATGGTCGACCTTTCCTTCATGGCACCCTGTGTCCTGCTTCCTCCCAGGCATGTGGGGTCTCTGCCTTGGCTTCTGTTCCCTACAGGGGTTAGTGGGGAGGTGCCAGGGGCCAGGCCCCATCTCTGCATATGCCACCCACCGGGCTTTTAGGCGTCATCAGTTGGGGTGCAGTGGGGCTTTCAAAACCTTGCTGTACTGGTTCTCTGCTGTACTTTCATTAAGATAAAATTATATTTTTCATCAGCGCCTACAAATAACGGGGAGCTGCGTCACTCCTTATCCCATCATGGGCTGCAGCAGGGACAGAAAGCTAACCCGGAGCCCTGGGGTGATTCATTTACCAGACAGAGGAAAGAGTAGGAGGCCCGAGGGCCCCAGGAGCAGGGAACAGTGCTGGAGGACCCTGTGCCTCGGCCCAGCCGAAGTGTGGAAAGGGCGGGCTTTCTCTGTGCTGGTGAAGGGCACCCAGCCTCCTGCATTGGCATAGCACGCCTTGACAGCATGATGTAATGTTGTTATTTATGGGAGCGGGAAAAGGCAAGTGCAGGAAGAGAAGTAATTCCCTGAAGGTCTGTTAATTGTAGTCTTCTCTTCCTGCAGCCTACGTGCTTCTCTTAATTACTTTAAGAACCAAAAAATAGGTTTGCTGTTTATTCTTAGAAGCACAGAAAATGAAGGATTGATTTGATCTGATGCAGGGGAGATGGAGGGTGTACTTTCCCTCACTTCCCAGTGAGGTAAATCCATAGTGTGCGGTTTAATGACTGTTCACTGGAATGAGAAGATAGTAGCAACCCAGACTGCTAATAGGTAAAACTCGCTCGCGGTTCTTTTAACCCCCTCTTGGCAGGCTGTGGGGTTGGCAAGCGTAAAAGGCTCATGCTGAGCTATATCCCTAAGCTTCCTAAGTGCACCTGAGCGGGTGGGCTTGCCTTAGCCTGCGTCAGCCCCAAGGGCAGGGGTCAAGTGCACAGACTCTCACTGGTCGGCCTTGGTAACCACGTTGCTAAAAGCACTTTGCTGTTCAGCATTAGCCTAGAACTGCACGTAAGTGGGTATTGTGGTCACGGACTGTCCTCCTGGGGCTGGGGCGACAAGGAGAGCCTCACTGGAGAACACATACACCATAGTGTAAGATGGTGAGCAACTTCATGTAACTAACTGCCCATCACTGCTTAAATTCTAAGTGAATTTACTTGAAATAATTTTGTGACCTTGAATAGGTACACCTAAGGTTTTATGCGCTTTGGTTCCAAATCTCATGTTTACATGCATTTGTATCATTTTTATAAATAGCAGACACATAAGCTGGCCCTTTAGATTTCCATTTGCCGACAATGTGGTATTTCCCTCTTGCTGCAAAATTATTGTTGGAATATTTTACTATCACCGATACCAAGTGCTATAATAAATATCGTAGGGTAATTTTCTTTTCTGTCTCTCTCTTGAGCTTCCTTGCATTATAGCTCCACAGAAATCATTAGGATCAAAGAACACGAACAGCTGTGTTCCAGTTACGTGATGAGAGCTCATACTCAGGAAATAGTGGGCCGGAGTACAGCCACTCGTGATTTTGTGCATGATACCAGCGTCTGTGTTTTGGCCCATAGTATTATTTATTATTTTTTATGTCCACAGTGATGCAGATTAAAGCAGCTTAAAGATAGTTCTTAAAGAATTACTGAAAAGACTTCCCAGGTCATCTCTCCTGACACTCAGGAGGGCTGGATGGCAGTACTTCCCTCATGGAGTCACAGGTCTCTCTCAAAATCCCAATACAGTCCTTATCAGAATCCCAGCTTGGGCTCTGGGAGTGCAGCTCAGTGGTTGGACACTTGCCTACCATGCTTGAGGGCCTTGGTTTGATCACCAGCACTAACCCCCCCATGTCACAGCTTGCTTTTTTTGCAGAAAGTGAAAAAAAAAAATTCCCCAGAATAGCCCAGATAGTTGTAAAAGAGAAAAATCAGAAGACTCAGACTTCCAGTCTCAAAATTTACTGCAGAGTAGTCAAGACTGTCACACTGGCATAAGAATGTGCATATAGAGCAGTGAGAGCGGAGAAAGGTACATTTATAATCAGTGGACTTTTTGGACAAGGACACCAAGACAAATCAATGGCAGAAAACAGTCTCAACAAATGATGCTGGGACCGCTGAACAGTCTCATGCGAAAGTATGCGTTGCACCTTTATCTCACATTAGACACAGAATTAACTCAAAATGGATCCTAGCCCTAAATGTATGACTACAAGCCTTCCTGGTTACCCTCGGGGGTGGAGAGAAGACTGAGCACCCTCAGGCCTCCTTTCTGTGAGCCCGGGTCTCGTTAGGCGAGGCCTCCACCCTCACACCCTCCCAGAGCTTCCGGCTCCTGACACCAGCACAGTGAGGTGCAGGACTTCAACACAGGAATTCTGGGAGACACAAACATTTCGTCCATTCATTATTAGCAGATAACACACACACACAGAGACAGATACACACACACTTAAATGTGGATGTAAGGATTTGGGGAGCTTATCCTTATTAGGCTGTGGAAATAAACCTGGTTTATTTCAAAGGAGTTGGTTTACAGGATTTTTAAAAATATTTCAGAGAAATCCAAGTGATTAAACTGTGACATTAAACATTTGGAAGAATTCTCCTATAACTTTGCTGTTAAGTAATGTTTCAAAGTCAGTTCTTTAGTAACTTTTCTTATTTCTTTGGTTTTAATATGTACCCTTATTATCATATCAATCTTAGTTTCCATATTGTAGTTTTTTGTTTTCATTCTTTGTTTTTTATTGTAGTGGTACTGGGGATCAACTATATGGACCTTTACAGTGAAACTGGGTATTGCTTAGTTGCCCAGGCTGGGCTCAAATCTTGAATCCCTCCTGCCTCAGCCTCCCAGAGTGCTGAGACTGCAAGCATGTACCACCAAGTTCCACTTACTGCTTTTTAAACATGTAACTGAATACTGTTTTTAAGTTTGTAAAAAAGTAATATTTTTGACATACTGATTTATGTTTTCTTAATTATATGACTAGGCTTTGGATTCTCTTGTTGCTTTTTAGAAAGATTTGATTTTTTTATCATTTTATTGTCATTGTGTTTCTAGCTTTTCCTTAGATTTCTTCATCCATATTGAATTGTACTTGATGCAGAGATACTATTTCCTGTTGCCTTTTGGGGCTGTGTTTATCCTGGCTCTTACTGGTCTCTGTTTCTGCTTATATGTTTCCGAGCATCCTCTCCTTAGTATCAGGTTTGAGAGATGGTCTTAATGTTTCACTGTTTTTCTGTTGTGGTGAACGTTGTTTTCATGTATCTGCCAGTACATGACCTGGTACCTCTCACTTTTCTAATGCTAGTAAGTATGTAGTAAACTCTCATCGTGGGGTGAGGATGATACAGGGTCCCGTTTGGGAAAGTAACACTCTTCATGTTTACCTGCCCCTCATTCAAAACTCTTTTGTAAAATAGTATACTTACCTTCTCATAGTATCATATTGAATTCCTGTTAATTTTGCTTTTATTATTCTTTATACCTTAATTTTTTATTGTTTAACTGATAATAAAAATTAAAAGTGTACATACTTATGGGACATTGCATAATGTTTCCATGTGTGTGTGTATATATATGTTTTCATTCCTCATGTAATATTTAAATCAGGTTAGACATAGCCCCTCAAACATTTTTCATTTCTGTGTGGTGGAAACCTTCAAAGTTTTTCTTCTAACTTTTGGAGATGTGCATGTGTTAGTGACCTTTCCCTTGTTGTGACAAAGTATATTTTGAAAAAAAACAATGTGAAGGAGGAGCGATTTCTTTGTGCACACAGTGTTAGAGGCTTCAGCCCTGGTCAGTGGGCTCTGTGGCTTCAGGCCTGTGGCGAAGCAGAAGCATCATGACGGAAGAATGTGCCAGGAGGAGCTTCTCAATCATGGCAGCCATAGGAAGCAGAAGGGCCTAGGGAATGGGCGCTAGGGATGAGATATGCCCCTGCGGCACGCCCCACCCCACCCTACTTTTGCTAGCGGGTCCTACCTCCCAGTGGCCCATTCAGCTATGAACTCAACAGTGGTTCACACCCACAGCTGAAGTTGGCACTCTGTGATCCAGTCACCTGTCTGCGGCCTCCGAGAACACTGCTGTGTTGCTGACCACGCCCCCACACGTGGGCCCACGTAACAATACGGGACATTACCACTGTCTGTGGTCACCCTCCTGTACTGTAGCAGACCAGAACTTCTTATTCCTTTCTATAGTTTTAGACTCTTAATGTTCAAGCACACTGGTTTCAGAATTCCATGTGTTTCTTTCTTACCTAAGTGTGGCAGTCCTCGGTTCTCTGTGCTTTCTTGTAGAGAATTTGTTAGCTCTGAGATTTTTTCCTGGACCCTTTTATCTTCTCTCTGTAACACACACACACACACACACACACACACACACACACACACACACACAATTTCATTTATTCTTAACATCTTGTGGGTTCTGCCTACATCAAATTACCTTTGTGCTTACTAGTTACTTAAACATCGTAAGATAGCATGGGCCTGTGTTGCACCAGCTACAGACTTCTTTACCAGAATTGACAATTCTCAGAAGCAGATGTGCATTAGAGCTGCAAATAGAGCAGGGTGCATCTTTCACGCAGCCGCAACCACAGGGACCACTGCGTTCTGGGGTTTGTCCCTGCAGCCTTACCTCCTCTCTGGTGCCTAAGCCAACAGAATCAATAGACAGCAGCATTATTTTAGCGCCACAGACTGGCTCCACCTGAGGTCTCTGGGAGCTTTCTCATAATCTAATGGTGAATACAATTGGGAGGGAGTACAAGGGCATAAAATACTTGCCTGGGAAGCGGAACCTGTCGTTACGGATTTAGGGGAGTCTGGAACTTGATGTCCTTTTGGCGCTATGGTTTGGGCCAAGTCCGCAAAAGAATTTGGCCTTCTCTCTATTTCTACTTTTTTTTATATAGCTCTAGAGACAGGGCCCTTTACTGGGCAGCTGCATCATGCAGTGATCCTCTCAGCTCAGCCTTGCTAAGGAAAAAAAAATATTTTCTTTGGTACTAGGGATTGAACTTCAGGACCTTTGCACTGAGATACATACTATGCACATTTTTTTTGAGATGGGGTCTTGCTAAGTTGCCCAGGCTATGTTCAAACTTGTGATCCTCCTGCCTCAAACCTCTCAGAGTGCTGGGATTGCAGATCTTCACCACTGTGTCTGGCACTAATGAAAATCTTGAGTAAAACAAAATATAACGTCAGTAGAGCCCAGGCCTAACGCAGTGGCACTGATAATTATTCAGACTTTTTCATGTCTTCATACCTTTAAGATCTTTACTTTCAAAATGTTTTGAAAAGATATTAATGTGAGAATTCCTTTGTAAGAGTAGCTTAACCTTTTTTAAATTGAATGGAAGATGTTTATCACTCCAGGCCTCTGTGTTTGCCTCTCCAAAGGACACAGGGGTGTTTGTTTTGGATTTAACATGTTCCCACCGGCTTCAACCACTAGTGGTATGTGCCTGACTGTCCCATCAAGTAGCTTGTGCCACTTGTCCCATGCCATCTGATGCGACAGTCATCCATGTACTACCAGTGGCTCAATCTCACAGGAATATTACACTTTCAAATCAAAGTTGCCCAGCAGTGAGATGTATGAATTACAGATCCATTGTGAATGTGTTAAGGCAAGAATACATCATTTTGCATTTAGGATAGACTCTTATCATAAGCAGCTTTTATTTATGCCTGTTGGATAAAATCTGGATTTTCTCTTGGTGAGTCTGAAACAATTGGTGGGGAACTTAATTGCCACTTACTGCTAGTGTTTATTCTCAACGTTGCAAAACAATGTGAATAATTTCCTAGAACTGTTACCAGGTGATGGTGACGTGCACTTATTTTTAAGGACAAAGTACCTTTCCTTCCTAAGAGCATTTCATTTACATAAATTTATATATTTCTGCATCCCCTAAGAGCATAAACAAGTTACTTCCTGAGATCCAAGACGTGCTGGTTAGGGAGTTAGCACTGGGATTTGGAAGCATTGACTAAGTTTTACTATTCGTTGCAGTGCCTATTAAGAAAAAAATAGGGAGTGATTTAAACATTTAAATTAATTTTTCAGGGGCTGGGGATACATAGCTCAGTAGAATAAGCGCTTGCCTGGCAAGCCCAGGGTCCTGAGTTCGATCCCCAGTACCGCAAAAAAAAAAAAAAAAAAAAATTTCAGTTGAAAGATTTGATTTCTAAAAATGAGCTACATATTTATGTAGTTGTAGAGGACAGAAAATAGGGGAACATTTTCAGCTAGTTCTACAAGCATAGCATGATCCTGATGCCAAAGTGCTGGACAAGTGTGTAGGCCTTCGTTCTGGGTATAGAAGCTCCGAGTTAGTATTTTCAGCTTTATTTTTGTGTTACTGGGGATTGAACCCAGGGCTTCACACATGCTAGGGAAGTGCTCCACCACTGAGCTATATCCCCAGTTCTTTTTTAAAATGTTTGAGACAGGATCTCACTATGTTGCCCAGGCAGGATTTGAAAATATAATCTTCCTGCCTCAGCTTCTTGAGTATCTGGGATTACAAATTTGAGCCACCATGCTTGGTCCAACACTATAGTTTTAAATGGTATATGACAACCTAGTAGGGCTTATTTCAGCAGTCCCTAACCTTGAAATGAGGGACCAGTTTCATGGAAGTTAATTTTTCCATGGAACAGAGTGAGGGGATGATTTTGTGATGATTCAAGCACATTACATTTATTGTGTACTTTGTTGCTATTATTAATGTTTGTAATATGTAATGATATACAATTCTCCACAATGCAGAATCAACCCCTGAGGTTGTTTTCCTGCAAATAGTTCCATCTGGGAGTCATAGGAGACAGTGACCGCCAAAGTGTGTTGCTTATGTAACCCTACCCTGTCATCTTGCTTTGGTTGTTGTCACTGCAGAAAACCCTGCTTCCCAAAAATAAGAGGCTAGAAATGGAAGCAGGCTTCTCAGTGCTTTTATGGCAGTCAAGATATTTTGCCTTGACTTTCATCCAGAATTTAGGGAAATTTGAAGTTGTCTCAAACATACTTCTAAGGCCACTCTCATTTGTGACTTCAGGCACTTGATTCTCTTCTAGCACAGACAAAGTCGACTTACCTGGCTTATTCACAAAGGCATTTTGTGGTTGGGAAGTAGTGTTCAAATTCTCCTGCAAACTGACATAGGCCATCATGCACTAGCTGGGAGAAAGAAGGCCCTGTCTCAGTCTCTTTCAGAATCTCTACTATTGTTTGAAACATCAAAAACCCCAGTGTTTGCTTGTCCCCCCTGTAATCCCAGTCTGGCTTTGAATGCAGCCACCCTATCTGCCAACTTGAACACAGGTGTCATTCTTTCCTGAAGTGACAGATTGAATTCATTGAACAGGCGGAATGTATCACACAAGTAAGCAAGATTTACAACCCCTTCTGTGTTACTGAAATGTGCTGCCAGTGGTAAATTTTTCTAAAAGAAATCTCCAGAGTGGCCCTCATCACTTAACAGCTCTAGTGAGGGACCTACGTTTAGGTAGCTTCCTTCTGTGTATAAGAGTAGGTGTGTGTAGTTCATAATTTTACTCACGTCTTGTAAAAACTTGGGTGACATTTTTGGGTTTGGGTAACATTTTTTGGCTAGTTGGCATTTCCCTGTGGATCACACAGTGCATAAACTCACATTCAGAAGCAACATCTTGGACGCAAGTAATGAAACTAGAAAGCCGTCCAGTCACTGCTCCTGCCCTGCCCTTGCACATACCAACACAAAATGATCAGTTCAGTCCTTTGGACATGTGATCATTCAAAGACTTGAATAGTTCAGTGGCTGCGATGTTGGCTGGGGACAAAAGTACATTACCATGTCCTTTGCACACCCTCCTAAAAATACCATCTAAAACCAAGCATTGTTCCTTGTCAGCATTGATAGACTCATTGATCTGAATTGTGTACCACAGTTACTCAGTCCTCTTGAACAATTGTGCCTAAATTTCCTCTGCTGTGCCTTCAGTTCATCGAGGTATGGTGCTAACTAAGAGAGGGAAACGTGCCATCTTTTGAACTTTAGCGTCCCCTGAAAGCTCACAGCAGATGTGCTTAGGCACAGGGCAGGATCAACTCTTGCCAATAGTAAAAGGCTTTTAAGCATTAGCAATGCGGTTGGCCCCTAAGACTGATGCTGTCAGTGTAGCCGCATCTGAGGGAGTGTGGCCTTCAGTAATTGCCTCTGTTCTTCATGTTCACTTTTCTTTTTAACTTCAAAGACTTATCTTTTCCTGTAGAGTATTTGGTTTCCATGTAGTGAAGCAGTTTTGAAGATTTGGAAGATTTCCTGGTGGTGTTGGGTAGCATGTCACCGCATATGATACAGAGCAGTCTTGGAGAATGTGAATTCCTCAGAGAACTCTTGGTATTTTCTTCTAACTGTGGCTTTCCCTTTGTCGGCAGCGAAGAGACACCTGCTGCCTTATCGTTAGGCTTGCACTCCTTTTCTTTTTTTTTTTTTTTTGGCGGTACCGGGGATCGAACTCAGGACCTTGCGCTTGCCAGGCAGGCGCTTATTCCACTGAGCTACATCCCCAGCCTCCGTCACTCCTTTTCAAAGACGCTCTCCCGTGATGTTTTCTTCCTGCTCACTTTGGCAAGGGTTAGCTCTGTGCTACCAAAACTGTGACTGCGACAAGGGCACCATGCAGGAAAGCGGCACAGACAGAAGTGGGTGGGCCACATGCAGATGAAATAAGTGGTGGGTTGTGACCTAAAGCCGCCACCAGATGCAGCCGCACAATTGAACTACATCAACTCACTCACCGCTGTGGAGGCCACAGCCAGGTGCAGCTTGTCACTCGCTACTTGCCACTCATATCATTGCTTGTCCTCAGAAAGTCTGTTCCTATTATTTCCAGTGTTAAAGCCGTATAATCTTATGAATTACATTTAATTGTCGGCGCTACCAATCCATATTTCTTTAAAAAAAAAAAACTCTTAGCAAATTTTAAATAAAAGGGAAATTTCTTATTTCAGTCAAAAATGGCATCCACAGAAAACAGGTGGCAGGTCTAATTTTTTTTAGTGGAACATTAGAAATACCTCATTATATACAGCAAGAAGCTGGATGTGGTGGTTCTCATCTGTAATCCCCATATGCTGGGAGGCTAAAGCAGGAGGATCGCCATTTCTAGACCAGCCTAGGCAAATTAGTGACTTAGGAAGATCCTATATCAAAATAAGAAATTAAAAAATGAGCTGGGAATATAGCTCTGTACAGAGGTCCTGGGTTCTACCCCCAGTAGTAGGAAAAATAAAAGAGGGAGACAGCCAGGGTGTGTGTGGGATTTGCCATGATTGCATATTTAACTGGTGCTCCAAGCCAATGGGCAAATGAGTCCATTATGGAGAGTAAGGAACCTTGTCATTATCTGCAAGTGATGTGTATACGTTTGTGCAAAATCCAAGAGAAAAAAAAAGTTTAAATTATGAGAATTCCTAAGAGTATAATAGTGTGACATATCCAAGATCAACTTGGAAATATCCAGTGTTTTTCTACATACCTGGAGCACTCAGAATGGAGCAGAGAGCAACAGATCTGTTTTACATCTGCTACATTATGAGAAAATGCCTAGCAATACGCCTGTCAGAAGGAAGGCTAGCATACCTGGAGAACACAGTCTGTCCTTGTGGTCACAGTGCAGTGGCTACAGGTTGTGCTGATTTTAATTTGGCAAAGATATGTTCTCAGTTCTTCCTGGCTTTCAGCACAGGTAATGCAAGTCAACATTTTTGCCAATTTACCAGTGAAGAAGCTGAAGCTTTAAGTAGTTTTTGTAACCGGTTCATCAGTGCCCAATTCAGAAGGCACAGCCGCTGTGGTACGAATGCTTGCACAGTGGCCTCTTCGTACCAGCCTGTTTTCTGTGTTCTCTTCAGGCCAGCGTATGTGTGTTTCTTTTAAAACCTCAGCCACATCAGGTATCCACTGAGAATGATTCTTCTTTCTCTGTTCTGTGGCAGATGCTTTTAGTTTGTAGTCATAAAAACTCTCATAGGTTATCAGTGATTTTAAATTATTCTGATGAAAACAAGGGAAAGTATATTTCCACTGCTTCAATTAATCGCTGCTCATTATAATTCATCAAGGAATGATCAGGGTAGAATTAGTTTTGTATTATACCTGCTCTTGGGATCATGTCATTAAGCACTGTGGTATACAGTTTTTGTACTTAAAAGTTCCTTTGATCTCTTTTAACAGAAAGAGCATGGCACTTTCTTCACAGTTTCATCTTTGAAAAATAAATTGTTTTTTTTTTTTTTTTTTGCGGTACTGGGGATCGAACTCAGGACCCTGCACTTGCCAGGCAAGCACTTATTCCACTGAGCTATATCCCCAGCCCATAAATTGTATTTTTATCCTAAGTCTGTGTCACATATTGCTGGCCCAAAACAACAGATATTGTCACATAGTCTGAAGGCTAGAAATTCAAAATCTGTTTCCCTGTGTCTAAGGGACCCAATTTGTCATAACTATGGCCATTTTGGATTTGAACTGCTGCCTGTGGCTGGGTGTACATGCCTTTCATCCCAGCACTTGGGAGGCTGAGGCAGAAGGATTGCCATGAGTTTGAGACCAACTTAGGCTATATTAGTGAGTTCAAATCCAGGCTGAACTACAAAGTGAGACCCAGTCTCAAAAAAAAAAAAAAAAAAAAAAAAGATTAAACTGCCTTATTGCCTGCCAGGTGACCCTGGCATGTATTCCAAACCTATAGGGTGAAGTCTAAGAAAGTCAAACATTTCATAACTGATGCTTGACATACTGATAGTTTTTGAAAAGGCCCAAACATCTTCCCACTGTCTGCAGGTCACCTTTGTCTGGCTCAGCATGCAGCCCCCTTTGTCCTGCTTTGCGGCATTGGGAGTCCCCCTGCCTGCTTGCTGCCCAAGACCAGTTTTGGCCTGTAAATCCCTAATATGTTGCATTTGGGACAGTCCTGGGTTTGTTCACCTCTTGCTTTGGTTTGCAAAATCTTCCAGAAGGTTTAGGTGGTAACTGGATTTTCCCAGATATGGGGAAATCGGTGTCTGCAGGGTCTCCCTTTCTCCTGAGGCATCAGCTTTCCTGGCTTGTGGTCAGGGCCCTCCAACCTCCAGGTCTGGCCACAGCGCTGCCCGCTCCCCTTCCAGGTGTCACGTGCCCCTCTGGCCCCTCTTTGTAAGGCTGTAGGTGACTACATTTCCAGGCCACCCACATAATCCAGGAGGCGCCCCTTCAAGACATTAACTTACTCTCATCTGCATGCACATGTCCTGAGAAAGCATATTTCTCAGGCAGCCACAGCAGAATTTGAGTACTGGTTAAATCCTGCCTTATTGATCTTGGTCAGTTATCTAACCAGTTTGAGCTTTACTTCCTCTGAAAGTGGAATTAACCAGGCCTATCTCAGAGAGCTTTTTGAAAGGGCTAAGAGAAAAGATGTTGCTTCAGAAATTCCTCCTTAGTTTCCTTTTTCTTGCACTCAAAGCCTTGCTTTGACTCATCTTTGTATTTCAGAGCCCCATCTCTCCCTGGCATGTTGCGGTTGTGCAATAGGTGCTTACTGGATACTTTTCTGTCCCCTGAAGGGCAGTGCGACATTGCACTGTCATGCTCTGAACCCACAGCTGGGGACAGCTCGGTGACAATGGCCCATCCAGAAATATCCTGCACAGGAAAGCCGAGTGCCCTTCACTTAGCAAATAGGAAATGCTTGTGCAGCAGAACCTTAATGCAAGCTTCATGGTAACAGATGTGTTGTATGGAGCACATGGGTGAGGGAGGGAAAGAACTGTCTGTCAGTCCAGACAGGGAAAAGGTAGCAAAGGTGTGACGGGTGTCTGGGCCTCTGCACGCATACATATGCACGAGCTCAGGAAAGAATATTTTTAGCATGTTGGTATTTGGGAGATATTTGTGTGTATGTGTGTGTGTGTGTGTACGCGCACGCACACACACACACATTTTTTTTAACCAATCACTGTAAGTGTCTGGCTTCAGAGTAGTGTCACACATCCCCCAGAGGTTTCCCCCAACTGCTCCTTAAGCTGACTGGGAGCAGGAGCTAGTAGTGTGGGTCCCCAGCCAGCACTTGGGTGGTGACAGGGTCTGAGTGCTGCAGTGTGAGGCTCCCCAAACACACAGTGGCCTTGTGATCTAGGACAGGGACGCGTGTACCTACCTGGCCATGGCCTTAGTTAATGAGTCCCTCAGCTTAGAGTCCCTGAGTCACCAGCTGCCCTGAGGTCCCCTGCTGAGTCATTGTGCCCTTGTGTGTGTCTGAAGGCCTCCTCTGTGGTGGTTGTGTGGAGTCCTGCTGCTTCTCTCCTGGCTGTGCCGGGATGGGCCTGCTGGAGCCATGGGGAGGGAATGAACCTGGGCAAGCTCCTGGCAGCGGAGCCACGCGGGGGAGCCCAGGAGGGCAGGCAGGAGAGACCCACCACCCACGCGTTCTGGGAAGGAGAACAGCTCGCTGCTCAGGTCTGCCCCAGAGCAGAGCCTCTGGTGCATTGGACGTGGTGTTGAGCACCTACCCGAGGCCTGGCTGCGGTCAGCAGACCCCTTCCTAGGTGCTCTTGTCTGGTGCTTGGGCATCAGGCTAGTGGACTTATTTACGGAATTCTTTTTCAGTGCACGTTTGTAGCACAGAATGATGATACTCACTTGAATGTATTCGTACATGCAAATAACATTCTGATTATTTTCATACTCGTCATCCCTCTGTCTTTCCTTCCCTGCCCCCCTTTCCTCATCTCTGAAAAGTCTACCTTCTAGTTTCTGGTCTTCTGTGTTTTTTATTTTTTTCGATTGCTCATGTATGAGAAAACATGCAAACATTTAACCTTCTGGGTCTGCCTTATTTTTCATCATGTAATGATCTCCAGTTCCATCCATTTTCCTGCACATGATGTGATTTTGTTCTTTTTACGGCTGAATAATATTCCGCTGTATGTGTGTGTGTTTGTTTTAAATTCATTGATCGGCTGACGAGCATCTAGGCTATTTCCACAACTCAGTGATTGTGAGTTGCATTGGCTGGCAGACCTTGAAAGAAATCTTCAGTGGAAGGGAAAACTGAAAGTATGGTAATTTGCTCTTATTCTTGGGGAAATACCCCAAGATCCCCAGTGGTACCCAGCACCATGGATAGTGCTAAACCCTGTGTAAGAAGTAGGATTGAAAAATAGGGCAAATGCTTAAATTTTTAGAAATTTGTTACAGTGAAAAACACACTGCCATGAACCCCCTCAGGTCCTCTCCCTTACTTTGCCCACACATATTCCCTTGTTCTCGCTGCTCCCAGAAGCAGTTCTGAAGTCTTCTGTGCCTTCAGTTGTATTGCCGTGGCCATTTCTCCATGTCCTGAGTCAATTCAGAATTTTCCTGGTCATGCTGACTTTGGGGAAGAGTCAGAAGTTCCACGGGGCCAGACCTGGTGAATAAAGTGGGTGAGGACACGCTGTAATATTTTTATTTGACAGAAATTGCCGTAGATGTTTGGAATCCATTCAGGACTTCTAGTTAGCTACAAATAGACACTCATGAGAGAAGACTTCCAGAATGGCTTCAGAAAGTAAAAGGAATACTGGGATAAGTGTGTTTGAAATCAAGGGAGTATTCTGAGCGGGATTAATGCTGGTGTGTTTTTTGCTGTAATAAATTGTTTAAAAAGTTAAATATTTACGTTATATTTTGATCACACCTCTTATATGAGTTTTTTTCCTAAATGTGATACATAGGATAAGTTCAATATGTAAACTAGAAACAGCAAGATATTGACAGTAACTCCTGTTAATAATAGAACATTTATAATAATATAGTAATAAGAGTTGTGCGGATGTGGTCATTCTCTGTCTGTCTGTCTGCCTGCCTCTCTCTCAGAATATCTTACTGTATTATGCTGTTTTCAGACCATAGTTGACCACATGTAACTGAAGTCACAGAAAGTGGAACTACAGATACAGGCCGGGGGCGACTGTGTGTAACTAGGAATAAGTAGAGCTGACACTTGGGAGGCTGTCGGGGCCTGGGCCTGGGCCTGGAACACAGAAGCTGGAGGCACAGTGTGCACCTTCACAGTTCCTGCAGTATCGAGAGAGTATCTATCTGGTCACCAGAAGCATCGCGAGGCCACATTCTGAGCCTGCGTGTCAGGCCGCCAGCTGTGCAGTGGAGGCTGAGGGACCGTACAAGTGGATGCTCCCAGCTGCAGGCACTCACCCTGTGCTGTGGGAGGCTCTTTCTGGGCCAGGGTTGGGGACACACTAGAGGATGGACTCTAGTTCCTGTGCTTTTTAAACATACTTAATGACAGGATCTAGATTAACACAATTATAATCCAAGAGGTGCTTTGGTCTAAGCATCAGAGAATGCTGTGGTGGAGGCTGGGAATGAGCTGGGACCCAGTGTAGACTCCATTGCCTCGACAGAGGACTTCACTAGCCGGGTGAACACAGAGGTACACACTTGTAATCCCACCTACTCAGGTTGCTGAGGCAGGGAGGGTGGCTTGAAACAAATCAGGGCAGCATAGTGAGACACTGTCACCAACGGGAAAAAAAGCCAGGTGTGGGAGACACATGCTTGTAATCCCAGCACATGGGAGGCTGAGGCAGGAGGATTGCCATGAATGAGTTCAAGGCCTGCTTGAGCTATAGTGAGCTCAAAGGTAGCCTGAATTACATAGTAAGAACCTGTCTCGAAAAAAAAATCCTCTGTGCTTATGTAAATCCCACAACACTGCGTGACAAATTGGAGGGCTTTCTTCACAATCCTTAAATTACTTTCTGCTATCCTGTTTTATCTGTGTAAATAACTCTTTAGGAAAAAGGTGTTTTTGAATTATGACTGTAATGTTAATGGCAGATCTCAGCCAGTAACTCGGTTTCTCTTTGTGTTTTGTTTTTCCTTTTCTTCCCTAGTGTCAGATCAACAGTGCCTTGACTTCTTTCCATACAGCTCTGGAACTTGCGATAGATCAGAGAGAAATCCAACACGTCTGTCTCTATGAAATTGGTAAATATGGCGTGTTTGCCCAGCCCCTGGCACAGTAGTGCTGGTGCGCTCTGGTGCAGCTTCTCATCTGTAATGCTGTTCCGTTTGCAAAATGCCGCCTTGACAATAAGGATTTTGCTTGGGACCCTGCAGGAGAAATGAAACTTACCCCTGGGACTCTTACCGTCTCAGGAAACAGGTGACGTGATAACCATGTGTGAACACCTTTCTGGGCTGCACATTGGAGTTCAAAGCTGTTCTGCTTTTCTCACAGTGCTTACTTGAGAAGAAAGCAGGAGGGCCGGGGATATAGCTCAGCGGCACAGCGCCTTCCTGGCAAGCACAAGGTCCTGAGTTCAATTCCTGGTACTAAACAACAAGAAGAAGAAGGCAGAGCCCCAGAGAGAGTTGGACCCAGATACCAGCTCTCCCCCCAACAGCCCTGAGATGGTGAAATTGCCATTGGGCAGAGGGTCCCCACAGAAGTTTGGGCTCAGATGGGAGACCCCGCCCCTGTCAGCGGTTCCCTGCTGCTCCTCCCACGCTGGAGATGAGTTTATGAATGGACTTGGGAGTGTTCCTTTGCCTAAGATTTCCTCCTCACTCTCCCAAGGTGTTGTGGAGTCTTTTCCTGACTGCACTCAGCTCTCTGACCCTGGTACATTAGGAAAAGCCTTTTCTGTCAGCTTCTCTGCTGTGCGGAGAAGAGAAAGCCCAGCCTCAGGCTTGAAACAAAATAATTTTTAAAAAATAAGGGCTCGGCAGGCCAGGGCTGAGCTATCCCCGCCTTTCCAGGCAAAGTCAGAGGGGCGGCAGCCGCTGCGGCAGGCCCCGGGACACCAGCTCCTACCCTTGCCGCTGTGGGGGGCCGTCAGCGTGCTGGGCTGGGTGCCAGGGTCCCCAGGTGTGGCTGTGCACCGCAGGGTGGGATTTGCAGCCCTTTGCCACCTCTCAGGCCCAGTGCTGAGTGTCACCCGTGTACCTTACAAGTGGGGTCTCAGAAGAGTAGAGCGGTGGCTTGATTTGGGGTAAACTGGTTTAAAGAAATAAAAAGCTATAAATTGAAAGAAAAATAAAGGTTCGTACCAAGAATTTCAGCCTTGTACAGTGAGTTAGCCCGTCCTTGGCATATAGGCAAGGAATGCAGAAGGTGTGGGGCAGGGAGGGAGAGTGTGGGGCTCTCAGTCTGCAGAAAGGGCACTGGGCGGATTCCCCACAGAGAGGCGAAGCAGCTGTCCCCCGTCTCCTCCAGAGCCGAGCACGCTTTTGCCACTTGCCTGCTCTGCTGTCGGCACTGCTGGCTTCCTGAATCATTTTAAAGTAAAAGTGCCACCAGAAAACGTGACTTTTCCTCGCCTGCGCGGGCTGAGGACGAGCAGTGGCTGACAGTCCAATGGAGAAGCATGTAACTGGGTACACTAAGCTCTTCTGGACTTTGGTTTAGTCGCTATACTACTAAATCTGCTTTCAAAGCCCAGCCTGGGTGGCCTTTCCTGGCGCATCCTTTCAGGGTCTATGGCAGGATTGCACGTCAGAGCCAAGGGAGCTTAGGGTCCTCCAACCCGGGCTAGGAGGTCCACTCAGGAGAAAGCAGCTCAGGCTGCTGCCCCACCTCTGTTGTGTTCAGTTCAGATCGCACCCTGATATCTTTAATAGGGTGAAACTAATGCACCTAAAACTTTACTCTAAAATATGTTACACCCCATAGAATTTCACAGCAGATTTTCTCAAGTACATATTTCCCTCCACCCTTCCCCGCCAGCAACCAAGAGCATAAATGGCCAGTCCAAGATTACACAGTTGCTTATGATACACCTGACGCCAGAGTTATTCTTTAGAGAGGCCGCAGTGTGTAAAGGGAAGAGTGTTGGACTTTGATCCCCAGTTCTTCCCTCGTAATTGCTGGGTGGCCTTGAGCAAGTCACTGACCTGTTGGTTGTCTCTTTGCCAGTACGAGGTCACCGTCAGCCACCCCTGCAAGAGAGCAGCAAGAATCAGCAGGAATTACACGCGGAGCTAGCACTTCCTAGGGGCTTGGTTGGTGGAAGCCACTGTGATTAAACATGAGAATTGAAGTCTCATTTTAGTGCCGCTGTTCATTAGCAGAGTGCCAGTGTTTTAACGCAGGAAGGACAGGGTCCTCCCTCGGCTCCCCCACCAGTGTGCAGAGGAAGGGTGGGTGGTACCTCACTTCTGATGGCTGTTCTCTGCTGCTCTCAGGTCTGACAGTCACTTGTGATGATCACGAGAGCACGCAAGTCCTTCTGAGGCCGTCACTGAGCATACCGTGTAACCATACTGATTCCACTGCTGCTGCTGGATCTGTTGTTAGGCGCCTTGTCTGAAAGTATTTAAGGGGGAAAAGTTCCTTAAGTTTTCAAGGTAGATTTCTTAAGTGGTTCCCAAGACGTCCACAGATAAGGGTAGCCAGTGGCATCAGATCAGTAGCTTAACTGTGGGCCGCAGAGCTCTGTACTTGGGGCGGATGCTAAAGTCTGACTTTTGTAGGTTGGTGCAGCATGATTGAGCTCAACTTCAAGGACGCATTTTATTCCTTCGAGAGGCTGAAGAATGAGTCCAGGTGGTCGCAGTGCTATTACGCGTACCTGACTGCAGGTGAGTAGACGTCCAGGCGGCTGTGCCCTGCCTGCCTGCTATCAGGGAGCCCACCTGCCCCGGCAGGCGGAGAGCTGTGTCAGGGGGACGCAGAGCTGGGATTTCCTTGCATTTCTGCAGCCTGCTAAAGTTTCATACAGCCGCGTACGTAGCAGTGGCGTATACTGTGCTCATGGAGCCAGCAGGACTCCGAGAGAGTCAGTACTGTACTGCCACCTAGTGGACAAAAGTTTTATCTGCTGCTGTGATGCACTGCCACCTAGTGGACAAAGGTGTTATCTGCTGCTGTGATACATAAAAGTACTACATGGTTTGGAACTGTAGGTATAGAACAAGAGGAATTACATATTCCTGTCTTTAAAAACTATGTGAAAACCTTCTCAGATTTATGTAATGAAGAACTCTCCTTACTCAGCTACATAAGTGATTTTTTACTTAAAGATCAAGACTAACCCAGACTTTCTTTTTTGGTGCTGAGGTTGGCATATTTTTACCCTGTCTCAAAATTTAAAAATTAAAAAAGGGCCAGGATGTAGTCCAGTGAAAAGGCTGTAGGTTCTATTCCCCAGTTACACCTAAAAAAAACCCTCCAGCTGTCTGCAGCAGAAGTAGACGGATCTCTTCTTCAGGGTCTGAGGCATTGAGACTTTAGGCCTTTAAGGGTGGTTTCAGTCCAGTACTGTTTCTCTCTTTCCCTCTTCTCAGGGCCCAGCCCTGGGACCACTGATCTGCTCAGAATAAAACACAGACAAACATATATTTTAGTTACAAGGGACACCAGGATGGTCAAAGCCCAATGACAGGCTAGGACCATGATGGTGTTTTTGGTTTATATTAGGCATCCAGCTTGTGCTGGTGGGCTGGAGGCTGCAACAGGCAGTGGGGGTGAACTGCTGACATGGTCAAGGTTCAAGAATGGAGGAACAGAGTGTTTTTAGAGAGTCACACAGGAGCAGATTATGGTTAACTGCTGTCTGCTCACTGCAGCTACTGAGCTTGGTGGAATTTGCACGAGTCAGGTCCTCAGCTGCCATGTTATCTTGCTTTGAGGCACCAGAACTTCACAGGCTACTTGCTGGTCTCAGCTCTGGCCACTGGCTTGAAGATTAATCTGTCTTTCAGCCAGCCAGGAAGCTCGCCACAAGTCATGTAGGCCTAGGAGTGACTCTTAATTTACTTTTGTGCCAGTTTGTTAATACTAATTATTGTCTGCTTGTACTGCATCTTGCTGGTCCACAGCACCCTGTCCTTCTCCCTCTCTCTCTCGCCCTTAACTTCCTTGGACCTCTGTGGCCCCCGATCTGTAAAACAGTGGGATTGACAGCTTCCTTTTGGGCTGAAATGTCGCCGTTGCATCTGATGAAGTCATTTGGGTTTCAGGCTGACCAGAGCTGCCCCTGTGGCTGGGAACGGGTTGTCTCTTCCTTGGAGGATTCAGCCCAAGCCCTCTGAGCCCCTGGAAGAATCTCCTGCCTCTCCCATCACCTGGCATCCTCAGCTTTCTGCAGACATTACTCTCTGTCCTGCTGATGTGACCCAGCCTCTGATGTGCCACACCCCTGTGCTCTGTGTGACCAGGCCCACAGGGAAGCACAAGGCTACCTGGTTTTAGGGGTCCTTGAAGAAAAGAGGTGGAATTCTTAAGTCAACTTCAGACCATTCCAACTGGGGGGTGAAAAACAGCCTATGGCCAAGATGGTAACTAATAAAAAAATGGGCAGAAGTGAATTCAGTGTCACAGGGGTCAAGAGAAGGCTGAGCACGTGTGATGGTGAAGGAGATGGGCACGTGCTGCGTGTGCAGTGCAGAGAAGGGAGAGGACAGAGGCGGAAAGGGCGTGCGTAAGCCGGTCTGCAAGGGACCCAGGGAGAGATGCAGATAGTGCATGGGCTGAGGGACTGCTCACCCTGCAAGGCTCAGCTCGACTTCTCCCAGCTCCTCGCAGCTTCCCATGCGCTAAGGAGAAGAGAGCCTTCTCTTCCGACTCTTCTCAAAGCACTTTGGTTCTCCTACCCCGAGGCCTGCTGTTGCTGTAGCCACTGTGGCTATGGACCTCTGGCTGTGTGTGTGATCCCTGCAGCCGAGATTGATGTATCTTCGGGGTTCAGGCCCATGTGCCTCCTCTTCGCATGCTGGCTGGGAGCTTGTAGAGGTCAATGGCTGATGAACCTATGCAGGACCAATTCATGATACTTTTCCCCCAAGCATGCTGCTTTCCCGATCCCCTGAGCTCCTCAGTGTCCTTCCTAGAGTCCTTGTTACTCCGCTCTCTGCACGTGTGGGCTCCATGTAGGATGCACTCAGCGGCGATAGCTGAGGAGTTTGTTACATGCAAAGCTATCGCTCCAACAGGAGGACAAGGACCACGGCTTTCAGTGTCCTTCCAAAGCTCTGAGAATGCAGCACCTGTGAAATAGCTAACAGAGGGGGCGGCCAGCAGGACGGCGTACCCTCTGTGGGGCAGCATTTCAACACCCTTGCTCCAGGGGCTTCCTGCTATCACCCCTGGAGGCTGCACTTGCTGGCGGACCCTGCCTGATATTTAGGGAATACAACTCTGGTCTCTTGCAGTTTGTCAGGGAGCCACGGGGGACGTGGACGGGGCGCAGATCATCTTTAAAGAAGTTCAGAAACTCTTCAAAAGGAAGAACAATCAGATCGAACAGTTCTCAGTGAAAAAGGTATGCAGGGCCTGGTCAGTCTGGTATATTATTTATCGCGGGCGCTTGTAACCGACACTTGGAACAAGCTTTAGGGGGCCGTGTGCAAAGCCGGTGACTTACGTGGCCCGTAAAATGCAATTCACCTCCATGGAGGGGATTTATTCCTGCAATCCTACTTCTGCTCTGAATCAAAAGTACTCATTTTGCTGCAAACCACAAAAGCGGATTTGGAAAAAATAACAAATGAAGAGACACTGCAGGCCCAACAGAGGTAGGGGGCCTATTCAGAGAGGCACCGTGTCTGTTCAGAAGAACCCAGGTGCACAGAGGCTTAGGAGCAGCCCGCTGCATGGAACTCAGTGTGCTACGACAGAAAGCAAAAGTGTGTTGGCGGGGCCAGCAGAGAGCCCAGCACTGCAGAGACTGATCTGGAATGCAACGGAGAGCCAGGGACTGAGGAGAAAATTTTAAATTTGATCAGTCCATACCTGAAATGTATCCAGTCTTCCATCCTCGAAACAGACCTGCTGGGTTACTGTATCATGTTATAAGTACAGTGATTTGTAGGAGTCCGGTCTCCTCCCCAGACACACGCCTCCCAGGAGAAGGTCCAGTACAATAATGAACTCAAGGCCCATCTGCAGCTGTATTAAAACCTGGAAAGCAAATCTTTTTTAAATAGAGAGAACTCTTCATCTTAGCTGAGGAGAGGATCGTTCACATTGAATATGAACCCTCTCCTTCAGGTCTCTGAGGCAGATGTTAGATTTAAATCTGTTCTCGAAAAGCAGAGTCTGACCAGACTAACTGGCCCCTTGCAGGCGGAGAGGTTTCGGAAGCAGACCCCAACCACAGCGCTGTGCGTGCTGGCGTCCATTGAGGTGTTGTACCTGTGGAAAGCACTGCCCAACTGCTCCTTTCCCAGCCTGCAGAGGATGAGTCAAGGTAAGCACAGCTGTGCAAATCGCTGTGCGTGGCCGAGCAGCTCCCTCGGTGTCTTGGCAACGTCTTTTGACCGGGCGGGTGCAGCTCTGCCACTCTTGGATAGAGGCCTAGTGAGGCAGGCCCCGCCGTCCGTGGGTGGTGGGGTTAGAGGCGCCTCACTGGGAGCAAAGTGCAGCTCTTGCTGCACATATTATTAGCTCTGCAGTTATGGGGCTTGCTGGGAGCACATGTATTTTTTTCCCCGTGAAAGTACTTTGTGGTTTGTCTATTTTTGCTGCAGTGGGGATTGAACCCAGAGCCTTGGCACTAAGCTACACTCCAGCCTTTCTTTTGTTTTGTTTTTGTTCTTTTTGAGGCAGGGTCCCACTAGGTTACTCGGGCGGGGCTCAAACTTGTAATCCTCCTACCTCAGTCTTCCAGAGTGCTAGGATTCCAGGTGTGTACCACCGCAGTATTTTCTATAGGTGTGGTTTATACACATAAAATACACAGATATTAAGGTGTCCAGTTCAAGGCCTTAGGACATAAATACAAGCTAGCACCCATCTCCAGTCACGACAGGACATTTCCACCGCCCCTGGCGTCTCCCTTGTGCTTCAGTTTCTACGTTCACAGGTTGGTTCTGCCTGCCCTGGAACTTGAGTTAACTGTAATCGCACAGGGTCTGCTTTTGGGGGCTCCGTTTGTTCGCCATGATGCCTGCGAGATTTGTCTACGTTTTACCCTCATCTGTAGACCATTTCTTTTACCTCCTGAGTAGTACTCCACTGTATGGCCATTCCTGCCCTGCTGTTCACGTACTCATTCTCCTACTGACGGACGCTTAGTAGTTAGCGCGTGTAAAGCAGCTACCTGTGTAAGCGTGCGGCATAAGTTAGAAATCTTTTGCATAGACACACTTGCCTGTTTCATTTGGGAGAGTACTTTGGAATGTAATTACAAACGCTGCATTTCTTCGATTCATGACTTAGAAAATCCATAAGCCATAGATAACTGTGATAGGCTATTTATGTTATAGTTGTAGCAGAATTTCAAAGGGAGAGTAAATCTGTAATGAAAATGGGGCTTTGCTGTTTACTAAAGAAATAATGTAACCTCGCTTCAAAAAGTCAATGGCATTTCGTAGCTCAGCAAAGCATGTGCTCCGCAGTGGGGTCATGGGTGTGGGAAAGGCAGCCAGCGTTGTCACACCCATGTCATAATTAGCAGACGCCCTCTAGACAGCCTGGAGACTTCCCCAGGCCCTGAGGTTCTTGCACCTTCTGTGAGTGTGGGCAAGCAGAGAAGGCCTGAGCCCCTCAGTGTAGTCTGCTATGAGCGCTGCAGTTCGTCTTTCCTCCGTTGCTCAGCACAGCAACCTTTTTAATGTCTGCATGTGTTTGTCTTTTCTGGAATGTCGCATAGTTCGAATCCCACAGTGTGTGGTCTTTTCAGATTAGCTTCTTTAACTTAGTAATAATATGATACAAATTATGAGGGTTTTTTTAAGTATAAAGATTATTTATTCATAAAATTCAGGATCCAACAGTAGTTCTAACAAAAGCTGAAATCTTTTGAGGTGGTACTCAGGTAAGTGAGGAGAATATATAATACAAATTTCAAGCTTCTAATCACAATTGAATATCTTGACTTTTACTAACAAGTTTTAAAGTGAAAGAAAAAATTTCCTAAATCTCAAGTTTTTCATGTTTGTATGTTAAGCAAGTGTGTGTGTGTGTGTGTGTGTGTGTGTGTGTGTGTGTGTTTTGTCTTTTTGGCTCATGACAGATTAGTATTTTTGTCTCTCTTTGATTAAGGATACTCAGTAATGGATGAGGAATGGGGACTTTCTGAGTCTCTGGGGGCAGAAACATGAAGAAGTAGCTGAACAGTAAAACAGTCACTTAACTCTTGGCAGGGTCCAAAGGATTAACTGTATGTTTCTTTTCTTTCTTTCTGGCTGTTTCAACTCCCCTTCTCTTTAAGCTTGCCATGAAGTGGATGACTCCTCTGTTGTTGGCCTAAAGTATTTGCTTCTTGGTGCCATACACAAGTGTCTGGGGAACTCAGAGGATGCTGCTCAGGTAAACTGTTCATGTGTCGTGGCTAAAGGAGAATAAATCATAACCACATCTATGCTTGTGAGAAAAAATGAAAAAGCACTAAATGAAACCTGATCTCTCGCGATAGTAAGAACTGTGTCTGCTTTGACTAATGCCATCTGCTCAGACACTAGAAGCTGATAATAGGGAAAGTATCATTTTTAACGTAACTGTAGAGTCGCAGGACTTCTTTATATATGGGCTTCTTTTCTAGTACTAGCTATTTATCAAAGCTAACAGTTTCCGAGGGAGGGGGGTGGAAGCAAGGCAGACCACTTGAAGGAGGAGAATAAAGCCTCATAGTTAAATAAAAACAGAAACAATCAGATGTGTTAGTGTGTGTTTACTTTTCCACTCTTGCAACTGTAGATTATTAATGTAAGACTTAAGCTGCTGGCTTAGGCTGGGACTCGAACCCCCGGCCTCACACATACTGGGCAGACATTCTACCACGGAGCTATACCTCCAGCTCGGTTAGTTGTTTAAAGAAGTGTGTTCCAGTGTTACTCTGACTGATCTTTGGAAGTGTTCATATAGAGTAATAAGAGGCTTGTTTTTCCAATCCTAGAATGTTAACATACTTATAATTTTAAACTAATTTTGTAATGTGGAATTATGATAGTTGTTACATAGTCTACATAGATCATGCGCTTAGGTATCAACAAGATACTTTGAAACACATGTCAAGAGATGGCTTGTTTTCTGTCTTAAATATTAAAATGGGGATGTTTAGACTTTTAAATGCAGATAAACATGTTCTCCAGCGATGGGATCCATAGAGGTTGGTGTGTCAGCTGGAAAAACAATTCGCACGAATTTGGCTGACTGGTAGACAGCCTAGTCTATTGGAAGTTTCCCAGGCAGGCGTGTGAAAGGCTTCTGAGATGGACAGGGAATGGACTGGAAGGAATCAAAATGAGAAAAGAAGAGGAGATCTTACCTCCCATCCCGCCTCCCGAGTTGTGATGAGCCCTACACCAGGTAGGAAAATGAGTTAATCCTACTAATGTTTGTATTATTTCAGTTCTTTCAACGAGCTGCTAAAGATGAGTTGTGTCGTCAGAATAACTTGTATGTCCAGCCGTATGCTTGCTATGAACTTGGCTGTCTTCTCTTAGACAAACCAGAGGTAAGAAGTTACGTACAAATTTTAATAACGTTCATCAGCAAAAATATACACATGAGCAGGTTCAAAGCATCCTTCATTCAAAGCGAACTGAACAGAGCACTCTCTTTTGTTTTCCGTGCGTTCACAGAGGATCAGTCCAAGAGGGAGGTAACCCTGTCTTAGTGTCTTTGAGGAGATAATGTCCTCACTGGAACTTGAATTACAAATATAACTTTTAGGCAAAGATTAACTTGAGAGAAACTCATGGCCACTGTTCCCCACAGAAAATGCAGTTTTTACAAATTTAGATAGAAACTTCTAATGCCATGTTCTTTAATGAAATTTTTACTCTTCATGTACCCTTAACAGATACACATAAAATATGGTAAGACTGGGCTGTCTTGTGAAAAATAAAGTTGACATCCTCACGTAGCATTACCTTCAAAAGGAGATGTATCTTACTATATTTAGATGAAACCTTTTCATTATAATTTTAGTTTTAATCTAGGGTGTTATGCCTTAGTTGTTTCCTTTTATAGACTAACAGTAACAACTGTGGGAAATAGTTAATCAAGTCATGCCTTGATTTAACCTCATAAACATCTTTATATTAAGGAAAATTTGAGTCCTTGCTTTGAGTGCCCAGTTGAGGCAGCTCTGTACTGTGGACTTTGATCATGCGTCCTCCCGCGGCAACATTTTCTGCTGGAGTATAAATGAATGTAGCCACTAAGAGATAATATGTTTTTCTTATGTTTAGACTGTAGGAAGAGGCAGAACTCTACTTCTTCAAGCAAAGGTAAAAGTCCTGAATCTTCCTCTATCCCATGGCCCTTCTTTTCCTGTTCACTGTACATCTGAATGTTAGTAAAGAGATGTTCTGTTCCCGGTTAATTCTGGAGAGGGGAAGTGAGAACTGATAGTTCAGTGAGCACTGGGTTTTTAAGTAAAATTTCTAAGACTGTAAAATATTCCTGCAAGGCATGGTGGCTCACACCTGTAATCCTCATACTTGGGAGGCTGAGGTGGGAGGGTTGCCACCGTAGTAAGTTCAGGGTCAGCCTGAACTGCACAGTGAGACCCTGTCTGAAAAATACAAACAACAACAAAAACATATTCCTCTGAGAGTGTTCAGCCTGTTTTACAAATGCTTTAGTCTTAGTGTTTGGGTAAACAAATAAACTCGTGTAGTTTTTTGAGACAGGGTCTCACTTTCTTGCCCAGGCTAGTCTCAAACTCCTGAGTTCAAGTGAGCTCCTGTCTCAGCCTCCCAAGCAGCAGGAGGGACTGTGAGCATGCACCACTGTGTCCTGCTCAAGAGAAAATGAACTTTTGATTTCACAACTATATCCTTGAACTAAAGTATTTCTAACAGTAGTTTAAAACTACTACTTCAATAATAATGAGAAAAATTTTTCCGAAGAGAACATTATCAATGTTCAGTTTACATTGTAAAAACTAAGCACAAGGTGTGAAGTTTGAGAAATAAGAAAACCCAGTGGGTGTGACGTCTCTCCCGTGAGAGTACAGAATTTGAACAGGGGAGAATAAAATGCTGTGCATTTTCTCCCACTTCCCTGGGAAAGCTCAGCTAATAGTCCGCACATGTCTTTCTCTGGCCCCACAGGAGGATTTCTCTGGCTACGACTTCGAAAACAGACTGCACGTCCGCATCCATGCCGCTCTGGCCTCTCTGAGGGAACTGGTTCCTCAGTGATTGGCCTGTCCCTCCCTACGCAGGGCTGCACTTTGAAATCAAAGCAGAGGACAGAGGTCTTGTGAAGATCGGCTTTTCTTCCGCAGACCGCCTGTGCCAGGGCCACGTTTTCCCAGCAAAGCTGACATATTAAAGATCTCCTCGTTTAACCATATAGCTAAGTGGTGATGGTGGTGCTGGTGGTGGTGGCCGCGGCAGTGGTGGCGGCGGGGATACATCCAACCACCGGGGGAGAGGGTTAAGTGACCTTGTTCAGACGTTTTAGTTTTGTGATTTATTATTTTTAAAATAAAATCAAACTAAATATTCATCCTGTGATCTCATAGGAACGCCTACCTTAGCACACACCTGAATGGGTAACATACAGTGGTACCTGTGAAATTAGCATTATTAACAATAGCATTTATATTGTGTTTTAAAAAATAAAATTGCATTCTAGTGTTTTACTTTAGCCTCAATATTCCTGTGACTAATGTAGCACAGATACTCTTATCCCACTTTACAGGCAGTGAAACTCAAGCACAAGGCTAACTGACTTATTCCAATTAACTATTCCTGGTATCACTGGGGCAATGAATAGAGAACTGATTTCCTGGCCACCAAATTCATATTCTTTTATTGAAGGGGGAAAAAAAGCCAAACATATTAATTTTAAAAACCCTAAACATACTAAAATCTGAAATATATTAACCCCAGAATTCCATATTTTACATACTAAAAGTACAAATGCTCTTCAGCTGAAGTCATGACATCTAAAATATCTATCACCACATTGTCCACAAAATGTCTCAAAGTGATGAGCACTGGTTTTTTTTTTGAAAGCCTTCCAAGCAGGGGCAGATAGAAGACAATTTCATAGCTGGGCATGATGGTTCATGCCTGCGATCCCAGCACTTGGGTGGCTGAGGCAGGAGGATCATGAGTTTGAGGCCAGCCTCGGGTACAAAGTGAGTTTCAGGCCAGCCTGAAGTGCATAGTGAAACCCTGTCTCAAAAAGACAAAAAAAAGAGAATTTTATAATTAAATGTAGGATTGTTACCTAATCTATTAAAAGCCCCCTCTGTAGATTAGATACA
Organism: Dinomys branickii; assembly: GCA_004027595.1. NCBI lineage: Eukaryota > Metazoa > Chordata > Mammalia > Rodentia > Dinomyidae > Dinomys > Dinomys branickii. The sequence continues at coordinate 161,306 of PVLD010001531.1, forward strand.
TAACACCGCCACCTTAGGAACTTCTCTTTCTTTGTGAAAACTGTAATAACCAACCTTTTGGAAATCTTTTAACAGATCAATTAGAAGGATTTTTCTTGAATGTATGCTTTTGCCTCAAAATATTTGGTGGTGAAGTTATTTGCTGGGCTATATATTGCCAGGATCTCATCATTTTCCCCTAGCTCAGGTTGTTTGTTATTTTAGAAGCAACTCAGAGTTGTTCCTTCATTGGAACTTTTTATCAATATTTACTTCACCTCTATGCCCAGCACTAAACACTTGTGGTTTTAAAGGATTTAAATACCTCAGTCGCTTTTAAGGATCTTTGCCATAATGTAGCTCAATCTTTAAGTGTTTTTTTAAAATTTATATTGAGCTAAAGAGTATCATTTTAGCACACCCTTCATTTACATACCTTTTTGGCTGAGGTGTGATCTCATGTGATGTTAGTAGCTCAGTATTTATAAAATGAAATGTAAGAAAAACAGCTAGAATGCTGGCAAATTGAATCTTGTGGTGAGGAGGAATTTCTTTGGAAGAAGTTAGCCCTCACTAACATTGCTCACCCATTGCTTTGTGTTTCCTCATCTCTGTTACTGACTACTTTTGAGGGGACACTTTCTAAAGTATTTATTCAGATTGGTTTCCTGCTGCAAATCACATGTGGATTTTATGTTTCTATTTTTTTAAGAGTAGGCAAGGTTAATTGGGGAATAGGAACAGCTTCTGAGAGGGAGGAGGGGGACCTGTATGGGTGGCCCCCAAGGCCCAATGTCAGGGGTAATTTATCCAGCAAAGGCACAATGTGGGTGCAACTTGGGTCAAACTGCAGTCAACCTATATGATATGTGTGGATTTTAGATACTCGTAAAAGAGGAAATATCACTATCCTAAATTCACTGAATGAGTTCATCTAGAAGCCAAAAAGAGAAAATTTTTTCTGAAGAGAGAAATGAGTGTCCAGAAATACTGGAAGGTGACTATAGGGAAGAATACAATGAATCTTTTCAACCATAGTCTATGTGACAAACTTTTCTGTTAGGGTCGTGGAGCCTTCTGAATCATGGAGCTCTTGCCCTGGTCATTCACACTGAAATTTTCAGTTCAAATAGTATTCAAACTATTATTCCATATTCAAAGATTGCAGAGTCTTGTGCTTTCAATTTTACAAAAACTTATTTGTACATAACTTATTGTAAAAATTACTTTCATTTCCCCATAGGGATTTCAGGATTTCAAGTAAGTTTGTGTTCAACCCATAGTTCACTTTGTGAGCCGTGGTTTTCTTTCCTAGTCAAAGCGTAGGTCGGTTCCAGCCTCAGTTCAGATAACCCCTGGGCTCCATCTTTGGTGGGAGACTGTGGACAGCAGGTAGAGGAAGATTATAAAGACCCTAAATAGCAAAACCATACTGTGAGAACATCGGACCCTTAGGTTGGCTGAAACCAGATGCACGTTGAGTAATTCCAGCTGTTACCTGGCTCTGAGCGGGGAGGGACCCAACCTGTGAAATGACTGTGATCCGCTTGGTAACTTTGCTTGATGTAAATTGCTCTTTCCCCTTGCTGATGAAGAAAATAATTATATAAGTAGAACTATTTGCATCTAAGTGTGCCGCTGCTTTTTTTTCTTTTATGTTGCCATCACTCTCTCCCCTTTCCTATTTTGCAGGCTCTCAAATGGAAATTCTAATTTATAAATGTCAAATATATTTTTGTATTAGATTGTGCCTATGATGAGAGAAATCTCAAATGTATATTTTATGTATGCTGAGCACATTTTTTATAATTTGACAGACTTGAAGGCATGGTCTAGTAATAATAATGTAATCTGTACCATACTGGTTAATGTGTTTAAGATTTTGCATTTGTTGGGTTAGGCATCTTTTTAATTTAATCCCTGATGGCTAAGTCTTCTACTGAGTAAACAATTACAACTTTCAGGTGTCACAGAAAGTTAGATTATTTACTGCCATACGGTGTATGTCAGTTATTTACTGAATTTGCACTTTTATATTTCAGCCAACTAAAACAACAATGCATATGTGATTTTTAAAAACCACACACACACACACACACACACACACACACACACTTCCTTTACCATGCAAACTGTCCTAACTGGCTTCTCCCTTAAGCAATACTGGTGGCAAGTGTTCAGATACAGCTTCATGAAGAGACTTTCATGCCATCATAGTGCACTGTTTTGGCTTCTGTGGTTGGTATATTATGGAGAAAGACAGTTGTTAAACCCAGATCATCAAAAGAAAATATATACCAGAGGCAGTGACTCAGAAGCTAGGAAGAAGCAATGCAGAAATAGAACAGGACAGGAGAAACCAGAAAATGAGAAATGGGTCCATAGATACGCAGCATGTCTGGCTTTCTTCTGAACACCAGCAAGGAGTTGAGCTCTGTCCCCTTGCTGACTTGGGTGTAAAGCAGAAATACTGCCAATGTAACCCACATGACCTCTGATTAGCAATTGTTTGTCCCACTGGCCAGCACTTCTCAAGATTTTTGTGTTTCGCAGATTGGCCCTGTTAAGGTTTCTGATTCAGCAGGCCAAGACTTGAAAAGGCATCATCAAGGAACTCCCGGAGTGTTTCCAGTGCAGGTCTGGATTAGAGGAATAATGTCCGAGGGCTAGGCTATCTATCATCTTTTGTGTTTTGTAAACCAGGGAGAAGAGTCAGACGCAAACAGAATCATATAGGCAAAACACACCCAGGCCACACCAATAACTGGGCTTCTCTAGGTAAAGATTAGAGGTATGGGGAGGGGGACAGTGGAAAACAATTTGCGTTTTTTATTAGATCACTATTGACCAAAAGCCAGATAAACACAAGGACAAGATGACGGAAGCCACATGGAATCATTAGGCATTCAAGAGATCAAAGCAGCCAGTGGGGGATGGTTTAAAAATTCTTGGTTAAATGTTTTCACTGTAACAATTTGCATTTCAATGTGACTCAGAAAAAGTCCTTGAAGAAATGAAAAAATAAAGGTCTTCCTCTGAATCACAGGTATTTCCTGCATAGTACCTAGTACTTGATAGCTATTCCAGACGACTTGCCAGGGAGGCTACACAACCATCAAGGTCTCCACCTTGAAAGGACACCACAGTGGGGGTCTCTGTAATGTTTATGTTTTACAGCAGCTCAGTTCATTACACCTTTGACGCGTAAATGTACTACATGGCAAACTTTAAGAGATCATACAGCTGATCTTTTATTTACAGTAGGGGTGGAGGCAAGTAATGATGTGAGATGTACCACCTGCCACCATAGACCTATGAAAGAGCATTTAGAGAGGTGAACTATGTAATCTTCACAAAATGAAGGAGCTTAGCTGGCACTTTATCGGTACTCAGGAATAATTAAATGCATGAAGGAATTGTCACAATGCTTTCATGGCTTAGGCACGGTATAAACAGGCTGTAACTGCCTTTTAAACTGCTTTGGAACCTTTTTTTTTTTGTGAATTACATGGGGGAGGGGCCAGGTTAGGTCCCTAATGCTATTTAATGGTTGATTTACAGTAATTCGTGTTGCTTTTTGAACAAATGAAGATGGATTACAGTGAAGACTGCCTGGCATCCGACAGCCGTGCTGGTGGTGGTACTTACTGTCCAGCACAAATACATGAACCTGAATGGGTGAAAGAGCAGAGAGTGGGTATTTTTCAAGGAGGCATCATTTTGTTACTTTGGTGAAACTGAGTTTAAGTTATTCCTTGCCTTGTGATCTGTCACAGACAGTATGATCTGGTGCGGACAGATGGGGCCTGACCTTTCTTATGGAGAAACAAAGTTTCGGGTTTAATACCCAACTCATTCCACAGGGCGTTTCTCAAGAGAAAAAGTGCCATGGTGAATACTGTTGTGTGCACCATGGCAGAAATTTTTCAGGAGGAGGCCCCAAAGTAATTTAAGAGCAAGGAATGCGTGGAATGGACAGCCAGTGACACAACAAAAATCTATTGCTCTTTCATGCCAAACCAGCTCTTTAGGTGGAGCGAGCAAAAAAGGCCCACAGCTACACCAAAGGCCCTTTGAGTTCCGGCCTTTGTTCCATCGGGCTTCCCTATTGGCTACAGCCACCGTGGCTCCGCCTCCTCGCGTGGAGTCCTCGAGCGTCTTGTGAGGGGCGGTGCTTTGTGACACAAGCCGTGACGGTTCCCAGGCCTATAAAAGGCGGCACCGACTTTGCTCTCCTTCAGGAGCCGCTGGCGAGGGGTCAACGAGGGAGCTCTATAAATCGTAGCCGGAAAGAAAGAAGGTGGGGCGAGTCTGGAGGAAAAGTCCAGCCTACGCTCTCGAGTTAAACCCTTGGGGCGAGTGCTGCCTTAAGGGAAGGGCAAACTGAGCGTCGGGTGCCCGGGGAGTTGGGGGTTCCGGAGCACACCCGTCCTGTGCGGTGGAGGTGAATTCCGCTCGCTGAGTCCCCCATCTTTCACGGTCCTCTCCCCCAAACGGAAGCCAACGGGCAAAACAGCCCCGAGGGGACCCCGCCCCTGGCTCTTTAGAGAGGGCGCGGCGGGTGCCGCTTCCGTGGCCTGTGACTTGGAGGCCGCCTGGGTGTCGTGGCTGAAAGCGATACCCCGCGCTGGAGAGACGCGGGTGCGAACGGCTGAGTGCTGCTCGCCTCTGACGGATATTCTTGAAAGGAGACTTTTGCGGAGAACTAAACTGTCACGGTGAAACAGACCTCGATAGCTGAATTTGTGGCCGCGTTTTACCCGTTGGAGCCGTTGCTCCTGGTGTCACCCTATTTCTCAGCACGGTCGGGACGGTGCTTTGTAGGAGCTGCTTCCCGGATGAGGGCTGCGCGTAGTAGCTGGGTGAAGGCTGGGGGCGGCACCCAGGAGCGGGGCGTGGCGCCCCCTCACGCACGGTTGCCCTGACTGCTGCTAATTGCCTACTTAAAGAGCGCTTTCAGCGTTTATTATGAGCCTGCTACAGGGGCTCTGTTTATAAAAGGTGATTTGATTCAGTAGTATTTCCAGTGAACGATACTCTGGTACAAGTAGCACACTTTCACTAAGGCATCCAGTATGCTTCGTTCCCAGAGGGTTTGCTCTGGACAATACAGGTTCATTTCTTCCTAACCTTTGGGAAGAAGTGTTCTTTTAAATATTTAACATTTTCCATGTCACATTAGTTGCTTTTTATTAGAAGTTGCCTCTTTATATAATTGCCGTAACTACTCCTGCCCTTTAGCCCTATGAAACGTGTTACTCTACTGCAGGGGTGTTAAGTCCAAGGTTCATTATGCCACACTATTCTCTTTACAAGGACCCCTGGGAGAGATTTCTCCTGGGTCCTAGTATCCAGAGCAGCGTGATTCTTCCCAGCAACTATTTTTTTTTGTTGTTGTTGTTTGTTTGGGTTTTTGGTTTTTGGTTTATTTGTTTGTTTTGCTTTTTAATGTCAGGAAACCCGAGCCATTATACCTGTTTTCTATTTTATTATAGCTTTTTAGATCTCGGGCAGAGTGCAAGACTATAGTTTGCACTGATAAGCTCAAATCACCCTTAGCTTCATCTTTTACCTAATTTTCCCCTTACCCCTGAATGGAATTTTAAAATTTTCTTTACGTGAACTTACAGACCTTCCTACATAAATTTGTAGAGTGAAAATACGGTACAGCCTCTGCACCTCTGAGAATTAAAGGTTGGACTGTGCAATACTCAGAAAGAAGGGCAGGAGAAGGAGGGTGGGAAGAGTCTGGCAGAAGGGGTGAAAGGGTGTGAGACAAAGAGGTGTATATGGTTGTGGGTGGCATAATCAACCACGGATAATTTCTTCTTACTCTGTACAGTATCAACGTCAAAATGGAAGCTCAAAAAATGCATAAAGATGAGCAACGTGCCTGGGGATCTATTTAGAACAATGAGGGGAAAAGTCACTTTCTTGTAATGCTGCAAGAATACTGTAACAATACTGTGGCTCTGTGTACAGAACAACTAGTGCTGGTGAAGCTATTTAGAAACAGGTATATGAGCTTAATTTTTCTTCAAACGTTATTTTACAGAATATTCACTGGGTGTTTTCCAGAAACATGTTTTATTTGGGTTTTGTTCTTTGTTTTTCATATCATCTTGGGAGTTTCCAGCAGGACTTTTCCTATGGATTGTTTTGCTTTTGTTTTGTTTTGTTTTGTTTTTTACCAGTACTATACGTATTGCTGATCTGTGTATAGTAAGCAATTGGTGGTGGGTTTTTTCCCCCTACCATCAAGAATGAACCCATTTTACTAACAAATACCTAGAGATTAGAATTAAAGTTAGTTTTATTTTAAGACAGGGTCTCTCTATCCAATTCATACTAGCCTTGCGAGCAGATAATGTAGCCCAGGCTGTTCTTGAGCTCATGGAAATCCTCCTGCATCATCCTGAGGGCTGGGATTACAGGTGTATGCCAGCAGATCCCGCTAAAGCTAATTTTAGTAGAAGATGGATTTAAGCTAAGTTTAATAAGAGATATATTTGTTCTTGGAAACTATAGTTAATTCATAAGAAATATTACAACACATCATTAGTATACTATATGTAAGGCTTTGTTTTTCTTCATTACAGTTGAGATTACAGACATCCTGCCAAAATGATTTCTTCAAAGTCCAGACTTGTCGTACCCTATGGCCTCAAGACTCTGCTTGAGGGGGTTAGCAGAGCTATTCTCAAAACCAATCCATCAAACATCACCGAATTTGCAGCAGTTTATTTTAAAGAACTTATATTGTTTAGAGAAGGTTTGTTATTGCTTTAGATTATATATTTGTTGCTTTAAAAAAGCATTTTTAAACTGAAAATTTTATGTATCTATATTTAATTTCTGTACTTATTTTTCAGGGAATACTTCTCTGGACATAAAAGATCTGGTTAAACAATTCCATCAGATTAAAGGTGAGTACCACCAGCAGTGACCATTTTAATAATGTTGGTTTTAAGTTACTGCAAAAGTGCTAGCATATATTCCAATTTAGGGTTGATGCAAACAGGTGTTTTGTTTGAATAATCACAGTAATTATTTATGTATAAATAATCACACCAGTGCTTTGTTTTGATTAAATCAGTTTTTAAAACTAGGGGCTACCATTTTGGAGGATTTTAAATCTATTTCTTTTTTAAAGGAACATTTTTGCAAACCACTTAGTACAATGAATGTACATGAATGCTTCAATCAGGGTTGCCTCAGACCCTTCCCAGTCTGCCCACTTGTGGGAAAGTATGGTGAAATTTAAAGGAATTAACAGTTCACAGTGTGAGGGCTTATAGTGAGATACGTTACCTAGTAATTTCATAGCTTAAACATTCCTAATTTGAAAAGCTCCAAAGTGCTTTAAAATCCAAAATGGGAACAGATACAATGCTCAGAAAGGTTTGGAGTTTGGAACATTTTACGTTTTTAAATTTTTAGATGAGGGATGCTCAGCCAATAAAGACTATGGCAATAGTTCCAAACCCTAACTCTGAAATTTGAGACACGTAGGTCCTGGGGGTTTCAGACAAGATACTCAGCACCTTTCTTGGAAGGCCTTATAAAAAAGCCACCTGCCCCTCCCCACACACAATGGTTCCCTCAGTCAGTCTGGAGGACACATGAATTAGAGGTCTCTGATCATACTTTCTGCTCCAGGAGAGTCTCTAAATAGGTCAGTCTTTCATAGAATAATGGTCTCCTGCATATCTTGGTCACTGACATAGTGCGTATATCTGATTAAAAGGAAATCGTGTTTGTGTATATGCGTAAATGTCCACCTTATGTGAGTAGGACAGCATGAAACTGAATAGAGGAGCAATGACAATGTTGGAGGAAGATAGGAAAAGGGAGAGTTTAATGAAAATTTGGAGAATCATACGCAAAGCATGACTTAATGGCCAGACACCAAGGGTAAGCACACGTGTCTAAAGAGCGGCATGAAAAACTTCCCAGAATTTTAGGAGGAGGTCCAGTGGAGACTCGTGGCCAGTGTGGGATATGACTGAGTGATTCTTACTGCTTCGGTTGACCAACATTTTAGAACGTGATCACAGAGAATACAAAAGGAAGGGCCTATGAGCTATCAGCCAATTCTGTCACTTTTGCACCATTAATATTTTAAATAGCCATGATAGATACAAATTAGGAACAAGCCCTAGGAGAATGTAAGTCAGGAGGGTTTGAATCTGCAGTGGAGGAGATGCCACAACAGAAAGCAAGATTCAGAATGGTCAGCATTTGAAGAAGCAGAGAGTGAAATGCCGTGGTTCGGGAATCTGGTCTAGTCTGGCTGCTTACCACTCTGGTGGCACTGTCGCCTCGCTGTGGCATCGGGCCTGGGGCTCGGTTTTCACCATCTAGAGCAGTTCTGAGAAGCACAGGAACGTTGACCACACTTCCCTCCCCATGTGCCTGGTTTCCCAGGTTGTTGGGTTATTATCTGGGTCTTGTATACCCGCGAATATGAGGCACGTGCAGGCTTGCTGTGTTAGAAAAGTGTTGACATAGTCAGTGAATCTGTAGAATGGGAGACAACTACAGGTGGCTTTTGGGTTTAATTTGTTTACTATGTGTATCCTCATGTTACATATGGATATAGTACCTGTAATGCTCCTACACTTTTTTTTTTTTGGTCTTTTTGAGACAGGGTCTTGCTATGCAGTTCAGGCTGGCCTTGAGCTCACTTTGTAGCCCAGGCTGGTCTCAAACTCTCAACAGTCATCCTGCCTCAGCCTCTCAAGTGCTGGGATTTACAGGCATGCGCCACCATGCCTGGCCTGCTCCTAGATTTTCAATGACTTACAAAATGTGGAAACAAATCATTCTTTGAGGACTGTCAGCTGACTCTTACTTTAGAATTTCAGTCTCTTCAGCATGAGACAAGATGAGCCTAAAGATGGAGCCAGCTATTAGAACTTATGATATGGGCAAGAGGAACTGCCACCCCTAGTGTACTAGTGTCCCCTATTGTCCCCAATACAAAGTACGTGCATGGGTTTCATAAGGGCACTCTGTGGGGATGTTGTGTACCCCGGGTTCTTCCCAAACCGATTAGTTCGTTGCTTGGAAGCATTGCTGTGTGTTGCCTGCGTGTGCATGGAGATAAGACCCTCCCTGCATGTACGTGTCGTTTGAGTCGTACACTTCATTCTTTTACCTAGAAAGCACCGTTTTTGGTAGCTCACTGTAAGGCCTGAAGTGTTTACCCATCTCCCCTATTGCTTCCAAATTTCATGCATAATCGGGTGATGGAGGAGAAAGAACCAGCACAGAGCAAACTTCTCACTTCTCTGTCGTCTCCTCTTTCCTCACATTTCCCAGAGCCTAGTGTCTTTAGCACAGTCCCTGGCACTACACGGGGGTGTCGCCGTGGCCTCTGACCAAGTATGCCTGTTGCCAGAGCAGCTCAGGCTGAGAAGCTCTTTCTTGGGCTTTCTTTCTTCCCTCTGCAGTTTAAGCAGATCCTCATTATCATAAGAATCAGAGAAACAGCCTCATGTGTCAGTCCTCCCAGGGTAATTCTTCATCCCAACCGTTAACTGATGAGATTTAAAGCTCAGGTGATGTTTTAAAACAAAAGAATCATTTCCTTAAATTTCATCACTTAGTATACGCTAGGAAAAGAAGGAAGGAGTGGAATTAATATTTATTGAAAAAGCTGTTTTGTTCTAGGCATTTACATTTTGTTAATTAAACTATATGAGACAGGTGACATCTTTGCAGTTTTACTCAAGAGGCATGGGAATAATAACTTCTAAGTGTTTAAATCCAAAGAAATTGGTGGAGTTGGAATCTGAACTGTGACCTCCATAGTAGAGTGGCATACGTTTTTCACACTATAAAGTAATATCCTAGCATCCCACTGGCAAAACCTTATTGAATTTAGGGAGTGATGCAGGAAGAATTTGGTTCCTTTCCTCCATCATCTTTCACTATTTCACTTCTTTCTACCTTATCACTTTCTTTTGTGAAAGGCCAAAAGGTACTAATTCTGATCTTTTCACTGCTTGTGGCAACTCCTGTCTTGCCACCACAAACCTCCCACCCCCTTAAGCCAAATATATCGAGTCTCCAGGGCTGCCTTCAAGAGAGATAGGAATAAAGGTACTCACCTCTTTTGAAAAAAATCAAGGCCAATCTCTGCGATTGGAGGTATAGCTCAGTGGTATATCATGTGCTTACCATGTGTGAGGTCATGAGTTCAATCATCAAAAAGCCAAAAAAAGAAACAAAAAAACAACCCTACCTAGTCCTTAACTTACCTTTCTAACTGATCGGGGATATTTCTTGGTTTGGCCATATAATCAGTAGTAATTACAGTTATAAACTGCTGTTGATTATTGGGCCCAATTTCAATTCCTATATGGCGCCACAGCAGTTATGCGTAGTGTTAAATGTTTGCTTCTGCTGTTTTCTTGTATTAAGTTATCTTGAGTTAACTCTTAAACCAAATGTTGTTGTTATGCCTTATATCCTTATTTGTATGGCTGGTTACATATAGAGTAGCTGTTCATGTTTACAGAAATGAGGACTACACCTGTCTCAGGGCTGCCTGTCCATAGTCAAGTTTATGAGGCTTTGGCATCAAGACTGGGCACTTTTCAAGCACAGCTATTCCGATTCATAAACAGCGATGGGTACTGTGTCTCAGTAGCCCTTTTATTTCTTCAAGTCTTATATTTGCCTAGGTAGAATGGTGATAATTTGTATCAAGGAGATAACTTCATTAAAATTAGAAAAAATTTCATTATTTGGTGATGATAGTGGGGGAGACACTGGTCCTTTATGGTTTTCCATGGTGGTAAGATTAATCAGCTGGGGAATTGTTTAACATGTTCACAGTGGGGCTGTAATTCTTATGTCTCACTGCTGGGGTGGCTTGAACTTGGTACATGCATGACTGTCCCATGGGGCAGGTTGTACAAATGGATATTGTCACTTTTATCAATCTTTTTACTAACAAAATTAATGAAAAGCCACCTGATGGGAGAGTTATGCTTGTACTTCTGGTGGTTCAAGCCAGCAGGAAGGTGTTAAAGAAGGTCACATGAATCACTGAGCAAATGTTATGGCCAAGAATTTGGGTTAGAGTGCCAGGCTAGGGGCCAGAAACACAGGGAGCAGACACAGCCAGCCAGGAGAGCTGAGAGAGGAAAGTGGGCTGCCAAGAGGAGGTCAGGAACACTAGGCGACAAGGCACAAGACATGAAAGAACATCTTTGCTTTTAGCTTTATAGCTTCTGTAATCCAAAAAGTTTGATAGCTCCCACAAAATCCAGACTCATCGGTATTGTGGAAATATTTCTGAAAGATTTTAGTGTGCTTGCATTTCATGTTATTCTTAATTATTCCTGCTTTCTCTGTTGATCTCTACCCACTGCAGCATTTGTTTGCTTTGGGGAACAGGTAAATACAGCTCAGAGCAGGGAAGTAATTACTCAGTATTGAGTTTCCAAAGTGCTTAGTGAGCAAGCTTTAGAGTTTTCCAAGAGACTGTTTTTATTGAGAGAAGATGCTTGTCTTAAAGTACCCATGGCTGAGTTTTAAGAGTGAAAGCTCCCAGAATCAGATTTTTACTTTATATAAGCCACAGAATAGGGAAAAACATGGTAATTTTTTTTTTTTTGGTACCAGGAATTGAACTCAGGACCTTGGGCTTACCAGGCAGGCATTTGTGCCTCTGAGCTATATCCCCAGCGCAGACATGGTGTTGTATAAGCTTGCTTCTTGCTGTAAAGAACAGGGAAATAGAAAATCCTTCCTTATAATGGATCTATGGTGCTGGGATGTGGGTAGAGCCTAAAATCAACAGGTGTGAGGAAAGTAAGCGGAGTCTTGAGCCAGGATTGCCTAAGACCTGACGGGAGCCTTGCGCTTTGCCTCCTTGGGTGCTGCCTAGCAGAGCGGTGCTGCCTGGAGAGGCCATGCAGGGCCCGTGCGCTGCATGTGGTGCCGCCTGTGCTCCGCTCAGCCACTGTTCAGCAGTTATCCGGGGTTCGGGGCTCTGTAAATGTCTGCTGAGAGGCCTGCACTGAGGCAAGTGATTGGAAATGAATCATTCTGCAGATGGGTCTGTGATGATTCTGCTGGTTTCTTGTGGCCTGGATCTGGCTTTGAGTGGGTCCAGGTATTTTTGGATTGTCCCAGTAACTGGCTAAGGACTCAGGATTGGAAAGGTGAAGTCAGCAGAAGATAGGACATAACACCCAAGCTACGAATAAGATGAAAATTTGCAGCTCGACCTTAGGTGCCCCAGACTGAATTAGGAAGGAGCCCCCAGTGCTTTAGAGAAGCGAACAAGGCACACTTTCAAGAAAGTTGGAAGCAGGTGAACGGTAACTGTTACGGTCAGAGACCAGCAAACTGCCAACCCAGGCTGCTCCACTATCCAAGAGAACTGAGAGAAAAGGACATTCTGACTGGAGGCAGAACTTACCACCACTCAGAGTCCCTCTTTAGAACGGGAGAGCATATGATGAAGTGATACCCCAAAAAACTCAAGAGATTTTAAAATCAAGTAAATTCTACCACTGGAAAATGAGTATTTTAAGGCAAGACCAGTCAAAGTAAAGAAAAAAATGCTTTCAAGGCATGTCTATGTCAGCATGTGTACATTTTGATCGCTTTACAAGAGCACACGTGCAACGCTTTTTACAGCTGGCATCTGTCCTACCTTTCAGTCACTTTGCTCATCCTTGCACAGATGTTATGTGCCAGATGCTGACATGATTTGTCATCTCAGGAGAATGAAAAGTAATTTCACGTCACTGGATTTTTGGCTCATGCCGCTTTCCCCCTCAGGGGTTCATTTTTCTCACTTTTCCACCTTGCAAATTCTGTGGGTGTTTTTCATAAAAAAACAAACAAACCAACCTGCCCTTATCTTGCTTTGTATAGTACTGGGGATCACACCCAGGGCCTCGTGCAGGTTAGGAAAGTGCTCGCCACCGAGCTACATCCCTGGCCCTAAATCCTGTGTATTCGAGGTCTCATTCATTAGTTCACTTAGCAAGTATTTAAATTCCTGACAACTGCCATATCTTATGGTAGGTGAAATTCAATGGAAGAGGAAAGATTTTAGTTGTAGCTATGATGGGGTTGTTGATATTACTTACTGTGCTTACTTTCCTTGTGCTAAACAGGCATAAAGGCTGGATAAATAAAAAATCCAATGCGTGGATGCTGGGAAGTGGGATTTATGGAAATTTGGACCCATATTCATTGTTTTTTTGCTGAGGGCATTTTTCAGATTCTTGTACAGGAAAACAGAACCCAAACAGCAAGTAGAAATCTGTCTGGCAAGAGGAACAGAAAGACAAAGTTTGGGGTTGCCCGTGTGCCTGGGATTTGAGTGGCAGGATACCAGAGAGGAGGGATTTGTATTGAAGGACTGCCTCTGTTTTGCTCATTTGCTAAGCCTGCTCTTGTGCGGCCTGAGATGGTCTGGTGGAGATGGGCTCACTGGAGACTAAAGCCTGCGTAGGGATTTCAGAAGTGCACCATGCTGGGAGAGGCTTTGCGTTTGGGCTCAGCCAAAAGGAAGGAACTAATGTGAAACCTTGCTGGTTCAGTTGAGAGCACACAAAGGGCACACCCTGGGGATAAGGACAGTGTGCTGGGAGTGAACAAAGCAGACATGTGCCTGCCATGAAACAGGAAGCCACGCTTCCAGAGTATCACATTGATCTGCCATTATTAAAACAAAACAGTGTGTAGAAGAAAGTAGTATCTGAGACAGTGTAGTGTGTCATTTACAATTGGCAGCATACAGTTAAAAATTACCAGGCATTCAAAGTAGTAAGAAGCAGCAATTCATCATCAAGGGGTAAAATGTGGAACACCACCAGGAGAGGGGGCAGAGGAGATCAGAGATTATGACAGGAGAACTGGAAAGAGCTGTGATTCAGGTCTTGAGACACTGGAAAAATAGAGGAAAAGATAGCGAACTCCAACAGTGCTAGAAGCTACAATTAGTTCCTCTGACTGTTCGTTTCTACAATAAGAAACAAGGGTTATTCCGTAACTACAGCTCACTGGGCATACTGACTGGTAGAACAGCACTGGGAGACCTGACACACAAGCCGGTGGAGACACGGGGTGACCGTGTGCAGGGCACATGCTGGACGCGGTCAGAGTAGGAGACGCGTGATGAGAGCCGGAGGGGAAGAAAAGGCTCTAAGTGGAAGAGGAGTGTGGGAAAGAAGAGTGCGGAGAAGTCTAAAAGGCGGCGGCTGACAGACTGAGAGGTTGGTGCCCCAAGCAGGGTAAATGCAAAGAAAACCACACTTCTGTGTGCATGTCCTGAAACAGCCGAGAGTGGGAAGGGCAAAATCGCAAGCAGAGATGGGTGAAACAACACATTACTTTCAGGGGAGCAGTAAGACAAATAGCTGCTTCTTGGTGGAAACTGCAGAGGACAAAAGCAGAATGACATCTTTAAGGTGCCACAAACGAAAACTGACAAAATAGAACGACTACATTTCCAGAGAGAAAATAACGCTTTTACAGATAAAAGCAAAACAGACATATTCCAGTCGGATAAAAACTGAGAACATCCGCTGCCGTCAGACATGTTCTACGAGAAATACCTTAAAGAATACAAGGACACTCCGTAGGCCTGGTAATGTGTGTGCTGCAGACGTACAGGAAACCCCGGCCCTAGTGAGTATTCAGGCCCCTCCCCTGGGATTAGGACTAGGACAAAAATGATACCGGCATTTGTATATTTGTACTGTGGACTGTAGTCGGTGTAATAAGGCAAATAATAGCAAAGAATACAATGTAAAACTATTCATATATCATGATTGTGATATATAAAATCCAAAATAATCCCCGTCCTTCTCAGTATTCATCCTTACTCTACAGAGAAAAGAGGGCGTATGGGACACAGCCCAGATCTTTGTGGGCAGTAAATTTTGTTTTTAAAAAATATATATTATTTTATTGTCCTATATCTTAATGCATGAAGTACCCGGCGAGTAAAGGGTATTATAAAAGCCATAGAATAAGAAGACATTGTATCTTACATCACACCCTCCTCTGGCGTGTTCCTTTACTGCTTCTGATTTACACCCCGAATCACTTAGGACCAGAAAATAGTGACTTGAAGAAAACAAGGCCCTGCTGCACGTGTAGTAACGCACCATGGGCGGCACCGTACGTGCAGCAGGGGGCCGTGTCACTCTTGGCGCACTGCCCGTGCCCCTCCCCCTCCTCCAGGTGTTACGCCCGGGTTCCCTCTGGAAAGAGAAAGTTATGCTACCGGTGACACTCGCTCCTTCCATTAAAGCAGGAAATTTCTTACGAGCCCTCTAGCAGAACTCCGAGGCCCAAGGCCCAAGGGAGGCCAGTCTAGGTTCCAGTAGAGGCTCAGCGCTCACCCGGCTGGTGGAGGGGCCGCACCGCTGCCCACGTGCTCTGTCTGAGGCCGGCTTCAGGGCCTTGTGTGCAGATCTCCCATGCGCTGCGGGTATCTGGCATTGCCGTGGCTTTCCAATACCAGGAATGCCTCCCACCACCTCTGTGCCTTCGGAGGGAAGGGTCACCTCTCCCACTTGAGAACCACTGTGCCATTAGTGGTTGTCACCTGGGGTTGGCTAAGTTGCCTCAAACCTAGTTAGGATGGTCTTAAGAATGAATAAAGAGAAATGACTGCTATTCCACCCCTTTGTTTCAATTCTTTGTCCTTAAATGAAGTTGTGAGAAGAGATTTGGGTAAAAATTGTGTGTAGTGGGGTGGTGGTGGGATGTGTAGAGAACAGGGAGGGGGAGAAATGTGTAGAGAGCAGGGAAAGGGATAGAAATAAACCCAGTGGAGAGGGAGGGGCAAGCCAGAGAGACGCCAGGCACACTTGGTGTTGCTCCACTCGGCCCAGGATAGCTTGGTAGCGGAGTTGGAGACCAACAGGAAAGAGAAGGCAAACAGAGCTGGGGATATAGCTCAGTGGAATAAGCGCCTGCCTAGCAGGCGCAGGGTCCTGAGTTCGATCCCCAGTACCACCAAAAAAAAAAAGAGAAGGCAAACAGAAAGGGCACGGAGAAAGTGCTCTAGGATATGCCTCGTGGCTGATTTTCGAGAAGTGGCTGTTCCTCCTCCTGCCTTCCATTTGCCAGGGTCCACATCACCAACACGTTTTGCACCTGCCCCTTCTCATTTCCAAAGCTGAACAAAACTGACCTAAAAGCCACTGACCACCTGTCAGTCACTTGCTTATGTCCCTCTAACCTTAATCAGACTGAGCACTTTAGATCTTACCATTCGTCAGTGTCTGTCATGTAATAGAAATCGTTTGATTCTTGAGTGAAGAATGAATAGGCGGAGAAAGGAAACACACCACTTGTTTTACCTCACGGCACGTAGTGCTCTCATTCCAGCCCGTTTCATACGCTCTGGTTGGCATATTTTTAATTTTTTCAAAATTGTAGACTCCCAAGTTTATGACTGTAACCCTCTCCCATGGTTCCCCACCTCCAGCCCTGTCCAGCCTTTCCTGGCCCGTTCCATGCTGCTGCTCTTTGCTGGTCCTGACCACTTCTCGGTTCCCCTTGGGTGCCAGGATGTGCCTTTTTCCTTACGCTTACCTGGGAGTTTTACACCCAACACCCCAAGTCTCTGCATGAGTTCTGCCTATTGCAAGACCTACTCTGTGCTTGGAATTTACCTCTGTCTTACTGGTTCCATGCAAAAATCAAGATTCTGCAGTGAATTTCAATCAGTCTGATTCCTTTTATTAAAGGAACTTTCCTCAAAGAGGATGGTCTTTTGTTATGTTGCTAACACTGAGTCTGTGTGGGTTTTGGCATTGTTAGTCTAAATAGAACCAGCTCACTGAGGTTGCAGTGGGTTCATTTTCCTAAAGCTATAAAACTAACGTACGACACCTACCGAGGGTACAGCTTTAAGAAACAGTGTTCTCCAGCAAATCTCAAGTGTTACAAATCAGGAGTTGTTGAACTTAAACAGGCCTTAAAATGTTATAGAAGAGCTTGTTACCTTAAACAGGTATCAACTGGAATTCAATAGTTTATATGTTATATGCACATATGGTGACTGGTGTGTATGTATTTGCTAACAATCTATCATGTACTGTATTCTAAACAGAACTAAATGGTTCTTGTACTTTCAAAAACACTGAAAAGAAAAAGCTCATTGCCCTCCCTTTGGCAGTATTAAGGATTGAATTTGGGCCTTTCACATTGAGCTATATTCCCAGCCCTTTTTATTTATTACTGAGACAGGGTCTCTCTAGGTTCTCCAGGATGGGTTCAAATTTTAGATCCTCCTGCTTCAGCTTCCCAGAATGCTGGGATTACACCCAGCTTCAGTTTTTAAAATTATAAAACATACCTATTCAAAAAAATGTACACGATATGTATATAGAAAAAAAGCCCTGTGTTGTACCACTGTTTTGGAAATGCCAATTTAAATTTTAATCAAAGTTCTATAACCTTAAATTTGATACATCTTCAAAACTTCCCCAAATTTCTTTTTAACTGGATGCTACCATTTCTCGTTTGTATGACTTACAGCCTATAGAGCACTTTCAGATATATTCATTTAGTCTTCTCGAAAACTCTGGAGGTGAGAATCAGAATCCCTGCTGCGTAGATGAGGCCGAAGCTCAGAAGAGCTGACTGGGTGGTGCAGCTGTTAAATCACAGCTAGTGCGGGAGCTTAGGTCCTCGCCTACATGTTTCAGTGTGCAGAAGCTGCAGGGAAGAAAGCAGTGTCCTAAATTCCCTGATAACTTAACGAGCACAGTCACCTATGCTTTGCTTTTCCCTAACAGTCTTTATTTAATAGGAGACTTCTATAGAGAGGAGAAGATTCTCTTTAGTTTTTAAATAATCTTGTAGGTATCTTAGGCTTAATGTCTTAGATACAGTTCCAAGTACGACAGGGTTGTCCACCACCACTGTTGTAAGGGAAAATACAATATGCCTGAAATTGGCATAAGAAAGTCAGTCTAGTTCACCAGCCTTGGGCTTTGCTGTTGCTTCATTATCTGCTCTAACAGACCTCTAGCTTGTCCACAGAGGGCTGTGCGGCCTTGTGGGGTCACAGGGCAGGGCTAGGGGCCAGAGGGTGTGTCAGCTTTCAGCTCCTGTGTGCCCTGGCCCCTTGCCGGGTGGTAACCCTGTTGCTTCTTAGTGCTGGCAGCTAAGTGGGGCATGAGGCTCCCTGGAGGTCTGGGCCCACTCAGGCGAGGCTGGCTGTGTGGTCCTGAACCTCAGGGGTGACGCTTTCTTAGTGTTCCTGCCCACTGTCCACCTAGCAGCAGCCTGCACCTTGGTTCTGTAGTCAGTGTCTGCCCTCTCTCCCGCCTCCCACCCTAACTCATCTTTCATGGGAGGCTGGTGGGAAAGTGCATAGGAGTGAATGTGGACCTCCCTGAGTCCAGGCTGCTTTGGACTGAATATTCTAGCCACATCCAGCCTCTGTCAGTACGTTAGGACATCAACTGATGCTTACCTCCGGTTCTGCCAGCAGCCTCGTCTCCGCAGGCTGTGGCATAGCTGAGATAGTTCTTGTGTCCTTTCTTTCCTTTAGGGCTGGTTCCTTTTGGAAAATGAGTTACTTATGGCTACCTTAGGACCTCAGCTCTCTGCACTTAGGAAAAGTTAGCATTTTGTGATTAATCTGGCCTTTCATTACAATGAAAAATTTTTTGCAGGTTTCTGTATCAGAAGCACAAAAATAGCTGCTATACTTTTAAAAGATTTTTTTTCTCCTCCCAATTCCCAAGTCTATTTAGGAATTGTGCTTTTTTAATTTATAATATTTCTGTATCCATGTTACTTCTCCTGGTGAATGTACTTTATATGAGGTCCTGTCTTGATCTATCTTTAGTGACACCTTACACTCAGTCATATGGATCGGTAAATAAAAGGTGGGAGGTCTTGAAGAGATAGTTAGAAAAGTGAGGTTATTGTTCTGAACAAGGTAGCGAAGAGTACACACAGGTTTTCTGGTTTTTTTAAAACTTTTCTGTGTACCTGAGCATTGGTGTTCATAACCAGAATGAGATACCTTAACTGAACAGAATTTATAAGAAACTAGAAGCCGAAGTGGAATAAAACTTGCAGGACTCTGTTCTTCGGGGAGCAGCTCAGCCTGTGAAAACACGTCACCAAATACGTGCTGACTTGAACCAAACACATTCTTGTAAAGCCAACTGGGCTTTTCCTGCAGATTTTAGGTATCAGAGAAACCTTTCCCAGGAGAAAGTGCTCAGTAAGCAGATGTGAAAACTCTGCAGGTTGAACAGGTGTGGGTGATAAAGATGATTTTACACTGCTTCTCCAGCTCCTCTTGACTTTCCAGGCTGCAGGGGTTTCCCTGGGGCCTGAGGACTCAGTGTCCACCCTTGGACTCAGAGCTCTCTTTTCTCCTTCTGTCTGGGACATGACAGTTTTGGCTTCATGGTCACATCTGCCCACAGATGCTGCCACTTTTAGGTTAGACAGCGACACTCCTAATGCAAAAAATCCTGTCGTGCTCCAGCTTACCAATTCATTGTTAAACTCGGTGCACTTGTTTTCTTAAACTGAGGAGTGCCTCTATTCTGACAGTGTCTGTGTCCTTACCCAGCTGTCATACCAGCTGGAGATTTCATTTATTGCCCAGGTTGGCCTTTTGTTTTCCTCCAAGCCTGCTTATGTAGACTTGGGATTAAGAGCTTTTTCTGTGGAGGTTTTCAGCTTCCTTTTTTCTAAGAACAGAACTCCTTGTTTTTAGGAACAAAATTACATTCTTTCCCTTGCTGGTGACCAGCTCAGCAGAGTATGGATTATAGTTTTTCCAACATGATGTTTGTGGTCACTTTCTTCTAAGGAAATGAACTGAGGATCTCAGTTGGTAAGAACAGGAAAGTTCCATTACCCACACAAAAACACGATGTTAGGAAAAAAGCAGAGATTTGTATATGCTGATATTTGAACACTCAAACTATCGTTGCTTTAAAATTCTTTGAGGAATATATGCTGACTAACCCCTTTGTTGTGATCTTTAGTAGAGAAATGGTCAGAAGGAATGATACTGGAGAAGGAACTAGAACGTTTAAAAGAATCCGAAGGATCATCTGTGGTCTTCCAGGAACCTACACGGATGGAAAAATGCACAGACACAGAGGAGGACAGTATTTCAGGGCCACAATTCACCAACAAAACCACCCAGTTTCCATTAGTTAGTGCTGAGTGCCTGCAACCTGAGACGGGTGAAGAAGTTCACCATCCTTCTTCCAAACCAGCCTCGCCCAAGGCCACCACCCCACCCCCATCACCATCTCCAGCACCCACCATGGCAGAGTTCGCCTATATTCCCGCTGACCCGGCTCAGTTTGCCACTCAGATGCTAGGTAATGTTGCATCTACTCACTCTCATGAATCTGATGTGTTAATGGTGGACACAGCAACCAGTATACCCATTTTTACCGAGGCGGTGCTGAGCGCAGAGGTTGTTGAAGAGCTGGTGGTGGCCGCTCCTCTGGCGGGGCTCGGAGAGGTGCAGGTTGTAAGCCGAGCATCTGTGCAGGTAGATGTGGGTCCTAACCCTAAAGACCATGAGGCTGAACCATCCACGGCTTCCTCAGTCCCCTTGCAGGATGAACAACATCCTCCTTTTTGTGATCAAGCTCCTCAGGCCCTTTCGCAGGCTGACACTCAGGTCACATCAGCCCTTCGCATATCATCCATATATAATGGTGTACCTATCACTGAAGGAGTTATAGTCTTCCCTGTCACTGAAACGCAGCAGTCACCACCAGGTAGTCCCAGATTTGTAGTGCATGAGATGCCTTCCAGCATGTGCAAAAAACCTTTAGAGTCTGAGAAACCTGCAGAGTTGGAGACTGCAGATTACCAGCCCTTAGTCCAAGTGGAGGTAGAAGCTGTAGTACTGCTCTCTGATCGCAGTTTTCAAGGCCAGCCGGAGCCACCTGCAGAGCCCCTGGATGCAGAGGACCTTATCGAGACAGGCCCTGAAAAGTCTCTGCACCTTGAAGTGGAGATCATGTCCATAGACCCTGACAATCCCAGGCGGGAGAAGTCGCCCAAGGAGACAAAGGGTGAAGTGGTGCCCCCAGGGGCAGCTGCACGATCATCTAGTGGCCCCTTCCCTTCTGTGCTAGAAGGTCTTACTGAGCCATAAATCCAACCAGAAGGGGAAGCAACATCAGAACAGGTTTGCTGAGGCCAGGTAAGAAAATTAGATGTACATTTACATGTTGTATTTCAGGTCATTGTCTAGGTAGGCTCCCTGCAGGTTGACCAAAGTCTTTGTTTTCAGTAGTTTTTAAAATGCCAAACCTATTAAAAACCATTGTTGTATTTAAGATTTTACTCCAAGGAGTGATTTTAAAGTGACATTTCTAAAGTCTGGTCATCCAGCACTTTTGTTATGCTTTGAACATACTATATTGTGAACATTAGACCCTGTTGTCAGGTACAAAACTATATATTCCTATTGCAGACTGCAGTTAGAGGCTGTTGGTTTTCCATTTCTCATTTGTGAATGTAAAGTCTAACTACAACACTGCATTTACCTGGGCTTGGCATTTAAAATGTGACAGAAATGGTGGTGTGTTGGACTGCTTTCGTACCGGCTCAGGAGAGCTCTGCAGCAGGTCTGGGGTGCGGGCTCAAGCAGCAACTCCTGCCTGTGGGCATCCTTGGCAGAGGGAGCAGGGCGGGGCAAGCAGGGTGGCCAGGCACCTCGGATGCGGTGCCCATGACTGGCTTTCTCTGGTCAGCTTCTCTGTTAGGTGCCCCATCCAAGCTGCTTTCTTGGCTGCTGCTGAACTGCCTGTTTCCTTGTGGCGCAGATACAATGTGACCCCTATCTCTATCTGATTGCAGCCCTCGGGTCTGCCCTCCCCAGCCCCCTCCGGACACCTCAGGAATGGATAGGAATACACTGAGCTGCTCCCCCCCAATTCCTGTTGTAGGAACTCTCAGCTCCGCCTTGAGCCAGAATGGTCAAGAAGTATGACCAAAGCAGGTGTTTAGAAGAGAAATTCTGTCTGGCAGTGTGTCAGGGATTTGGATGGCTGCAAAGCCAGAGGGCGGTGCTGGGAATGCAGCCTGTGGGCCAGCAGGATCCTTGTGGCTTCAGCAGCATGGGAGGCCAAGTCACTGTTTTCAGGTGCTTAACTGTTTGTAAAAAAAAATAATAGAATGTAGCTGTCCTACGAACACTCAGGCTAAATTCTCAAACATGCCAGTGTGAGAAAACTGGAGTTGGATGTATTTTCCGCTAAGGAAAGATCAACTCAGAGTACCTGAGGCTGTTGAAGACACAGCGGCTGCCTCATGTGGAGGGTCGTCTTCATTCTTTTCTGGGAACGAAAGGCTGTGCCAGGGACAGATGGCCCAGTGGCCCAAACAGAAACTCCTCCATCAGGGACCTTTTCCCCAAGGTCCATCTTCCAAGACAGCACTGCCTGTCTGCAGAAGGTGGGTTGTGGGTGGCACATATAGACCTCTCTGTTCTGGAAGAACCCTCATAGGAACAACCAGCCTTTCACTGCCAGGTAGGACCTATGATTTCAAGCTGGAAAAGGAAGTTGATTCTGGGAGTGCTGAGTCCTGAATGATGTTTTAGGTGTGGTGGGGAGTAACGGCTGCCTGTGAAGGGCCCCAGTAAGTGACTGAGTAACATCTAATGCCTGACTTCTTTGGGAAAGAAAAAAGAATCACTGTGTAGATGCAGCAAATACTTATTCAGTGGCCTACCGCACAGTTAATTTTTGGGAAAGCCAAAGTTGTGCTGATGATATGTTTCCTCTGAGGATTCCGTAGAGGCCATGTCTAAAGTTTAAGAACCTGGAAACAGTGACTTAGAATGAGATTGTTTCTTGAGCTACAACTCCAGTGACCCTGCCATTCACTATCACTATCACAACACTGTCCTGCTGTTCCTACTGTACAGAGTCACTCTTTCACATTACCAGACAGAATTTACTTAGTTCTCTCTATAGCATGCTTTATGGCACGTATTACTACAACTGTTTATATGTAAAAATTTTTTTACAAAGATTACTGTGCATAGCGCCTGATACAGAGACCAAACCTTTAATACCTGCAAATTTTGTGTTTTTTTATAGCAATAGCAACAAGTGAAGCAGGACAACCACCACCATATTCTAACAACATGTGGACTCTCTATTGTCTAACTGATATGAATCAACAAAGCCACCCATCACCGCCACCTGCACCTGGGCCTTTCCCCCAAGCAACCCTCTATTTATCTAATTCTAAGGATCCGCAGTTTCTGCAGCAGAATTCACCAAAAGTTACTTCTACTTACGTGATGATGGACGACAGCAAGAAGACCAGTCCCCCACCTTTTATTTTAGTGGGCTCAAATGTTCAGGAAGCACAGGACTGGAAACCTCTTCCTGGACATACTGTTGTCTCCCAGGCAGATGGCTTAAAGAGATATGCTGCAGTACAAGTGCCCATTGCTGTGGCTGCAGACCAGAAATTCCAGAAACACACCCAGAGTCCCCAGAATGCTAGTCCTCCTACAAGTGGACATGATGGCCCCAGGGCACAAAGCCCAGTTTTTCTTTCTGTTGCTTTCCCAGTAGAAGATGTAGCTAAAAAAGGTTCAGGATCTGGTGACAAACATACTCCTTTTGGAAGTTATGGTATTGCTGGAGAGATTACTGTGACCAGTGCCCATGTTCACAGAACAGAATCTTAAATCTGGTAGGTAAATTTTCCTACCATAATACAGAGGCCTACATATACTTGAGTTCTCAGCATTTTGATGTGTCAACCTAGAGATTGAGATATTTTAAAAAACTGAATTGATATAATACATGAGTTGGGCTTACTTAATTCGATAGGTTGTCTCCAACTGCCTGCTACTTACTAATAAAGGCCCAATATGTGAACCAAGCAACCCTGTGCCCTTTGTGTGTGTGGTTGATCCTTGAAAGAAGGACAAGACAGACCAAGAGGCACGGGCGAGGAATGGGGAGGCACGCTGGGGAGTAAGGTGAGAGCTGAGGCTGTGGGGTTACACATGGCACACACAGTGGACATACAAAGTGACAACAGGAATGAAGTTCTCAAGCCTCATTCTTCAGTACTTAAATGTCCCAAATGATGACAGTAGGGTGTAGAACATGGAACCTACAGAGTGGGCGAGACAGAAGGACAGTACGTGATGACGTGATGTGGAAAGCTCTCCTTTCATGGTTGCTGTGGGCCCCTCTGTCCATATGGCTGTTTTGGGTATGAAATGCTGGGATGCCTTAGTTTAAGAGCATGGGTAACTAAGCTTTAGAGCAGCAGGAGAGTGAACCTGGCATTTCTGATCTTCCATTTATTTCACAACTGCCCTTAAATGGCTCACACGTTTACGTTATTCCTGATAGATGCCGAAAATGACACCGAGTCAGCACCCCCCAAGCATATCAATAAACTTCCTGCAAGCATTAAACCTTACATATGTGCTTAGTGTTAGGATGTAGGAGGCACACAGACCACTTATATCTTTTTCAGATTTGTGACGAGCGTTTCTCAAAACCATTCTCCTTGTTAGATCTAGGTACAGATTGTCCAGCCAGGTATTCCTAACCTGATACTCTGGCATTTGGCATTCAGAATGATAAAAATAAAGCCTCTCTGCAAAACTCTGTTGCCCAGAGACTGAGTGCTAACTGCCCACTTACCTCCTCTTTGAGGACAGTATTAAAGTGGCAGCATTTGTACACATTTTTGGAACATTCTAAAGCCTTTATTGAGCATCAGGTAGATTATTTCATTATAATACTTGTTAACTTCGAGACAGCAATTAAAATAATTTACTGGCAGCTACCTAAGGCCCCTTGTAGCAGTATCTCAGTCTGGGGTGTAGGGGGGATAAATACTGTAAGATTAATGTGCCCCAATTAAAGGGGCAAAGCTACTGTACAGTAGGTCTCCATACATATTTTAAGTACACAGGTACCTTACAAACTTGAAATGCACAAGACCTCCCTTTACATAGTTTGATACTTACAATACATACATGAATGCAGCTTAAACTCACAAGTGGCAGTTGCCACTGGAAGTTGAAGCATTTAAAAAGATTTAATGATGGAATTAAAATCTATGTCTAGGGCATTTGTGAATTGCTAGATTTTATACATATCTGCAGTTCAAACATGTACAGTTTAAACATTTTAATGACAATGATTATAGAAAACTGTAAAAGTAGAGAGCACTAACGTAGGTAAATAAAATACCTTTTCCAGTTTAATTCTTCAGGATTTTCAAATTGGGAAGCCCTGTTCAGAATAGTCAGACATTATTTTCTTTTGGGAGTGGAGAAGGGATAAAATTGAGATGATTAATATGATTAAAAACCATCTTATCAATTTAGTTCTTTACAGAATTAGCCTCTACGTCTGAGCACATAAACACTGTATAGGAGAGTTCTAAACATGTCAAAGTTACATCTAAAACATTCAAGCATGACAGCATAAAAATAGTCAAAATAACTTGATCTGAGATTATAATTCCATAAAGCTTAAGTTACATTTAGCAACCAGAAAAAGCATCGCTCCAGCAGCTTTTCTTACCTCTCTATAAAATAATATTCCAAATTACGCTTGGATAGGAAAATTATTATACATTTTTCCTAAGACTTTCACCATCCAATATCACCATGTGCCCTACCTTGTTGGGTGAAATGCAAGTTATCTCGAGCAGATATTTTTCTTTTAAAAGATGAGTAGAAACCAAGAAAAAAATTTAAAAACATAGATTTAAGACTTATTTGTGGGTTAGCCAAACACCCTGACTTGTCTGTATTTTAATAAATGTCAGGCAAATTGAAGTAGTTTCTGTCCCAGTAGCTGCCAGAGTAAATCCAGTCCTGTGCTCCATTGTAGGGATTAGGACCTTGATGGAACCACCTGTTTAAAGAGAGAAGACAAGATTTACTGGGGAAATCTTAGAATCTGCTGGTTCTTTGCATGCTGTGAGTGAGTGTTTTTCAAAGATGTGAAGAAATGGTCCATTTTCCCCTTAGGGAACATACTGTGTAGAATAATCCAAAGGGGCTACAGATACCCGCAAAAGGGTTTTGACACACGACAGTAGCAATGCAGTAACACTGAACAGACACAGGGTCTTCTTAGAGGGTCATTAGAAACAATGTTTTTATCTAATCGGTTTGTCCGCTGGCCCCACTCCTCGTCTTATGTAAAGAAGGCATTCTTTTCAGGAATTAGGACTAGGAAATGAATGTTTTCAACATAACCGTGGCAGTACTTAAGATGCCTCCTTCAGGGTATATGCCTTCCAAACTCAAGGCTTCATTTCACAGCTAAGGAGCTGAATGAATGTCAGGCCAGTCTTGTTACTGTGAGTTGCTCAAGCCAGGAACTGAGAGAAAACTTAGGTTTGATTTTAAGGATCATGATTTTTCTAATCTCTGCTGCACATAATTTACAGAGATCTAGCCCAAATCTTCCTGGGTCTCTCTTTCTTCAAATATGCAATGTGCAAATATAGACTCTTATGTTACTCCTAGCTTTAACGTCTTAACCTACCCTAATTTATAAAGCCGCCTTACTCATTTCATTGTCCACCATAAAACAAGACGCATTTTCTACAGAACCAGCTTTCTGTAAGGTAACGAATGCAAAATTACTTTTTCAAGAGGTTCACAGTTAAATTTGTGTCACATTTTCTAAATAAAGGGCTTTCAGAGTAAAATTTGTGATAAAGAGTTTTCCATGTATTTGCCATTTTGTCCAAATATTTAACAAGAGTGAGGTTAGATTTGGTCAATCTGTATCTAATATTACTGTTACCATTGCAGTAAGAATAAAAACAGAATTAACACAGTTAATTCTTTGAAGGCTCATACAGTGAAATGTCCACTCAACCAAATTTTCCAGAACATCACAGAATGTATTTATTAGCTTTTGGGATGTTTTCTAATCAGAAGTCTAGTTTACATGGTCAGGATATGGATCATTCAGACTTGGGATACACTAGTAGAATGCCTTAGGCATCATTAATGTGTAGTTACACTAATTTAAGTTTTAAGAGTCTAAACAGGACATCACTGTGGTAGGCTTAGAGAAGTCAAGCATATAAGAGGTGCAGGCAAATCAGAATCCAGGTAACCCAAGGCAGGAATCGAGCATCATTGTTTCCAAGAGATACTTTATGAGTGGTTTAACAGCAAAGAATGGTTGTGTACCAAATCTTTTTAAACGGGATCACAGTAAAGTGTCCTGAACAGGACATCACTCTGGTAGGCTTAGCGAAGTCGAGCATATAAGAGAAGCAGGCAAATCACAATCCAGGCTCTTGACTAGAAGCAGAGTGCAGGGAGGTTCCAGTCCCGGGTCTGCGGCTCACTAGTCAGCCCTCTTAAGCAAAGCTCACAGCAGAAACGAAACGCACATGGCTGCCTTCCTCAGGCACAGAGAATGGTTTTCAAGAGCAGCAGTTTTTATACTGTATTCTGGGCTCTGGGAGCCGGGGTGCTTGTGGTAGGAGGAGGTGGGTACAGCTTGGGCTCTGTCCCCACCCCGTGGCCGATGTAGCAGCCCTGTTGGTGGGCGCTATACAGCTGCAGACTCTTCCAGAGCAACAGACCCTTGTGCTAACACAAAGCCACTGGATTAGAGATGTGAGATCATTTCTAGTTCCAGTAACTATCTTTCTTTTAGAGGCAAAAGCACTACTAAATAGTATCTATCAGAATGTCTGCAAAATTATGCCCATATTAGCTTTAAATTTATTTTGTCACTGAATTATGGGCCAATGACTTCCGTTATGTGATAATAAATGTAGAAACTTTTTATGCTATTCCTACTTACAAATGATTCTATTAGTCAAAAGTGACTAATTCCTCATTAAAAATTTTTTTCAAGTCAGAAATCTTATTGCCCACTTTCAACCACTGAGTGAAATCCAAGATGTTACTTTCTACCAATCCCACTTCCATCACTTAGCAAACGTAAAGCCACTGTCTCAATATCAGTGACACATGATATAAGCAAATTTCCTATAATTTTCTCACATATAAAAGCAAATGATCCTGAATGTATTTTCATACCCAAGTCCATAAATCCTGGATTTTACTTTCCCTCTTCATTAAGAAAACAGGGTTTACTAGATGGGGGATATTATGTGGGAGTATTTTAACCTTCCTTTTGCAGCAGTTATTTTTCTTGGTCACACATACAATTCTTTGGGCTTTAATACTTTACAGTCACCGGGAATAACTTGTCTCTCAGGCCTTATGTTGGAGCGGCCCTGACTCCACAGTTCTGAGTCTGACAGCTGTGCCTGGGCCTCATCCACACAACTGCCTGCCTGGGGGCCGGGCCCCGCCCTGCACACAGACGCACCTCGTCTTCCAGTCCTCTTCTGACTTGGACCTGTTTTTGCGGGCTGCTCTCTGTTTTTCCTCAAGCCGCTTTTTTTCCTCACTAGCTTGATCTAGAATAAGAACATCAATAAACACAGTCAGTACGGACAACCACCACCCACGTGTGCCAGCATCTCCCCCTCATGCAGAAGACAAACCCCACAGTGAAGCACCAAGCTGGCATTTCAGCACACTGTCTGAGGCAGAGCTGGCACTCAAGACGCTGTCATCTCTTTTGACAGCTTATGGCTTTAGCAAGCTCTCCCTTCACCAAAAAGCCTGCTTATTTTTAAGGCCAAAAACATTAAGTTGAGAGGCTTCAATGAAAACTTGGGTGGAAAAAAAAGTGGAGTAAATATAAAATTATTCTAAACTGTCACACCTCACAGAACTCCCTCAGATTCCATTCCTGACAAATTCATATAATCTTCCAAAGTACTGCTGCTCTGTCTCACTGGTACCTCTGACTCTCTGCATGGGCTGATCCCCTGTCCCGTCCGTGACAGGACATTGAGCAGCAGCCCTGGCCTCCAGACGCCACTTTTCTGAGATGCGACAACCAAGGTCCCTAGATACTGCCATACATTTCCTCGGGGGAAAATTGTTCCCTGCTTTTGAAGAACTACTGAGTTAAAAGAAATTGTACACTTTAAGATTAAAAATGTTATAGTTATCCTAGGGGAAGCCATGCTTTTCTTTGAAGCTCATAGCTGAAATGTGAACGGTGAAGTATACAGTAGAATGTAAAGTTCACAAAGGTGCTAAATTTCCAACCAGCACGTAAGATACGCCTCTGGCCATACGCAGTATATGAAGTTACCAGAGGGGTAACACTGAACCAATGAATCTGAGTTAATCAAGTCCACTCTGATTCCCAAATTTAAAACAAAACTTAATTTGAATTTAAAATGTCTAAGAGAGACTGAAAAAAGCTAGCGCCCAGTGACACTAAGTCACCAGGAACGAGGGGGGCCAGCACCCCAAAGACCTTATAGCAGCCCAGCTATGCCTTACCTATTTCTCCATTCTCCATGGCCCGGATGTCAGGCCGCAACCTGCAGTCAGTCTTGGGGATCACACTCTCCATTTCCTTGTCCACTTCATTCAGAACCATTGCAAAGCTGGTGAAATTATACATCTGCAAGAAGCAAGGCAGTCAGACTAACACGAACCAAGGCAGGACTCAAACAGCCCCAGGAGAGGCTGTGCAAAGTGACAGCGACCCTGGCTGCCATAGTCCTGCTGGTCATCCTTCCCAGATTACATGTCTAAGTGGTCCCATCCAAATCCGCACTGCCTCTTGGCATTCATGCCCAAGCAGTCATGTGCGGGCCTTGTAGAATACACAGCCTCCAATGACTAAGCGGAACTATAGGCAAAATCAACATCCCTTTTTCTCCATTAAATCCTTGTTGGGTGTGGAGGGTTTATACTGATGAGATGGCCTCTGCTTGTTGAACATGTTCCTGCCGGCTTGAACCACCAGTACATGCATGGCTATCCCACTGGGGGGCATGGGACAGTCCCACTGGGTGGCTTGTACAGCCATGCATATATAGCCCCATCATAAACATGGTAGTCAGGGTTGGTCTTACCCACTCCAAGTGACTACTGCAGAATCCACTAACACATCCTCCAGCTTGACACCAGTGTGGATGGCGCCACAAATGTGTGGGGCCTCTGGGTAGGGAGGAAAAGTACCCTAGGAGGCCAGCAGGGGACAACTGATGACAACCAGTGACAGCCTATCTACATCAGTGCTGCCTGGCAAGGGTACTGTGCTGAGCAGGCCGGGCTTACCTGGGCAGAGTTTGGAGGCCGTGGGGCTATTCGCCACAGGAGGACGCTGCCAGGGATGATGAACACGCTCTCGGAGTCTGGCATGGGCATTTCATCAGACTCCTCCGAAGTGCTCATCTACAAGAGGGCCAGGTAGATGGCATTTCAGTAAAGCCTTTTAAAACATACATGTGCACATAGGAACTGTAGAATCATCTCTTTATTGCACCCCATAAGAAAATTAGCTGTGTGAGGACAGAGACACTAAGCCTCCTTTTTTCTCCTACAAAGTATTATCTTCCTTTGGTCCAAGGCATGGCACAGGGTTCCCTGGTGGCTACAGGGAGCAGCTTGGGCCAAAGCCCTGCTATCTGGAGATACGGAGGCTTCAGAGGGCTCCTGCTCATGCTCCAGACCAGCCAGGCCCAGGGCCACCCTGCTGGTGCCAAGCTGCTCCTGCTCTCCAGGAAGTCATGCAGACTGGGCCTGTACTGGCGCAGCCCAGAATGTGACAGTCCACTCATCTGGAGGAGGCTGCTGCTCACTCTGGAAGAGGGCCCAGCTGATCTACCTGTTTTGCACCTTCAGGAGACACCACTGGCCCTGCACTCGTCCTGGCCCATGCCTTACAGAGCCACAGCATCAGAATTAAACCAGAAACCAGAGAGGGGCAGCGCAGGAGGCCTGCAGATGCAAACTGACCAGGCAGTGACAGCCTCCACCCCTGAGGAGTGCAGAAGGGTGTGGTTGTCAGCAATCAGAAGTAACCACAAAACACAGGCTGAGGAGTTCCTGAACAAGGGCACAGGTGGGAAGGTCCTGCAGGCTGTGAGTGGAGAGGAGGCTGAAGAGGGGGAGTCTCCTGGGCAGACTGCTCTGTCCACTGTTGAAGTAGCAGACAGATCTACAGGTTGGGGGTGTGCTGGACAGGATGACTGTCACAGCCTTACAGCCCAACCTTCCTGCACATATAGGACTGTGCAAGTGTTCTGAGCCTTTGGGGCTTTGTGTGTTTTATCAGTTAATGTCAAATGCACCAAAGGCATCATCATTATCTTTTTTACTAGCATGTATTTTTAAAGCTTCTGCCTTTTAAAGACAAAATAACTCACTTGGGTATCTACTGAGTATGTTCTACGTGTGCCAGGATGCTAGAAAGAGTCAGGAATGGCCTGACTTCTGCGATGCTTACATATAAGTGAGGCAGAACCACACCTGAGACATCCCGGAAGTACAGAAAGTTGTACCCTGGTGACCCTCAGCTAAACCCGTCAGTGATGGAGAACCACTAAGGATCAAGAATGCAACTGACGAAAAGAGAATCTAGACAGCTGTTAGAAAATAGAGGGCCCTTTCCCTGTCCTCCTTGGGGACCAGGCTGTGCTGGGCCTGGGTATATTCAGACTTCGGATAACCAGTGAACCCCACAGCTGTATACACAGTGGGCTCCTGGCTTTCGGGGGGGGGAGAGTGCTGACAACATTCCAGCATCACAGGTAATGAAGCAACCAATTAACTGGTTGAAACTTCAATCTGTTTCAGGCTTGAGCCTCTGCAAGGCGAGGATAACACTGCTCTTCAGCTTCCCCTGCCTGCGCATAAGTTCGGCAACCTTGGAGATACGCACGGGATGGAGAGGGGCTGGACAAGAAAGAATGTTTGAGGGGAAGGCCACTTTTCTGCAAAGACCGACCAGACCCTTGGGGATGTAAGGGAGAGTTCCTGAGATTTTTCCAATGCCCATTGCTGTCCTCATCTGTAAAAGGGGCTGGATGACACGTGTGCTGTGAGGTTGTATTTGGCAGGCTGACTTCTCTTGGCGTGACTGCAGCCACAGAAACTGCTGGGGCTCCAGGATCCTGGGACATTTTCCTCTCTAGCCCCATGGACTTCCTGATGGCAGCAGAGAACCGGCTGCACACCTCACTGGATAAGGCCAAAGCAGGCAGGGGCAGGGGCTGTAAGGAGGAAAGTGGAACTGTCCACACATGGCTGAAGGAAACAAAGAAAGAGGCTGGAACCACGGGACAGTGACGCTGGTCACTTAATGGAACAGAACACTTTGTCTTGGGAACTTAGCTCAGTGTACAAAGAACTATAATTAATATAACTTCCATCCTTAAGGAAAATGAGGACTTCTAAGGCTTTTTGCATACATAAGCAACAGGGAAGAGCCCCAGAGTGTTCAATTTGGGGTGTGAACTGAGGCCAGGGAGCTGCAGTTTTAATGAGCTGCCAATCCAAGGATGTCCCACCAGCAGAAAAGACTGCTAGTCTTGCCCTAGGTGAAGACTCTTCTGAGCCTTTTACATCTGTTAACAAACATGTAGGTCCTGTCCCAACCCTTCTTTTAAAATGAAGGTCCTGAGGCTGACAGATGAAAATCTGTTCTAAACCAGGACTGCTCCAAATTGGCGGGACAGGATTCTAACCCAGAGCTTGTGCTTGGACCCTGTCCCTGGTTAATGAAGAGGAGCTGGTTCTTGAACAAGTGTCTCCTGCCCAAGCAGCTGCACCACCTTGTAAGCTCTCAGCCCGGACAGAAGGGACAGCAGTCTGCTGAGAGCAGGAGCTGGCCTGGAGCCAAGGGGAGTCCCAGGGGCACTGACTGTCCCACAGAAAGTGCATTTGCTAAGCAGGGAGAGCCCAGCAACGGCGCCACCGTTGACTGGCCCTAACTGCAGTGGTTTAGTGGTAGGGAAACAAGCCAACAAGACAGAGCAGCAGGAAAATGTAAGACTTCTTCTTGGAGGACACTTTCCCTATTCAAATCACCAAGATGAACCCCAACTTTCCATACGTATGTGAACTACATCAAAGCCCCACAGAGAAATGGCACCCAGCTACTTCCTGTCCAAGGTCATGCCTAATGTTTGCGACTAAGGCACATATTTGCTCATTTAAAAAATGCAAGGAGAAGAATTACTCGCATTAGCAACACTAAAAAAGATTTGTTGATCAGTTCCCCAGTATCAGGCTACCTCCAAAAGGGTTAGAACAAATGTGAGAAACCAGTTACTCCTGGATACCACCTTATAGGATATTCACCTGTTTGCTGTTCTTCTTCTCTTCAGTGCTTTTCTTATCATTTTTTTTGTAAGCCTCAAAAGTGGCTGGGTCTACAGTGTACAGACACTCAGTCCACCTCCCATACAGTGCACAGAGCTTCTTTTTGCTGTCAAGAGAAAATGATGCCTAGTCAACAGTTAAACCAATGTTCTGCTATAAGCAAATATTAATATCAAGTTTTTTGTGACTCAAATTCTTAAGAAATAGACATTTCCTTGTAGGAGATTTTTCTGTTCGAATACTAGTTTCCTCATTTATGGCAACAGGTTTTAATATTGACACCTTGTGAACAACATTTACTTTATTCAATATTTAAAACAGAAACTTTACCTTTTATCTTGAATGTAGCCTTCAACTTTGTGCAATTCCTTACCAAAAAGGCCACATGGCTTAAAATTCAACACACATTTGTCCCCTGTCCTGTGAAGAAAATACCAAGTTCAGATTATAGTTCAATGCCACAAAACTAGTGGAGAACACGCAATAACTGTGATAACCTTTCAGAGGTAGCTGCTGTTTACTGATTCTCTGTGCCTTCACAGCCATACAGGCACATTCTTGTCATTTAGCACCGTAAAGAAAAGTACATGGGGTTCATAATGAAAAAGCAACTTGCCTAAGATCCCAAAGTAGGATGCAAACCTAATAGCTTTTATGCTTCCTTACCTATGAAATAGGTAAAACATCCCCCTATGACTTCCACATCAATAACACAAAGGAAACAATATCTGGAAAATGAGCTCAGTTTGGAATTAAAATTTACAGACCCTGGGGAAGCTCAGCATTTACTGCCTCTCCCTCAATTAGAAGCATCAGTGAATACTATTCATTACAGGAATGCACTTCTTAGGTGCTCAGTAGTTATACTGCCCAATGTGTTGGGCTGGGTTGGGGTTGAGGTTGGGGTTGGAGCTGGGACTTGGTTTGGTATGGTTTGGTGTTGAAACAAGGTGCTGCTAAGTTGCCCTGGCTAGCCTCAAATTGGCAATCCTTCTGCCTCAGCCTGCTGAGTAGCTAGCACTGCAGGCATGCATCACCACTTCTGACCTATTGCCTAAGTCTTAAATTTTCATCAGACTCTACTAAAGGTTTTGGTTTTTTTTTTTAATAAAGGCCGCTGAAATAGTTTAATGCAAACTGATGAGATAGGTTAAGCACCCAAAAGAGCCTTACTTGTGGTTGGTGATTTCCACATTGCCATACTGCTCAATCCAGAGTTTACCCACAATGATGTTGTGCACACAGCAGGTAGGATTTGTCCATGTATATGCTTCATTGTGTCTAATGAAAACCACACAAAACCATAGAAATAAGTGACAGGCATCGTTTTGTTTGAAAAGTATATTTGGTTTAAATGCTTCAGACTAACCAACCAGGCTCCTTCGATGGAGCTGAACTCTAAAACAGGCGTCAACTACTTGGGTGTTTTTCTTTTTATGTACAATGTTGCTGTGTTGCCCAGGCTGATCTCAAACTCCTGGGCTCTGGTGATCCTCCTGCCTTGGTTCCCGCAAGTAGCTAAGGCTACAGGTGCATGCCAGTATACCCGGGTTATTCTTATTTTAAAAGAAAACAAAAGCTTGACAAATGATTCTATTCTTCCACCAAACTCCAAATAAACTATGTACATGTTGAGTTTCATTAATCTGATGTTCAAAGAAATTTAGGTTTTCAGCATTTCAGATTTTGGACTTTAGATTAGAGGTGTTCAACTGATAAAGTCTATGTAACTATATATTCTCAAATCCAAGAAACCCCCAAAATCTGAAATATTTTTGATCTACAGCATTCCAGGTAAGGGATTCTGAACCTATATATAATCATTTTTAAGTATTCCAAAGTAACACATGAAAAGTAAAATGAAATGTTCTATGAGGTCTAATGCATGTGCAGATCTGTGTAACCACCGATATAATCAGAATACAGGACAACTCCAAAACCTGCCAAAGATCTGCTCATGCTTCCACGAGGTAGTCAAACCCTCCTCCATTCCTAATCTCTGGATTCTTAATGCATCCCTGATTGTTAAGTAGCTGATGTGTTTTGCATGTTACAATGTTTTGCCTTTCTAGGATGGGAAGTAAATGGGATGATATCGTATGTAACCTTTTGAGGTTAGTTTAATTTATATAATGCATTTGAAATGTGTGTTCTTCCATGTAACAATAATTCATTCTTGGCTGTGTGTCACTCCTGCTTTGGGGCAAGAGTAAGAGAGAAAAGAGGATTTCTCCTGCTTGCTTTATACCTTCCCACATCCTCTGATCAGACAGGGTGGGTTCTGTCTGCTCCACTTCCAGGTCTGGGACTTCGTGTTTTAACTCAAAGCCAGAAAATGGGAAGAGAAAAGGAAAGTAGGAATCTCACTGCTGACTTGGGTCTTCAGACTTGATTTCTCTCCCCAGTCTGCCTGCCTTTATTCATTGTCCAGAGTCCTGGGACTGGGGCTTTCTGTCTGTCTAGGGTTTCTAGTGGGAAACAGTGGGAGGAAGAGGAGAGGTATGCTATCTTACAGAAACAGCCTTTGAACGTAAAGCTACTCTGACTAACGAGGAGAACTCCTAACTTACCTACATCCAATACATATAGTACAGTGCTTCTCAAGGTGAATTCAGTTTTAATAAATAAAATATTGGTACCATGATGTCCAGATAAGTTAGTGTATAGGAACTTCCATAGAGTTAAAGATTAAGTCTATCTATCTTAAAATAGAACCAAGCACCAGGGCCAAACATCAAGATAAACTCTTTTTTCATGGTGCTATAGACTGAACTCAGGGCTTTGTGCATGCTAGGCAAGTACTGTACCACTGAGCTATGTCCCCAGGCCAAGATAAACTTTTTACAGCACTCAGATTAACAGTGGTTAAGATCATGCTTCTCCAAGGGTGGACAACTTAGTGAGACCTTGTTTGTCTTAAAATAAAAAGGACCATAAAAGGTTACTCTTGGCACCACCTACCCGTAATTCCAGTACTCTGAGAGGCTGAGGCAGGAAGATCACAAATTCAGCCTGTGCAGTTTAGCAACTTAGTGATACCTATCTCAAAATATAAAATATAAAAAAGACTGGGGATATAGC